>VXAL01000016.1:484290-595296 GCA_013399475.1 Chauna torquata
AGCACCCAGGGGGCACAAGCTGCATCCCTGCTGCCCACCAGCCCCGGGACGGTGCTCCAGCGCCAGGGGGAATGGGGGTGACACAGACCCGGCCCCCGCCCTTGGGGAGCGGCTCTCACCCTCCCCCATCCCGCAAAGGGGGGGCTCCGGGCGCGGGGCTGCGACCCCCGGCACGGCCCGAGCCCGACAGCCTGTTGCTGCTCACGAGAGTGGGAAAAACCAGGAGGGGGCGACGAGGGGGTGACCTGGAGGGAAAAGGGGGCACCGAGCTCCCTTTAACCGGGCGACACGCAGAGCATGCGCTGCCCCGCTCCCAGCCCCGCGGCGTCGGACAGGGCTCGCCCCCCTCCCTGTTCCTCTCGGGGAGGAGCAAGGGACCCCCCGACGGCCGCCGAAGCTCCTCTCACCTTAGCGAGAAAAGCGCTTCCCACCCCCCGGCCAGTCCTCCTCGGCGGGACGAAGCTTCCTAGGAACGGGGCTCCCGGCCTCTGCCCCGCGGGGAGGGCGGCCGGGGGAAACTCGACGCAGCCGGAGCCCCTTGGAGCCCGGCCCTGCTCGGCAGCGCCCAAAATAAAGTGCTGGGAAGGGAGAGCCGCGAAACGCCCAGGGGAGCCCCCGGGGGCGGCAGCCTGACATCCCCCCACCCTCCAATGGGCTACTTGTGGCGGCGGGGGAGGACTTCTCCAAGACCGGCGGGGGAGAAGACAGAGATGAGCAAGCCCCGGGGGGAGGCAGCGTGCTCAGGGCCGGGCCCTCCCCGTGGCCTCCGGGCGCTCCCCCACCTACCCTGCCCCGACGGCAGGAGAAGCAACTCGCCCGCAAGCGTAGCCCTGTGCCGGGGGTCTCCAGCCCGGCCTGCGGCAGCACCAGGCTGCGCGGCCGCTATTTTTAGCGGAGCCGAATTCCTTCCCCTTCACCCTCCCTTCGCTCCAGCCCAGCGCCGGGGACAGCTGAGGGCAGATCGGCTTACCGCGGCCAGCGGGGTCCCGGCCGTGCTCCTGCCCCAAGCAAAGCGTGGCCGGGCTGCCAGGAGGCAGGACATCACCTAGGTAAACGAGGCAATGAGCCCCAGCTGGCCCTGGCTCCCACTCCCACCTCGTTCAGGTGCTGCAGGGTCAGGTGTGATGACAGTCAGAGCGTGAACAGGAAAATCAGGGATGTTGAAGCTAAGGCTGAAGAGTGAGGATCAAAGCTGACACTTCTGTGCTTGCACTTACTAAATGTCTTTCCCCTAAGTAATGCACAAAGCACAAAACTGAACCCCAAGCCCTGAGCAGAGCTCCTCCAGCCCTCTGTGCAGCTGTCTGCAGCAGGAACAACCTCTACTCTGATTCTGGATCCAAGCAACGGTCCTGGCAGGGCCGGCTTTACTTCACAGAGACTCACTGATCCCTCTGATGATATTACACTTAGGGTGCGTTCAATATAAGACTGTTTCACATGAGCCTTTTCTGTGATCTTTTTTTAACACTTCAGAGACCTAACAGGAGGATTTAAAAGTTGGGCTTTCTCTCAGCTGTTTTTCTCCAGACGAACTTGTTGGACCGCTGAAACTGAGGAATTGGAAGTGGAGGAGGGGGAAAGGAGAGATTCTGCAGTTTAGCTGAGCCAGCATTTTCAGAAGAAGCCAGCAAGCCCCAGAAATGAGATTTCAGCTGTCCAGTACAATTTTCTTAGACCTTGGTTTTCAAAGGTGCTTGCAGTGACTTTGATGGGAGTTACAGGCAATTCACGCTTCTGGTCCAAGGTCTTTCCAGCACCCCCCTGATAAACACTCTGCTTACTACTGACAGTGAACTTATCTTCCATGAACCATTCTCACCTTTGCCAGGAGATCCGTTAAATTTTACAGGAGTTATTACATTGACCAAATGAGGCCTATATACTGAAACTAAACACTGGAAGGAGGTAGCAGCTCAGCATGTTGTGGAGAAAATGTACCCACTGGTGGGCAGAGAGAGCTTACCCTGCTGTTCTGAAATGAGTTAGTTTTTTCCCCTCACTAGTCTGCAAGGCTTAGAAGTGTCAATTAAATCGGTAATAAAATACTGTGTTATGCATGCAAAATATACAGGGGTTGACATGAAGGCTTCTTGCAGTCTGGGTACAGTTTGCTCAGCCTTTCCTTTTAGAGCTACCTTGATGGCTCACGTATTCCAGCGGAGAGGGTGTTTGGGGTTGGGGTATTAAAGTCTTCCGATTCCCTCATCAGTTCCATGCTTTGCTGTGAGCATCCCTGGATACGAGGTCTCACATAAGGTCTGGCTTTGCAGTGAAATTATAACTAACTCACAAATATTTGAAAATTAATCTGGGTTTAGTGTTTCTGTACATCACTTTCCCAACTGTAGTAGGAGAAAAATGTCACCTCATCGTTTTACCACTACAACTCTGGAAGCTGAGACGCACTCAGATGCTGTGATGACAGAACTGACATGCAACAAGCTACGTGCTTGATCCAGGCTTCTGCCGAAACATACCTATACATGGCTCTTACTTGGAGATTCTATTTCTCACTAACAGCACTCTCTCGGTGTCTGAATTAGGAACTATTTCTGTGCCTCCAGATAAATCAGATACCCAGAGCAAGAAGATTTAGTGAAGTTTAATACAAAGAGGTCTGCTGCGTCCTGTGCAGATGCTGTGTAGGCGTTCCCTACCCACCTGAGTGGCTAGGGAAGGTTTAAATTCAAGACTGTCTCCGGTGGGGGGAGCATGATTAAATGTCAAATATAGTAAATTTCTGTAATTAGTTTTCATGCTCCCCCCAAGATTGTGATGGAGTCATCTAAACTGAATGGCAAGAAGCCAGCACTGCAGCAGGCACAGTTGAAGTATCGTCTATACTCTTTTAAGGTTACTGAACTTTCCTGCCCAGAGGGACAAACGCGATTGCCCCAAGCATAGCAAGGTCTCACAAGCTCCAAGTGTGAAATGAAACATGAGGCTTTTTCAGCAGAGACACACGCAGCAGATCATATTTGGGCTCTCTGAATACTCATAGCTCAGGGCTGCTGTCTGGAAACAGGCACAGCAGAGCTGACATGCAGCACGGAACTGTGCCTCTGCTGAGGGTATTTATCCCCCGGGAAACACCTCCCAGAAGGTTCTGACTTGGCACAAGCTTGGATAAGTTGGGTATCATTTACAGTCTGAAACTGTAAACTCTAAGTGCCTTTCTACAACATAACTATCACTGCTTAATGTCCAATAACCGGGCAGTTTGTCCATGAAACGCGTACTCAAGTCACACACATCCTTTTCCTGCTCCAGTAAAATATCTATAGAGACATACATCCCCAGAGGAATTCCGGACCTCACATAGCTATGGTATGGGCATAGCTCCTCAGTGTACTTTTTGCTTGGTTCTTTGGCTTATTCTCTAGTTGAAAATTTCTCTTTTCTGAAAAAAAAGTTTGTAAAAGATCCAGATTCTGCTCTTTTAAATAGCGGGAATTTTACTTCATGCCTTTAAAGCAATCCTGCAAGCTTAAATTAGCATTGTCGTGAGGGTTCCTGGTATGTTCCTGGTTAAATCTGAAGTAAAACTCTCCCTGCATTCAGGTGGAGCAGGATTAGGCCTTAAATTTAAGATTCCAGACATGATAAAGTCTCACAAATATAAGTACTTCCAACTCATTTCAAATTATGTCTTTAATTTATATTGGCAACTAGAGGCATTTATTTCTTTATGATAAAATAAGTGAATGATTAAGTGAGCATGTCTGAAGTTTTGTTGCCACTTCTTTGTAATGATGTCTATGAAGTCAGTCCAAATAAATCTATCCTTATTGCCTGGCCTGCCACTATTTTAACTGGAATTCAAGGGCAAACTTCCTTATTACCAGTTGTGTGTTTTAACAACAACAAACACACACACACACACATACACACACACACACACAACAACAACAAAACATATCCAGGGATTTACAGACTAGAGAAATGCTAGGGAAATACTCAACACTGGACCAAAGCACAGCCTGTTCTCTAACAGGCACATCCGTGTTCTAATGGATGTTTAATTTGGTCCCCATCTTATTTTTACCATTCCTAGTCCTACCCAGTCTTAAGCGCTACACAGAGGACCTTTTTTTGGCAGACAGCTTGCAGTGCAGAACATTCCTCTTTCTGATTGCCAAAACCTAACTGCTATATGCAAATAGAGTTCCAGCTAATGGATAGTATGGAGATTGCAGTTTAATTTCTCTAAATAATTCAGTCTGATAAACAGAGAAGCCCTAAGCAGACACTTGTGGTAAAGGATGATGATCATAGTGATCATAGTGAATCTCTCACCTATTTATCATGAATCATTTCAATTAAAATTAACGGACATCGAGCATTCTGTGCTGTAACCCCAGCACTTTGGATTGCTCCTCCAGGCTGGGGAATGTGCTCAGCACCTGGGAAATTGAGCACCTCACATTGCCGCGCAATGATCCCGCTGGCTGATGAAGCTTGGAGAACTGCTGAGGAGATCCTGATCAGTGCCACTGGATTGAGCACCACATTGGTGTGAGGCCTTTAGTCCTGGAGATCAAAGTCTTCCAGACTGCTGAAAGTCTAAAACAGTCCAGTGTTGAAGGTCTTTTCTGTCTGCCTTTCAGTACATTTGCTAAGCTAGATTGGTCATGGTTTACAAAGATAAGCATTTCTGTAACAGAGTAGGGTATTAGTTTTGGTGTTTAAGTTAAAAATAAAAAAAATCAAATTCTTCTTACAACTCTAGAATAGCGTACAAGGTAGTGGTTTAATGGTTTTATACGAAATCTCAGAGCTTTCCTCTCAGCTAACAAAACTTTTAAATTCTGGCAGTAGACCTTGGTTGAAGTCCTGGATTTACTGAAACTAAAGCATCCTGAAATATAATGTGAAGTTCTGAAATGAGAAATTTTGGCCAAATTTGTATGGGGGAAGCTAGTGGTTACACAAATACCATATGGCAAGTGCAATATATGTATGGGAATCATTAACAGACAGTATTTAACACAATATTTGAATTATCACTTGAAATCTTCATTTAACAGAAATGTTTACTTAGCCTGGAAAGTCTGAGTAGACCTACAGAAGAAGTTTCCTGTCTCAAAATGCTACCCAGCTTACCTCTAGCAGACGATTGTCTTTTTTTTTTTTTTTTTTTTTTTGTGGTTGCCTCTCTCCTCCTAAAGTTTTATGAATTGCAGCTATTTAAGAAATCTCATCTCCTTTGCACCAGCAGCAACACTCCAATATGTAACTTCTATACACCCAATAACCATTTATTACCAGCATGCTAAAACTGAGTAACAACATTGGAGACATGGAAGACAGGTTTGCAGGTATATGAGGTGGCAATGCTGCAATGGGAGAATGCAATAAAGGGCCCTTGAGCGCTTTCTAGCACTTTTATGAAAAGCCAGCACCTGCAGCAGAGGCTGAAGCACTGCGTGGTTTAAGGCACAGCACAGAAGCACTGTGTGCCAGCCGTGAGAGGCAGACAGATAAATGAAGTTCCTGACCCTGAACCAATTCCTTATTTCTAATCTGTCCTTTCACAAGTAAATTAAAAGATGCAAGGCTTCGTATGAAGCCTCTTGATATTACTGCTGAAGACAGAAACCAGAGAGACCAGCCGTAAGATGCCAGTCTAGCTGTGAGATACGCAGCTGCACTTCCTACCTTCATCTCATCTAGCCCTTAAGTTTGCAAGAAGGCATACCTATGCGCAAAGTAGGTGAAGTTAGGACCTTGCAAAAATGCCAAGCAGTTTGTCTCCTCTCCAGGAGAGGCAGTGGGGCACATAGTAAATTTAAAGAGACTTGTTGCCTTATTGCTTCTGTTAGAAACCCGCAGACTGAACTACTGCAGGCAGAACGGAAGAAAAGGGGGAAGCATTCAGCAGCCGAACTGTGACCAGGTGCCTTGATGTCAGAACAGATTTTTGCCCAAGGCTCATTAAAGGTTGGTGATAGGAGGCTTAAAGATGAAAGACATAGGAGTGGTTCTTTTGCTATTCATAGTACAAGGCAAAGGGCAAACATGGTCCCTCACCCCTCATGAACACAAGTGCAATTCAGACTATGGCTATTGCTCACTACCTTCACCATGCACAGTAAGAGGAAAATGCACTTCTTCAGAGAGACTGTAGTCCTGTGAATTGCAGCTTTCCCTTTACAATTCTTTCTGCTTCTTGGTCAAGTCTTAAAACTTGAAAGGTTTTGAAGCCAAGCTGGAGCAGGAGCTTTGATGTTTGACTGTGCCAAGCTGCAGCCTGGCACTGGCAGCTGATCTCACTCCCGCCTTTGTGGATCTGTGTGAAAGCGGTATTTGAAGAAGAGGCTAGGGAGCCAAAATGAAATGATACCAAATCTGGGCCTGAAATCCAGAGGGATACTCACAGAGTAATGTCAGATGGACACAAAGTCCTGGTGTGATGGGAGACCTGACGTTAGAAACCTTGAGCCACCTCGATAACAGACAGGCAAGTGCTGTGACAAGCATTACGTGATTGATCTGAGCTGTCCCTGGAGTTATACCAGAGTTTCAGACACAGAAAGCGAATAGAGCAACAGCAGGAAAGAGAACATACAGCAATATTGGAGAGGAAACTTGCCAAGTAGAGCTCTAACATTATTGCAGGCTTGCATATTCAATGATACCATGGGATAACATTTTCTCATGCCTTACTTTTTCTTTAAGCTTGATAAAAATTAATGTTTGATTTTTACAATTCTGACAGAGAAAGGAATGTAATGATTAGTTTTTCAGACCCATTCTTGGGCTCTAAAAAACAGTTATGCCTAAAGTTCAGAGTGGATCCTTAAAAGAAAAATGGAAAGACATTAAATTAGGTCAAGAAACTGATCTTAAAGTTCTAAGTGTTGCAAGAAGCCTACAGTGCATAAGGCAAGACATTTTTCTTAATTTGAACATGCCCTTATGCACCAAGCAATGCTAGAGTAGTATAGCCATAAAATATGTTGCTTTCCTCTGTCAGGAAGATGTTACTCCTCTACTACTTTCTGCTCCTTTCCTGCATGAAAGTGTCTTCCCCTTTAAAGCTCTATGCAGTTCATCCCAAATGCCCCAGTTCACTTTTATTTGCAGCAATTTTAAGCTGCATTTGATGTAGTTTTCCTAGCATTTACTTCAGAGAGACACGAGCTAGGCTCAGCACTCAGGATCAGAAGACAAAGCTCACCTGTCTTACACTGAGCACTTACGCCCTGCTTCTTCTATCAGACTCTTCTGGTTATGGCACCATGGCCATGCCATGCAGCTCTGAGGCTTCTCCTGCATTTCCAGCTGAGCTGGACTTGGAGCTACCTCATAAACCTCTCACGTGGCTCATCCAAATGGCAGCTGGTATTCCTCATGTGTGAACCAGGTTTCGATCCAAATGACATTCACAGTGCCATGGGTGAGCACAAGCAAAGAAAGGGAGAAAGACCATTCTCTTTTGTTTTTATAGATTTACTTGAGTCTTCATGACCCAGTACGTTGCCATAGCACAAGGTGGCTGGCTCTGACAGTGGTCTAGTAGTGAGCTTGATCTTTTAGGAGAAGCAAAGCTTTAGTTCTGGAAGTCAAGTGTTGCATGACCTAGAGACTTGTTTACAAAGCAGACCAGGTAAGTTTGGGGATTTGGATTTGTTTAAGGCAGCACATGTAGCTACAGCCTTTCTCCTTCAAGCTCACATCTTCTGCATGTCCTTACCTCGTGAACCTGGGAAGATTCTGCCTGCTCATCCTTTGTAGAAAGCCACAAACACTTTAGGAGACATTCCCTATTCAAAGAGCTGCATTTGGGGGTCATGGCTCTGAAAGGAAGAGAATTTTAAACTGATTTGTGCATATTTAAAGTCTCTTTCTAAAGCTTCATATGAACTGTGTTGACATAATTGAATTTTTTGACTTTTTGCTCTTCTCATTTCAAAGGAACTTGCAAGCAGTCACAAAATGGTGCATTCAAATCAGGAGCGGTGTACACAGTAACTGGCATACACCAACACCTGGCATTTTGGTCGAGGCAGGACCGCACCCGGGATCAGTGCTGGTGACAGCTGTCAAACACAGCTACAACTTAACTACTTCTCCCGCTGTTCCGCTTTGGTCTTTTCCTGAGCCACTGCTAGGCTGGAGCACTGCTGCTTGGAGCACCACTAAGAAGGGATGCCTTCGAGACTAGTTCCCAGCTCCACGTTCCTCTCCCCTAAAGTTGTTCCTAGGTATATATCCTGCCTACTTTCTGGTAACACTATAGTATCTGCCAATACATTAAGTACAGCCTCAAGATATGGTATTCTGTGCCTCCATTCATAATGCTCCCTCAGCATCTCTAAATAGCTATCGCTATTTTGTATCCCTTTTTGTTTTTTCTCTAGGGAATATGCCAGCGGGGATGGGGCTGAAATCCTTCTGGGTCAGGAGCAGAGACAAATGCTGCTCTGTTTGTAAACACTCCAAGTCTAAAATTAGCAGAAGCCAGAAGAAGATTCGTTTATAAACTTCAGGCTCCAAGAACCGTCTTGAGGAACGTCACATGCGTACGGACACATCTGCTGCCGATTTAAATAGCAGCCGGCACTACCTCCCCTCCGAGTGCCCCCGCGGCAGCCGTGCCGCCCACTGCCTGGCCACCAGCTGACCCGCCAGCGAGCCGCGTGCCCCTGCAGACCCATCGGCACAACGGCACCGCTGCAAATGGTCGAACACATTTTCAGCTGGAGAAGCTACCCAGATCCTCCCCAGCCCCCTGCAGAAACAGGAGGAAAAGCCTTGGCCAGCCAGAATACTGTCCTACACAAAGGGAAGGATTTCAGGGTCTGGTCTGATATTGGTAACCCAGTAAAACCCTCCCAAGATGAGCAGTTTTTAAGCAGTCTCGTGCTGTGTAATTTCAGGCTTGAGGGAAAACTAATCCACATTGGGTGTGGCAGAGTACGTAGCATTAGCTATGATGGGTAAACCCTGAGTATGTCTTCCCTTTCAGCAGTAAGAGGCAATGGCATATAAAAATGACCTTGGCTGCGTCTGAAGGAAAACACATCAAAAGAAACAGTGGTATGCTCAAACAGCATGTTCAATAAAATCTTTGCTCCTCAGAACAGGCGGCTAACCAAATGCCAAACGATCTGAATATATCATGTCAACAGTCAACCTCAAGCCTTCGTAGGTCCTAAAGCAGGAACTTAGATTTTTTGTTTTGCAAAGCATATGAATACACATAACTACATGTCTAAAGCTTTTTTGAAAGGCATAGCAAAACCACAACATCTTCTTTTTTGCCATCTGATAGTTTCATAAGAATGAAGGAAACTAAAATATATTCAAAAGAAATAGGTGGTATATTCTAAAAACAAACAAACAAAAGTGTTACAGAAAGAAAAAAAAACAAACACCTTTAAAAACGCCAGAGGTCAGAACAGTATTATTCTGCGATTTTATTCAATGTTGGAGAATACAGTTCTTTTTTGAAGTGAAAATTCATGCCATAAACCTGAAGTTATGGAAGAAGCTTACAGAAAGAGCTGATTTTATTTGAGAAAAACAACAGAACTGAAAAGTATAACTCCTCACTGCTCTGTGTTACTGGCTCAACATGGGAATAATACTCTCATCTCCTCTAAAGGAGAGGAATTCAGTACGAAGGGATTGCATGCAGTTCCCAAGCTAGGAGATCTTATTGAGCTTATTCTGTACAACTAAAATAATCAATAGCACTGCTGAGGTTTTTCTTGGAGAAACACAGGAAAATATTAAACTCCAGGTGTTTGTAAGGAGCGATCAGGATATTCTGGACATGCAGCTTTATTAAATACAGCCGCTTCCCACCCCCTACCCTGCTGCTGCCTGGAGCTTTGCTCAGGTTGTCCCATTGAGTGCAGGGGCACTGCTCTGAGGGACCAAGCTTCGCACAGTCCTGTCCATCAGGGTTTGTCTGGAAAGAGCTGGCTCGACTGCTGTACAACCCTGTTTCACAGCACTTTCTCTGCAGCATCTCTAACACCTTCTGAGAGGCCATCAGTAACAGAGCCTCCAGCATCGCTAGCACAGACACCCTCTGCCCGCAGTTGTGACAAAGCTGGCTGCCAACCCTTGGGCAGCCGCACGTGGGGCAGGGGGACATGGGGAGGCTGATGTGCCCGACACTGCCCCATGGCAATAGTCCAGCAGCAGCCCAAAAGCCGCAGATCCTATCAGATTTGTGCACTACCCCAGAGCTGCTGTATTTGGAAAGCAACACAATTCTGTAAAAGAAGCAGTAAGAGTCAAAGGACGTGACTCGAGGCACTTTGGAAAAGTGTGGTGCTTGTCGATACGTCCCTGCCCTTGGCAGAACATGCACACATACACCATGTCATGTCCACAAAATGCTTGGCTGTGATTTATATCCCCAAAATCCTTACCATATGCAAAATATCCCATCCATTTAAATAGGAGGATTATAGGAGCGGGAGGAGGCTTAGCACAAACAATAGCTGTGATCAAACCCAGTGTGCACGAGTGATTTGTGGGAAGTGCAAGACATATCAAAGATGGCAGGTGCTGCTCTTGCTTGCGAGCTATTTATACTTGGGGAGTCACTCTGTAAGCACTTCTTGCTTCAGTACACTCGTAGGATTCTTTTTCAAAGAGAGAGGAGAGGTGTGGAGTGTGACTGCATAGGCCAAGACTGTCATTTTAAAGATAACTGAATTAAGTATTGCGTAAAAATCCCACTGTAAAATACAGAGAGCAGTAGCCTGATATAACTAGCTTCAAAGCAGGGAATCACGGCAAACCAGGAGATATGTAACAGTGAAAAAAAAAAAAAGAAACGAAAAGAGTGGAGGGGAAGCAAATGAAACATTTTCCTCTTAGAGAGTACTAATCTTAGAGATCCAGGCTCTGACGGGTTTTTATCTTTTATTCTTTAAACAAAGGAATCACTGTCTCCCACAGGAGGTAGATACATTCATGAAGCAGGAGCTGGCTGCTTACTTCTGAGGTTTGCATGAGCGATGTGACTTCTTGCCCAAGGGATGCATTTGGGGCTTTTGGCCCCAAGGAGGGATGCTTGGGGCTCCAGCAGGTGCAGGGCACAGGAGGGAGCCGGGAGCGTTCTGCGGGCACACGCTGGCCATGGGCACAGGCCAGGGCTGCAGCAGCAGCCACCTGCATGTGAAACTGCTCTTGCACCCAACACCACTGCCGGCATCCAGCACAGGATGAAAGCTTTTGAATTCAGCTGGAAAATTCAGCTGAGATGTACAGCATGAGCATCTGGGGACACCATCAGAATCAGTCACAGCATTTCTCAGTCGTTATGAGATGTTGTAAAACACAGGATTAATCCCTTGCACGCTCTCCTTGGATGCAGAGAGAAGCAGAGATCTCACCACAGTCTGAACCCTGCATCCACGCTCCAGCAACTGTGCTGTGAAAACACATGGAGCTGCAATTCGGATGCTCTTTAAGTGCTAACCCCCACAGCACTGTCAACCCTACTTGCAAGTATCTGGAAATAATTGTTTGAGAAACTGCTATTTCTGACTCACAATTCCAGTTGTGAGCACACGGACAATGAAAAAGGTTAGCGCGTATGTTGTTTACATGCCAGCACAGTTCAGAGGCACTAACAGAGGTTAAAGAAGGCAACTAAAGATGAGCATTACCTATCCTTTGCAGTTCTGATCTCAAGGCTTTTAGCCTGGCAGGACTCCATTAAAATGAACAAGTCTCTGTGCTAAAGCCAGAAAATTCACCAAAAATCATTCTCCTCAAGTTTTGTTATTACAGCCATGTAGTTTTCAATTGCTCCTCAGACACGGTTCTTGCAGGCACGAACTGCATCATTACCAATTATTTTTCTTGAAGTACCAAGTATCACTGTCACTGTGTCATAACTAAAGCAATAATACAAGTCTCAGAAGTGACTTTTTTTGGGAAAAAAAAAGTGATTAGCAAGCATCTCCTTTAAAGCAAAATACCACAAGTCATTAATCATAGAAGTTTCTAATTTCAGAAATGAGTTAACTGATCTTTAATGAGACAAACAGCTTTTAAATGCTGCTGCTGCAAGACTGTATGCATTAAACTGGAGAGCACAGCAAAATGACTGATTTCATTACCAATTCCAGAAACGCTCCACCACAAGCAGCTTGAGGAGTCTACAAAATCTTCACATTCCTTTCAAAAATTCTACTTATTTATGGCACTCAGTATTCCAGGAGTCCTTGGTACATTCACATATAGAGCTGAGGTCACCACCGTAGTATGACAGTAGATACTTTTATAATTAGAGAAGTGGAATCCATGCCATGTCCCAAATGGTTTCTGCTGGCTGGAGCTGTCACCCTCACCGAGGAGCAGGGTGATGCAGCGACCACCCCAACAAGAAGGCTGCTGGAGGCTGAGGAGAGCTCCCGAGCACCCAGCTCGCACAAGATGCTGTTGAATTCCCACCTCCTCTTTCCTCCAGCTTCTCAACCCATGTGCTACAAGAAGTTGGGAGGCAGAGAAGGGGACAGGGGGAGGGGACAGAGGTGTTTGCAATGGCCAAGGCATGCCCCCCAAGTGGCTGGGCTCCTGAGGGCTCTTCCAGACCAGTGTTTTTGTGATTAATGACCTCAGGACAACAGCATTAAATCCANGAACCAGGTAATTTCTGCTGGGGAAGTGCTCCTTCCTGAGTGTAGCGTTAGAGCAGAGTCCCTGCAGTGTCAGTGCAGAACTCTCAGACACTGACAACTGAAGACACTCAGCAAATCAGAACAAATACCAATGTGAAGAATGTGTTAGTCACTGTGGGAAAGAGTCAAAGGAGAAACTCGGTGGCATTGCCACACTTGGCCTCAGCAGAAAGCTGCTCTGAATGGGATGAAAGGTTTTCTGAGAAGTACACAGCTATACCGTTGCTGCAAATGAAACACATGGTCCTGGAACAATCCTCATTTCCAAACTGTTCCCCGCTGACCTTATGCAAACAGATGTTCATAGGCGAGTGATTTACTGTTGTCTTCTCACGTTAAAAGCTAAAGTTAATAGATTATTGGATAAGGCGGGAACTGGGTGCTGCTGTTAGCAAATGACAGCAAGATCGTGTCAAGGCAGGAGCACTGGCATGCAGAGAGCTGCCAAAACGGCGCACACATACAGCAACGCACACTTTGCAGGCATCTAACTCCTCTACAGCACAGAGAAGATCCTGCCTGAGGTACCCAGACCACCTGCCCCTGAGAAGCATTTTCATTCTGGTTCCCCAAGCCATGAGTTTATGCAAGGATATGCTGCTGGTCTGTCATCAGTTGACTTAAGCAAAATTTCCTGCACAGCCAAATGTCACTGTGTTGCATTTACAGGGAAAAGTCAAGGGGCCACGAGACATGACCTGATTGAGAAGCAGGCTTGGTTTGTACTTGAGAGCACCTTGCTTTGGGGCAGAGAGGTGAAGATGTGCCACATAGCATCTTATCCAGCCAGCAGCACATTTACGCCCTTTGTCTGCTTTCCTGCTGGATCCTGAATTGGTGGTGGAGCCAGAGGCTCTGGGCACAATTTCCCATGGCCAGCCACGAACCACCTACCTCCTTTTACAGCAGAGATCTCAGGCTCAACACCAGTGTCATGTCCTCAGAAAACATTTCTCTCGCCAGAGGCAAAGGAAGAGGAGTTGCGATGCTCTAAGCAGCCTCCCCAGGGCTGCAACGCAGCTCTGCAGCCAGCTGTGTGCCTGTGTGTCACATTGCCACCTAGTGACTGGCACCATAACCCAGGAGCCTGCTACCGTGGGGCAATAGTTTTGCTCCTATAAGAATATAATCACCCCAAGCGGCTGCATACACAAGGTGGCTTGCACAGGGCATCCCTCCTGGCCTGAAGCCGGGGGATGCTCCTTTACCTGCCCTCGTGTCTCCCCTCTGCTGTCCAGGCACCACAAGCCACAGCTTTTGAAATGAAAACCTTGAGTGGCTAATGTGCCAATTACTAGTCACAGCAGTTACTGTTAAAGCAAGAAGTAATGTGCACAGGAGGGACAGGCACTTTATTCTGCAAGTGAGCTTGCCTCACTGAATGTCATACTTGCAAAGCGGATTGAAATGAACAATAGAAGTGCCTTCATCCCACTAAATTTAAACGAATTTGACTATAAGCAGTTTAAGAATCTTTTTAGTGTGTTGATCACTACAACATATTGTCATATTTGTTCTTCCATTAAAAGACAATTAAAGCAAACAGCAGCAACCATTTACATGACAAAAGGGAATTGAATAAACTACAAACTCCCTTCTTCAGCAAAAAGTTAGACCCACCTGTATTTACTGATGTCTACTGTGGCAAGGTGATGCTTCTCGAGAAACAATTAAGCTTCTATTCCTGACATTGGACCAATGCTATAAAAACAATTTCCATTAAGAATACATAGAAGAGCTACTTCTTCCTGAAGAAGGGATGAACTGAGAGCCCTCCTGCAATGACTTCTGATTCACTTCCTCAGCACCTCCGGTAATGAAGCACTGTTGCGTTCGCCTCCCTGACTGAAGCGCCTGTTCCCTTCATCTCCTGAGCTGTGCCCCACACATGGTTTTAGATTTTGCCCTTTCCTGACTTAGGCAGAATTACAAATGTTATTATACCATCTGGGCAGCTTTGATCCTCAGGAAACACAGGTGACTTCTAGCAGAAATATTTGCTCTCCAAACTCGCCTTAGTTACTGTGCTGCTAGGAATTCAGGAAAGTCAGCAAGGAAATCAAGGCAGAAGCCATCAGCAAGATATTAAAGTAGAAAATTACCAAAAAGCCATGTGGACAAATACAAGAAAGCATTGTGCAACCCGGCCTTTCCTCTCAGAGTCATCCAGGAGGCAACATAAAACATTGTTGCACCAAGAAAGCGTTTTATGGCTTTTTCTACTGTTCATTGTTATCCAACAATAATGAAGCAGCTTCCTATGGTCAAACAATGCTCTCAGATGTGTGAAGGGCAGTCCCCACTCAAATGGGCAATGCATTTCTCACACTCCAGAAGGAGCTAAAACCCATTTCATGAAGCCTGTGAAGCATTGCACAGCACAGCTCAGAGAACAGGAGATGCTTGTGTTGTCGTTACCCGTGGAGGAGAGGCCGCTGCCTATTCCTTCCCCCCAAACTATCGATGTCCAAATTCAGGACATTTCTGCTTGGTTGTACGTCACTAAATGTACTGAACTGAGCTTGCTAGAGTACATGGCCTTTGGTCAAACTCGGATGCATTTATAATTAATGTGCAATGCTTTAAATGGCTTTAAGTATAAAAACAAAAAAAGAAAGAAAAGAAAACACTTTCCATACCTGAGCACATGGCCTTACTTCATATGGTGTGGCTGCTTAGCTTGGGCTCACCTTTGGCAGGAATGGAGAAAAGGTCTTTGTAACTTCTTTACAGAAAAGGAAGATATATTTTTAAACCACATGAAATACACTCTAGAAAATTGCTTAACATTGCTCACAATTGCAGGACTGTGATATCTCAGCTTATTTTCTCAGTATAACCTGGTCATGGCACTTCAGAACATTTCTTACAGCTAATTGCAAGATCGTTGTTTCTGTCCGATAGCACGGTTCAGCCTGACACATGAGCCTTCCCATCAATCCAGCGGCGTTTGAACAAGGCCTAATGAAAGGAGTCGATGTTTGTTCCTTGAAGTCCGAGGATCGCAGCGTTTTGTGGTGCATGAACTTTGAATCCTCACAGATCTAACGCTAAGCACCAAGATTGTTTACAGTGAGCTGCGCTTCAGGGATGGAGCTCTTACTTTCTGCAATGAATATTTCATGACATTGCCAAATGCTGCCATATCCCTCCAGCACTACCCCCAGTTGATCACAATACTCATCGCTACAAGAAGGGAGTTTCACAGTTTCAGTGAACAACAACATAGTTTGGTAGTTAAGAAGGCTCCTGCCTCTCCCCACACATTGCTTCTCCTACCTTCATCATGGCACAGGAAGACCAAGATGAGGTTCTCCTGCCCTGCCGAGCCTCCATGGCCATGCTGAATTAGAGAATGTAATTCTTCACATGCCATCACTTGGTTCAATCAATAATTTGCTGGCTGCCTGTCCTCCATGGGAGCGCTTGTGGGCCAGCTCATCGCTGCGCTGTGGTTGCTGGAAAGAGGCACAACACATTTGAAATGTAAATGGTGTTCCTCTGCTTGTGGCTTGCTCTGTGTCTAGTAATGTACAGGCCATAAGTGTCCTCGCCAGGCTGGGATTCATTTTAATTACTTGATGGCCTCTGATGCCGAATGCTGGCTTTTGGAGAGCTGTTATTGTTGCATCTCATTTGTCCCTCAGGATCAAAATCCTACAGAATTTGCACAGCTGTTCCTATTGTACCTGTGCATGAAGCAGCCTTGCTGGTTTGTCTCCCACCAGCCATAATTACAGGTCTGATTCTTCTGATTTAGGGGAGAGGAGTATTACATTTGTTAAAATTACTTGTTGCCTACTTTTACGACTTTGCCAAAATTTGACATCTTCGTTCTAGACTGTAGCCCTGCTATGTGCTGTTACTTAAACACAAGGAAAACAAAGTTCCATCCAAAAATTTTGGTATTTTACAAATTCTGTTTTTGTCTTTTCTCCCATCTATCTCCTTTCTCCTACACTTTTAATTAGATGTTAGAAAAAGCAGGGCTAGATCTGTGCTAGGTCTGAATCTTAGAATTTCAATTTAAAAAAATGTTATGTCACCTAATGACATACTAGAATATGCTCTAGAAGCACAATGACAGTGCTCATGAGATGCTGAGCAGATCAGAAGAGCACCACGTGCATTTCCCACAAGTGCTCAGGCCTGAGGTCTTGCCCATCTCATCATCCTCCGCATGTTCTATTAGCGACGTCTTTGTCACTATAGATTAGATAGCAGCAGATCAACTCTCATAAAAGCCTCTTCTTCTTTCTCTTCTCCCCTCCTTTTCCTTCGCCAGTAGTGCATTAGCCAGCTGCAATGGGCAGCAGAGCTGGGGGCCTGAAGATGCTGTCTGGGGGCAGGGGAGGCTTGTGCCTGCCGAGCATGAGAGCCCCTGGGCCCAGGCAAACACGCTGCCTTTGGCAGCTGTATGGTGCTGAGTGCTCTTTGTTCAGTGTTTTTCAAGGGCTGGGTTGTATGAAACATTAATGACGATTCTGCAAGTCCCCAAAAGCCTTTTCAACCCCAAATCAAAAAGAAGATATAAGATCTGTTGTAGAATGACGCAGCAAAACTGTCATTAAGTAACGAAGGGAGCAAAGATGTCGCGATCCTCATGCCATGGTGGGAACCAGAGCACGATACTAAGCGTTACTGTCAGACATGTGGCAGCATTTCCTTTGATTAGCCCCATTTCACTGGACTGCAGAGAGCTAGACCCATCTTCTGTACAAAGCAACTAGTGAGCGTTTGTGGCAGGGACCACGCTCCTCTCTCAGCACGGGACATGGCAGGTCTGGGTGTAGATGCCTCTCTGGCTGGAGGGGCTCATAGCATTACTTTCACTGATTCCCGCTGTCAGCAGGAAAATTCCAATTATGCCCATGAGGAGAAGAACATCCCCACGGAGAGGAAAAGGTGATGAGGTGGGTGCTCCTGTGCCAGCTGTGGGAGAGGGGGCAGGAGTCACCTGTGCTCTCTCCTCCATCCTACACACCACAATTAGCACTAGATGGGGGTTTTAATGTGCTAACTACCTATCACACACACTGGACCTGACTTTCAGGTACCCTAATAGCAGAGATAAAAGGATTTTGTGTGTGTGTGTGTGTGTGTGTGTCCATCTGTGTCTGAGGGAGTTTTGCATCCATTAGCAATTATGATAATGGATCTATTTCCTGAGAATTATTTGCTCCTTTGCCCAAGTCCTAGACAAGTTTGCTGTAAAAATTAATTATTTGGCGTATACAATATGCTTAACAGTCAAGTAATAAGCTAATTTTCAGAGAATCCACAGAGGGCCCCGTCTCCCAACTTCTCAGAGGGGGTTCCAAATACATAGTGAAAAGCCAGTCATCTTCTTGCAATTCCCTCCTGTGCTGCTTGACTCAGCCCCAGAACACCTGACCTGGCACTTAACAGCTCAGGGGCCAGCAAGCACTCAGGGGCCAGCAAGCAGATCAGGAAAACACAGGGGTACTAAAATAAACCACATCTTAAAAAAAAAAAAAAAAAAAAAAAAAAACCTCTCTCGAAGAAGCAATTCCCTCCTCCCAAAAACCCTATGCTTTCCCAAGTGGCAGCATGCATTATATCAGGAAAGAGGTGAGGACAATGCCAAAAAGCAGTGTCGATAGGAATGGACAAAACTCACTGCTGTCCTTTCTGGATTCACATTCTTCCCAGGTAGAGCTTCATGGTTTACAGCAGTAAGGTGTACCAACAGGGAAGAAAAAGAGACAGCTTCATTGTCAGAAGATCATCCAACACCAAAACCCTTCAGCTTCAGGTCCCTCCCCACTGCAGGGGCTTAAAGTTGCATGTCCTCACGCCCCAGGTGAGTACCATCCATTGCAGCGATTGGTGGCTGATCCAAGATGACAGGCACAGATATTTGTGCACTTTGTTGTCTAAGAAGACTTAAAATCCCACTGAGGCCTTTTCTGTGGGAATCTCTGCTTTCTGCCTAGCTATGCTTTCTGTGAAACCTAGAGAAAGTCAATATTTTGCAACCTCTGCTCTTTTCTCCAGTTTTCTCGGAGCTGACCAAACAGTTCAACAAAGAACGACAGCAGGATCGCAACAAGACTTTTTTCCTTAGGAAAGCAGACTGAAAATTCGCATAGCATGTTTGCAAGCAACCTAATTACCTCTCCTGAACAAGCTACCACCCATCAGGTAACCCACAGCAATTGATGCCACGTGCTCCCCTTGCCTGCCCCCAAAGCAGAATGAAATGTTTTTACTTGCATTAGCACAACATTGTTGTTAACCAAGATCTGATTCATTTTGCCAAATGCTCACAATAAACAAAGCTAAGTGCTTTCTGTGTATGCATAAATATAGAATTGTTAATCTTCTGAGGGTCGTAAAACGATCAGCCCCACATTACAAAACAACAGAGATGCTCGGCCGTTTTTCTTATCATATATTGCAGTTACTTGCAGTCCCTGTTTCTTTCAGTAACTTAAGTATTAGTTTTTTTTTTTTTTTTATAGTTCTCATGAACATATGTAGTACTTTGCACAGAAAAGCATACTGAGAAGCAAAACGGTTGTACTTAAATAACAGAGATGATCCTATGAGTAGATGTAAAAGAAAGCAGACAAGCTTGCAGTGAAGGTGGGTGCTGAAGCAGGAGCACATGGTTAGCAAGCACAGGAGCACCTGGGGACAGCTGACCCCAGCAGACCTTCTTGGGTTTAGCAGGGGCTTTGGATGTTCTGTTCCTATTCACTTAATGGGAACTGAGCATCCAAATACCAGCATTGGAAAGCTCGATCTAGATACTACACCAGTACAGAGACTGTTTTCAAAAGTCCTGCCTAAAGTATGGAAATTTCTGCAGCTCCTGAGGAAGTCAATGGTCAGCTCCTACAAGTATCAATGTGAATAACATTAAGCTAATATTGAACATGTTTGGGATGGGGAACAAAAATAGCCAACATGCTCCTGATAGTAGAGACTATGATTTTCAGCATAAAGGTACTTCTTTTTACCAGTATATTTCATGACCGCTTTAGCTTGATACAGGAGATTTTAGCAACAAGAACATCCTCAACAAATCAGCAACCAATCTAAATGTTAATATAACTTCTCTTTAGGAAATTAATTTGTTTTAAAAGTACAGAACAGTCCCAACTCAGTTATTTTCTTAACCTTCTCTGTGCCCTTGAGTATACACAGTTCATAGAAGGAAGCAGCATTTTTAATTGCTTGTGGACATATGTTATACAATCTCACAGAAGAATGCTGCAAATGGTCATTGATGAAGAGCATGGGGCTTCCATCTGGCACCGTTTTTATTTGAGACTGACAAAAATAACTAGCAGAACTGCATAGAAAATGCTGAGGTAGCTAGTGGCCCCAGTGGTATGTTCTAGGGGGGAAGGGGAGAAGAATGGGAGTAAAGATAATAAAAACCAAGCCATCTGCAAAGAACCACTTCAAGCAGGAAAAGGGAGATTTGCATTTTTCTGTCATGCTGTAAATGCACAGACTTCTCCTGCCAGGAGTCACACTAATCTTCTCTTCAAGTTTCATTCATGAGAGGTAGGGAAATCACAACTGCCAAAGGAAGACAGGTCATGATTAAAAGCAAGAAATGTGTTGTGTTGGTCCCAGAAAATTAAGTAGCAAAGAACCAATCCTGCCAGAAATCTTTAGTTGCGGCTGGGCTTGCGCTAAATACAAACTGTGGATTTTGCATCCATTTGGTACCAAACCATAAACCACACCAGTTTAATGAAAAAAAGGCAGGGAAAGAGATGTCACATGGGAAATTACCACATGGTCCCAGTACCCAGAAATAACTGCTTGAACTAGGGCCTGAGTCTAGACCAACTGAAACCAGACAAATACAGACAGATACTTTTTAAACCTCCCAGTAGAGGTTTCACACAGCACCTCTGTGGTTTAAGACAGGGACAGGATTTTGCAAAAGTTTCCCAAACACTCTTCCTCTTGCTCCCTTTTGGCCAGCTGCACTTTTATGTGCTGGGAAATTGATGTAACAGGCTAAACTTCTCATATAACAGAGAAAAAATTGGCAAGGAATAACTTCTCACAGTGAGAGCCAGTGTGCAAGCTGCACTATCAAACTTCTACAGGCTTCCAAATGTCAGCCAGACTGGCAAGACCTTTCACTGTAACCCAGGATATTCTTTTCTGGGCAAACTTTCAGATTTATTTCATAGCTGGTCTTCAAAAGGAACAATGGTCTGCTTTTCTTCTGGGATTCCAGAAAGCCTGTTACAGCCTATTACACTCTTTCTCCATCTGACTGAAGTGATGGGAAGTTTTTGTGGCACTTAAAAGGTTGCTATTAAACTACAACCACAGACAGCATTTGTAGATATTGCACAAACTACAACTAGTAGGGAAATAAGAGAGAAGAAGCGCCCTCCAGACTAAAAGCATGAGGAAAAGCAAGCCTATGGCAAGGCCTGGCAACAGCAAGGACTGTCCATCTCCTCAGTCTCTGCTCCATTGGCAGTGAGATGAGGAGTGTGTGCACCCGTGGATGTGTCTGGCAGCCTCTGCCATACTGTGCTGGAAGGAAAAGAGACCTTCACCTCCTGCTGCTCTTTGCTGCTGAAATGACATAAGGTCCCAGCAACAGGGACCTCTAATTCAGGCAGGTCAGCACTAAACCCAGGCAGGTCCTGCGCAGGCTCCCTGTGCTGCTGTCCTGTCCCATCCCACCCTGATGTGGGGACATCAGCTGCTTGTTGCCACCTTCCCGCACGGCAGTGAGCCTAGCCCTCGCTCGCAGCAGCCCCTCTCCACCACCTGCTCCGTGGTGGTGGAATCTCCTTTGCTCAGCACCCCTGGCCAAGCCACTGGATGTGTGCAGCTGGGAAGCAGTCAGCATTTCCCCAGCATGTTGAGGGTGTTAAAGGAAAATGGCTTTATAACTTCCCAGCACCATTCTTAGAGACTTAGCTTCTCTGCCTTGGACAAGATATTTCCCAGCCTGCAGATTTTGCTTCAGAACTTCCAGAGAAGTATAGATCAGCTTTATACAATGTTTAAGGGAAATATTCAGCTGTTAAATGCCTCTGCTGTCTACCTCTCTGCAGAGAAGGATGCAAATTTCCAAGTCCAGGCAGGCAGTTTCCAAAAAAAAAAAAAATCAGATTTCTGCCTAATAGCATTACTACCAAGTGCTAAGAAATATTTCTGTTTCTCTGAGCCATGATACACTCAATCCAGTGGAAGGTTTTCTCTCAGAACAAACTAATTTACCATTTGGCTCTTAGTTTGACAAAGGGGTCCTGCATCCCTACCTTTTCAGCCAACTAGAAGCTCCCATTTGCAGACATGCCCATGTCACAGAAATGCGGGAAAAATGATATAAATCATAAATGGCATTTGAGGTAATGGAGCTTCACATGCCATAACACTGGAAAAAAGCTGTAGCAGTCTGCCCAGCAGAACGGTCCTAGCAACCATTCAGGCAGTGGGGAAGGGGAAGGCAAAAAGTGCAAGGCACAAAGCAGTCCTTTTTGGCACCGGTGCATCCACAGTTTCACCATCCAGCAGTCTCTGACAGTCTGTGCTGCCTTCCCCTCACCACACGGGCCTGGAAATAAAGGCAAGCAATTTTTATTTCAGAGTGTGCAGCTCCTGATTTTATAGAGCTATAGATTAGATTTAGATAGACTAAATGTTGATAGATCCAATATATCTCCCGGTTGCTCCTCAAGGAGAACAAATGTCTTTGAGACCTCTGAATAAATATACTTTAGGACCAAAGTTATGAGGCTGCATAGTGCACACTGTCTGCACATAGCACGTTACTGAGGTAAGATCTTAAAGGAAAAAAACCCTCCAAACTGTGTGAAAACAAATTTCTTAATTGGTGAAAACCATAGTTGGGAAACATCCCAGGCAGCTGTTCTTCAGCTATCTGGAGACCTGCCAATTCTTATACATCATCTTTGAGCTGAGAACAAGTGTGATAAATTCCCAACAAGAGGGTAATGTTTTTGAGTTATAAGCACCTAAAAATAGGTGTATGTAATGAAATTGCCTCCTCAGCCAAAACTGGTGTGTCACTGGTACAAGGGTGTAATGCACCACGTCCTCCTGAAAGCTGATGGGGTCCTGTGTCCCCTGTGCCACCGGCTGCCTGTCTCTGTGTCCTCTCCAGCTCTTACTGAGCAGGAGAAAGGCTCCTGCTGGTGTTGGAGGGCATGGAGCATCATCAGCCCAGGGCCTCCTGCAGACCGGCTGTCACACAAGCTGAAAGTAGTCACCATGAACAGTACATGTGCCCACCCCATCCACGACTCAGGCAGAAGGACCTGCTCCACCTCCGGCTAGGGTAGCAATGTTTGCAGTGCCATTATTCATGCTTCCACTGGGATAATGCAGGATGATCATTTCTAAACATTACCCTTTCAGCGCACACAGAAAGCTCAGTGTTAATCGCGTAACATTTGCAGGGAAATCTTTTTAATCAGTGATGAAAGCCAAACATTATCTAGCCTTTATTAACCTGCAACAACAGAACACCACTGCTACATTTCCCTCGTGCCTCCTGCACAGGATCATTTGACTCGATCTGTGGTTGGTGTTTATTCTCAGCTCACAAAGCTCAAAGAGTTTATATTATTGATTTGCTGTATTTCAGGTTCAATCCCTTGGTGCGCTCAAACTGAATGAATTAAGTCAGAAAGAGTTAACACCTTTACTTTCAGTACACAAATGGGATGGTGGTTTATATAATCCACACATCAATTTTCACTCTGCCAGCTTTCAGCACATTAACTGGAAAGCGCCAAATGCTGCAGCAATATTGATATTTGCAACAGCAAAGGCATTGACAAACAAAATCCTGCTCTCTGCAGAGGAAAGAGCAACATATTCAGACATGCAGAGTGAAGACACACAGCAGCATAACTCCCAGAGCAAGGGGAGCATCCTTCCCCTGCTAATGGCTACACAGGTGGTTTGTCACCTTGCGTGCAGATGCAGCCTGTTCAGCAATGCTCTGAGGTCATGGTTTCTATATCCTTTTTCACATCCCTTGTTTCTTTCATGTACTTCTTACAGTTGGTCAACAAACTAGACTGGGAACACATGGGGGCAGGGGCTATCATGTTGTCTGGTGATGATATGACACTTTCTCACTCTCACTCTGTGCAAGAACCAAGGAACATCTAATGAAATTCACAGATAGAAAGTTTAAATGCAACAAAAAGAGAGACCATTGCCAGCATCACACAGTGGACGTGTGGAACTTCTTGCCCTGTATATTTGTGGATGCTCAAAGCTTGCAGGGATTTAAGAAGCGATTAGACAAATCCATGGAGGAGAACTCCATCAGGAACATTAAAAGCAAAAGCCTCTGGCTCAGGAAATGCTCGAGCCACAGATGAACGGAGAAATAGGTAACCATTATACATCTAGCTTATTCTTACATTCCTCCCCAGAATTACTTTTCATCACTGTTGGAGACAGGGCACAGAGCAGATGGATCTCTGATACAGGACAACAATTCTTCAGTCGCATTTAAAAACTGTGGCACCAGAGGAAACCAATTTCCATTTATTTCTTTTCTTATTTACACTGAATGAACCAAAGAGCTCTTCATTAAATGGAACAAAAACCTTCAAGGGAAGCAGACTGGGGAGGCTGGAGCCTAGGTGGGAAAATATACAAAGAATTTGGGTCTCCCTTAAAAGGCTGCTAGTGGGCCTTCATCAATTTATGCCCACCAGAGACCAGCCCCAGAACACACCAGTCCTTTCTGAGCTTGGTTTTTGCTTTCTGTTAGCCATGGTTCAATCTCTTTATTTTAGGGATGGCCACCAGTCAAATTGCAGTCCTCCTTCTGTTCTGTCTTCTCCATAGAATAGGAGATCTGTTTGTTTTCCAGCCAAGGAAAGCCACCTCCCAAATATCTCCATGTGGCAAGGAACCATGACATTCCTTGTTGCACAGGATGCTCTGGTCTGGTATCTAAAGATGCAGTTTACCTCACAGCACTTCCCACAGTACTTTTGGGTTCTGCTTAGGCCAGGACCCACTGTTGAGATTTGCTATTAACACATAACCAGGTAGGTTTCATTCCTTCTGATCCCCAGGGCTCCTCTAGTCTCAAAACAAAAATGCAACCATTTGCACAAAGCCAACAGCCTGTCTCCTGTATGAAGTGGGGGTCTCCAAGGCTGGGAGCAGGCTCCACCAACACCTCTAGGTGCTGGTTTGGCAGCAGTAAATACATGCATGTCGTAGCGTCCTGAGAGCTTTAGGGTACACAGCCCAGTCACCGGTCTTTCTGCAATGGGTGAGTTTTTTTTAAGAACA
Organism: Chauna torquata; assembly: GCA_013399475.1. NCBI lineage: Eukaryota > Metazoa > Chordata > Aves > Anseriformes > Anhimidae > Chauna > Chauna torquata. The sequence continues at coordinate 509,250 of VXAL01000016.1, forward strand.
TCTGCTTCTTTTTCAGAAGTGGCTTACCCAGTGTTTATTTTCAGATCAGAGGAACCCAAAGCCATGGCAAATGTTATACACTTCCTGCATTATATTCCTTTCAATATTTTGCATCCCTGAGGACATGACAAGAAGAGTTTCAAGATTTAATAAGTAGCACAGAGAAGGTAGGAACAGACCAAACACTTCTTGCTCTGCAGTAGCTATGGAAAAAATCTTATCAGGTATGTCAGCTGCATGAAAATGTTACTGCTCTCTCACTTCAGAGCAGCCAGCACCAGCTTGGGGCAGCACTGCCTGGGTGCAACCACAGCAGCACACTGTTTTTGGAGCCCTCTGAAAACAGCACTGGTCGCTGCAAGGTGGGAGAGCAGATACAGAGATGCCTCAACTGCTTTTATTCTTTCCAGTAACATGGGAGTGTTAATAGCCACTGCTATGCACCTTAAGAGGCAATAACTTCCTAACTCCTGTTTCCAGTGCCACAGCTGCAGGCCTGAATCTCAAGCCACCTCCAAAGTCAGAAAAGTTATACAAGAGGAAGAAATTCTGGCCTTGGCGTGGAGCATTCTCATGTGAGAATACTATTAAGGAGGTAATATAACAGAAGAAGTGAACTATTGCACTAGAATACGGAGCCTAGGAATAAATGAAACTCTGGCCAGAGCATATAGAGGAGAGCCAGCAGTACTTTAATTATCATGGTTTGAGTAATGAGGAATATTGAAACTGCTACTGCAAAAGCTCATGTGCCATTAACACGTCAACCATTAACCCTTCTTCCTATTCAAAAAGCCTCAGCACAGTGCTTCTGCACCTGGCAGGTCCATGACCACAAACTCACCCACCATGGGGTGCCACGCAGCATTTCACAGGTTTGGCCTAGCCTTTTTGCATTCATTGCCGTGCAGGTCAAGAGATGGTGTGTGCAAACACAAATAGCTGGTCTCTGCATTAATGCAGTTGCCTAGGTAAGAGTTTTTCAAACAGATTTGTGCTGGGGCTGCATGCCTAGCCACAGCAAATTTATAGTGACCACAGGGTGACAGAGCACTAAAATATAGAAGTCTTTGTATTGTGATTGTACTTGGGAATTGCTCGGTTGGCTCTGAAAAGTAGCTATGACTCTATAAATAGTAAGTACTTTATCATTTCTTGCCTACTTTAAACACACAGCGATATTTCAATCATGATTCAGAGTAAATCAAATTCCATGTCAGGTATGGTAGAAATGCTGTATGCACCAGAGGTGCACCCTAAGCTCATATAAATCAGCACAGCTCCATTGATGCCTGGGGAAAGGCTACCAATTTATGCCAGCTGAAGATCTGCAGGGCAGCGTTACTATCATTCTCTAAAGACTGAGAAACAAGTAAGTAAACATTGAACACAAAATTGTTCACTCTGGTCCTCACTGTCCTCCTGAGATCTATTAAAAAACAAACAAACAAACAAACAATAAAACCACTGTAAAAGTGTTTATCCTCTATTATGTCATTTTTTCCCATAAAAATATTAGAAGGCTGTTGGTTAGAACTAGTTATGATTTGCCATAAATCTCAGTGCTATGTAACAGTACATTTTGTTTAGGAATATTACCCGGAAATTAGAAAGCCAGTGAGCCATCAATTTTTAGAATGCTGAGGATCCAAAATTTCTTCACAACAGGATGCAAATAAACTCAAAATAAATTAGTGTTTACCAGAGAGGAAAAGAAAACAGGATCTATATCCTAGGTAACATTACAAAACAAAAGATTAATGGAAACCTCACTTGAAAACTCTAATGGCCAAGGAACAAAAAATTTACCCATAAAAGGTAATATTAATTGAAGATCTATGGGGAAATATGCAGTTCTTACAGCACAAATATGTTTTCCTCCTCTCTACAGCTGCACAGCTTGCTGTGCACACCGTGTTCTTATTCTAAGTTGGGATTATAACTGTCTTTTTCAAGCATAGTTTCACAGAGTTTTAGGTCAAAGGGAATCATTAAATCATCCCAGCCTGACTTTCCACAGAACACAGGTCTTTGCATTTCACCCATCTACCTCTGCAGTGAACTCAGTAACTTGACAGAGGCAGCATTTTTTGTCTCAGCCTCAGACAAAAGTTCTCAGCTCAGACAAAGCTTTACTACCTTTCCTCCAAGGATGATTATGTTTGGTGTCTCAGGACAAGTGGAAACCCTCCTGTGTAGCTGCTTTCAAAAGATTGTAAGGTACCAAAAAAATCAGAAGCAAAGATTCATGTTATCCCATGTTCCTGTGCCCCTGTTTTCAAACGCGCTGTCAGTGGCATCAAAGCGTCAAAGTCCTCTGCTGCTCCTGCAGGCTAGTGCAACAGACACAGCCACCGCTAAGGTTCACCAGACAGCACATTGATGCATCCACAGAAGAGTTAAATCAGCACCACATAAAAGCAGGCAGCAGTGCTAAAAATAGACAACAGTTCAAAAAAAAAAGAAAGAAAGAAAGAAAGAAAGAAAGAAAGAAAGAAAGAAAGAGAAAAAAAAACCTCAACACATCTTAAATAAATCCATTTATTCCAGGGTTTCATAGAAACCATATAGCTGAAATTGCTACAGGATAATTCTTTATAAGCCTTATAAGAAATGTTGCTGTCCCAGAGCCCCAGTACAAATCCTGGCAAGAATATTGGAGATAACAGATTGGATGCCATGGAAACCGAGACAGACCTAATTTGAGCAGTAACCATCGCTGTTATTTATTTAATTCAGATAAGCCATCTAAAATGTAGAATGACTAAACGTTCCTCGGCACTAAAAATAGCAGGCTTGTAATATTTTAAATCATAAATTGCTTGTGTTTAACAATATTTTGGGCATCTGACATTAACGTTTTACATGCACTTTTGAAACCTCAAAATTAACCCTGCTCCATTTCTCCTGTAAGAAGAAGAGTGCCTTGCACTTCCGACATTAATGTTATGCATCAAGAATGCCTTCCGTCAGCCCAGGCTTCTCATGGGAGAGTGGGAGCTCGGATGTCCCCACTGCCCTCTTGTCCTCCCCCAGGTTTAATGTAAACGTTTGAAAGAAGGCACAACTGGGCCATAGGAAACAAATTCCTCTTCTCCAATTGACATCAAGGACCTTCGGTGATTGTTTGATCTGAACATCCCCATAAATAAAACACCTTCTGAGGCAGGCTGGTTTTGAGCTGGCTGACAGCTTCCATCTGTTTTTGCACCCCTACCTCCCTTTCCTGAGCGCTGAAGAAACCAAAACCTACAGGTGTGAATGTACAATTTCTGGGGCTTCGGGATTTTGCAAAGCTGCTGAAATGCAGGGAAGCAGAGGAGAATTGAGGCTGCTGTTGGGAAGTCAGTATGAATCAAAGGACCAAAGTGAGTTTCCTTGTGTCTGCTATTTTTTTTTTCCCCTTGTAATCTTCGTTGTTTTCCCAGAGGGAATAACACCTCCATTTCTCTACTGTTTTGGATTTTAACCTTAAAGTGTAAATGTGATTGTATTCCCTGGGAGGTTGTATGCATCATGTCCAACAAATAAACAAATTCTAGATGTGTTTGGTTTTTTAGAAATTCTCTCTGTTTCTTGCGCTCCTGGTTTCAAACAGACCACCAGCAGCCTTATCCCTGTCTTTACACACCCAGTTGTTAGCAGCAGCATTCTCATTTGCCCCTTCGTGGGGCAGCTCCTCTGGCCAGAGCATCAGGCGCAGTTCCCCAGGGTACCCACTGCACGCTGAGCCATTGCACACGTTCTCCTCAGAAACTTCCCTGTCCTCTTACCCCTGCCTGAGATTTTCATTCTACTGTCTTTTCAGAGGGGAATTCATGCTGTACAGAGCAAGAATAAAGTGGCTGCTGACAGCACTGTGCCATCCAGAAGAGCCCAGAGCTCTGCCCAGGCTAACAAAGCTACAAGGCTGGACTCGCTTGCCAATTAACACCAAATAGTACTGATGACATCAATGTAGTAGTGCCAGTTTGAATCAGTGAAGGATCCTGTCCTTGGCATTTAATGGTGGTCTGGATTTTGTACAGAAACAAGGGAAGTGACCGATATTCTGATATTCTTTTTCACTTTGCAATTAGCTGAGCTCCGTACCATTACCCAAGCCTTTCTTGTCTGTGGAGCAGGGCTGAAGGGGAGTTGTCAGTGTTGTTTTCTTCAGTGATTCAGAAGTAGGACTTCAAGAAAGATATTCTGGGCAAGAATCAAAATGAATAAGAATTGCTTTCAGGATCTGTCACCCTACAGTCAGCATATATTTAGCTTCCATTGCTCTCATTTACAAACAGGGAGCAACACTGAGATATATATATAGCATTTAAAGACCTTTTCCAATGGATTGCAGCTCCAAGGGTCGGTCCTGGGAGAGACAAGCTGTGATATACTATATTAGTATACCATGGGACAAGCATCCAACCTATATATGGCACAAGAAGACTGGACTTATTTTGAAAAGGTGCAGGTTGTAATTACAACTTTTTTACCGTTTCATTGACTGTGTGCTATAGGACTGTTGCCAGTTTAAGGCTTTAATGGTTAGCTATTACATTCATAAGCAAAGGGTTCATTCATCTGCCAAGGCTTAATCTCAGGCATGATATGGCTGCACAGTGAATATTCCATAACTTGCCTCTCATGCTAACTGGGTAAATGAAATCTTGTTGGTCAGGCTCAAGATAAAGAATCAGATATGACAGTTTCCTCCAAACACCTGCACAAAGCTACTAACGACCAGGTCTTAGCTGTTACAGAAAAAGAAACAGTTTCTGGTTCAACTTTCCAAAAAGGAAAAGTTGTAGGGGGTAGAGTGCATATGAGATCTTACATCCTGGTTAGCTCTCTTTTCTCATTAGTCTGCAAATATGTTCATCTTCTGAAGGTTATCTGACAGCTGCTTTTCATAAAGGAAATCTCTCCTGAGTTATCCAACTAACAGCAAAGAAGTACTTTCTGAAAGCATTTTTGTTCAGACAGTTTCGCAGCATGATAAAATGCTGATTATCCAAATATAATAGGAAGATGTTGAATAATTTCAAACTGAGATTTGACATAATAGATATCAGAGTGCCTATATTTATCCACCCAAATCTATACTTAAACTCCTACGTAAAAGTGACCATCTGGAAATTGGCCATTGGAAGTTGGTTGTTGGACATCGTATCGTTATTGGTGTGAGTTTGTTGCTACCGTTTCATTTTCCCTTTATCTTTTTAATCCTTCTCCTTTCTGCCACTAAGCCTCTCCTTCCCCTCTATCCTTCTCTGCCTCTTAACAAGGTTATGTGAAAACTGCATTTGGCTTGTAAGGTGCCTGGACAGCAGCATATTAAGGACTTTGAAAATATGGACCAAGACTTTGAAGGGTACCTGAAACCTTCAGCAACACTAAAGAATGGATGTGGTGCCAGAACTCTAAGCCTAGCTCCATTGATCTTCTTTGGAGGCCTCATTCACCAACCGACCAACTGTACTGATACCTTGAGACACCAAAGAACATGTGTGGCTAGTTAACCAATTCCTTGAATTGTACATAATATTGTGTCCTAAATTTTAATGGACAAATCCATGACTCTGTAGACTTCAAGGGACTTGTCTCCATACACACCAGTATGTGAAAGATGAGAATCTGTCCTCCATATGTATAACACACTGCTGTTCAACAGCAAAACCTTTTGCCATCCCTTCATTGCTTCAAAGCTGAAGTGATTTCATTACAGTGGATGACATGAGAAGAAATTGTTAATTCTGCTAATTCTTGAGCTGCCCTTGACATTCAGCAGAAAGACATGAGTGTATTGAAACAAGCGTAAATAAGGTTAACACATCAAGAGAATTGCTCCTAAAATTGAAAAATGTGGTTATCTGCTGACTACAATCTATTCTCTGCTCACAGATCATAGCAGGAGCACTGTGACTACAGCTACGGTTGAGTCAGCATTTCCATTATGAACTGCCATTTTCAAGAATTTATGTCTTGGTCATTAAAGAAAAAAAAAGTTCTTGGCTGAAATTTCCATACAGGCTCCTTGGGTCTGATCACGCCCCTGCTTTCCACCTGGCACTATCAGCTGTTCCTGCACAGCATGAGTATGAAACACTCTAGCACTGAATTGATAGCAAATGAATCACTTTGCACAACCAGGAACGACAGACGAAGGGGAAAGAGTTCAGTAAATCAGTCCCTTCAAAAACACAGGATTCTGGATACCAGAAGCCTGCCAGAGTTGGAGATTTATTTGAGTTAGCTTCCAGAAATTTAGTCTGGTGAATGACTCCTTTACTCTGCTGAGTAGCACCGTCACAGAATTGGGCATGTTACAACCTGAAATCACAACTGTTAGGTTTGCAGTCAAGTTGTTTTTGTTTGTTTGTTTTGTATGGTTTGGTTCATTGTTTTTGGTTTGGTTNCTCTAACAGGATTTATAGTATATTTGACTTCTGCTTGCAGTAGTCATGCAGGCTGACAGCTCCTTTGCAATGCAATATTCACAGAGCTATTACTGGGTTTTAGAAACCGTTTGTAAGAATTTATTCGGCTACACAGGATAGAATTTGTGCAATGAAGAGATTATTCGGTGACTATCAGTTTAGCCACAGGAAGAGGCACTTTTTTTTTTTTTTAATCAAAAGAGGGAGCAAAAGAATGGTAGTGTGCACGTCAGCTGGCTCAGCACCCTCCAGCAGAAGCAGAGGGAGGTTTAACCCAAGATTTATGTTAAGGTTCTCTATCTGGCACAAAGTCAGACCACAGACTCACTGAACTACTTTGCCTCGGTGAATTGTGAGAGCCACCAAATAACTTGCACTGGAAGTTACACCAAAGGCTCACATTAATCACTGCTTTGCACTGCCAGCCTGGCTGCTAAGGCAGCTTCTACTCGTAGAGGCCACTCCTGCTCATAAAGATCACCATGAGTTCATTTGACAAGTTAATTTTAAACTACTAATTCACATCCTACAAGCTGGTTGTGTGTAGCAGCGTATAATAAACACAACTTACAGTAGCTTAAACTGTCTTCATCAGGGCCAGTCCACTGTGAATGGGTTATTTGGGTCTTCCTCGGTGTTACAAGAGCATTGCAACAGGACCGACTCATGACCAAGTCCTTCACAAACAGAGGGGCTAACCTGGGATGGGAAGAACATTTTTCCATGGCTGTTTTACCTATCTCTTGCTGTGTTTATTAGCTAACCTGCTTCCTGGGAATGAGGCTGCAGGTGCCTTCTGTCCTGCCTGCTCTGTTGGGCATCTGCACACTTGAAGATTTTTGACTATTCCTACCTACATGCTTTACTGGCACAGCTTGAGGTTCAAGCCCATACCTCAATAAGAGCTATTTTGTTTGGCGTTGTTTATGCAAAGCTTTAATAAGCTTTGTATTTTCACTTAGTTTTGTCTGTGCTCTTATTTCCTGAGGGAGGTTTCATCCTGTTGGTTCTCACCTGTAGTCCTGAATTACTGCATTTTGTTTGCCTCTTTCTTATGTTTTTTCCCATCTTACAAAGCCTTCAGAACCACGTCCATTCCTCTTCGTCAAGTGTTTCTTTTCCTTCTGTGATCCATCGTGGCTGTCACTTACTTTCTAATAACATTCAAATGGAAGTGGCATGCTGTCAGGCTAATCAATGCTAATAACATAATTTAAATGATCGACTAGTCTTCAGAGACTGTGTTTAGTTGTTTAAATATGTTAAAGAAATTGAAGAGAAACAAAGCTAAAAGCCATAGGCCTCAGAATGTGTTTAGACAAATCAGGCATGTGTAATTTTGACTAGAAAACACGTCACAGCAACTAGTTATGTAAATATTGAGTGTGTCTCAATGAGAACTGTAATTCACATTTTCTCTGGCTTTTCCTAGCTAAAACTAAATATTGCCATTGGGATATTTTTAAGTTAAACAGAAGAATGAATTTAAGCCTCAATAGGAAGCTTCAACATGGCAGGATATTTGAGCCCTTGTGTAACTTTAAAAGGACAGGAATAGTCCTACTGAAGTCAATGGGATTTAATGCACATACTTTAGAGCCAAGTTGAATCACGGCCTGAACAAATGTTGGTTTCATCTTACAGAATTGTGTGACCTGATACCCTACTTCCCAACATACCCAAGCTCTGCTGACTGCTCTCCATTGCACACAGCCTGAACACTAAACCCAAATCCTGTTTGACTTGCAGCTTAATAGGACTCCATTTTTTTAAAAGACACATTCCCCAGACTCTTATCTTTTTACCTCCCCTATTAGAAGTAATACTAGAAATGGCTATCATAAAATAAGATTCCAGGGAAAACTATTTGCCAGTCCATTTATTTATTCACTTGTCAATCATTAGTGTCATCACTGTCATTATGCAGCAGGTACTACTGTCTGTATTTAATAGTACTTTCCTACAGGGTTTCTTCTGTCACCAGCACATTCCTGCACAGCAGCAGGAGGCACAGAAAAGAATTAAAACACAAACATGCCCCTGTTTATGTTTTAACACAAACATGAACATGAAACCTGCAGGAGCTCTTGGGGTAGAAGCAGCAGCCAGGGGTGGCACAGTCCTCATCTGACTGGGAGGGATGTCACTGGTCATGCTGGGAGCCCATGCACCATCCTGACCAGTGCCAGGGAGAGGGAGGACAAGGACTGAAATGCCTGTAGTGCTCCCATTCCTGAACTGCTGGCGTCCCAGCCTTTGGCTTCAGGAACAAGGACAAAGAAAGCTACAAGACAATAAAACGACTGCTGTTGCACATCTCCAGGACTGCTTCTATGCAAAAGCCATTCTCTCAGAGTAGCATCGTGACCTACAAGAGCATTTGGGCCAGCACGTTTCACAAGATATCCTGCCCAAATCTTGCTCCTGCCTCTCTGTAGGCACAGCCTCAGAGAAGGGATGGGAGGCTGCACACTGAACGCTGCTGTGCGTGTGCTCCAGCTCAGTGTCCCTCCCTCTATCTCAGCCCAGAAGGACATTAGGCAGGGCCAGGCAGCACACCCACGTCCCTCACCTGAGAACCCCTTTGCCTCTCGCATCCTTCATTTGACCATATGGATGCGAAGGAGGAGCGTGGGCCGGGGCACTTGCTCCATACAAACCACACTGGGGGATCAACCTGAGTCCAAATACTTGTCATCTAAATCACAATTTAGCCTAAATTCTAGTAGGTTTGAGTCTGTGGGCTATAAACACCTTTAAAAATGGGGAGGAGGAGATGAACTCTCTCCCAGGCCGAGGAGAAAAGGGAGGTTTTAATATTAAACTCTCCTTGTCTTTGAAAGAGTTGGATGTGCATACAATAGGATTTTTTTCTGTAGGTAAAATTTCTCCGTACCTTTCAAATCAGCAGCATCAGAGAGAGTTTTAACCATTAACAATAGAATCTCACAGCTGTGTCAGACAAGAAGCTTTGTCCTTACCCTATATAGAAGGTTTTCCAGGTTTCTGGTAACAGAAACAGAACAGGCAAGCTGAGCAAACCTGTTTGCTTGCAAATTAAAGGATTACAATTCATCTGAATGCTATGGCTTTGTACACCAAAGCAACTAAAATATTGACAAGACTACTTCCAGGACTGATAGTGTTGCTAAAAAAGAACCACAGTAAATAGGGCAATTGACTGGAAGCTAAAACGGTGTATGTTTTCTAGGCTAAAAAAAAAAAAATCCTGCAAAGGTATTTATTAATTCATTATTCAATGATGACGTGCACAGTGCTGTGCACACTTAAACATGAGGCACTGTGGTAACAACTTCTTGAAATTCTGATTTGCTTAAAATATTTAGTCTATTTTAATTCTAATTAAGGAGCGGTCAAGAAGAGAAGCCATGGATCTAGGAGAGGAAAACCAGATCCTCTCATTGAAATGAGAATTTCCCTTTCCCCGCTCCCCACAGCGAAAATCTTAAATGAACTTATAAACCCTCTTCTATATTTTAGCCATTTGAGGCAATCACAGCCACAGGACAGACCACAGCCAGCACAAGTTGAGAGGTGAGATTATGTCAGTCATGGTCAAGGTAAGATACAAAATGCAATGCAACATCTATGAAAAGCAAATCAAGCTACTTGGATCCTGCCATGTTCCCAAGCTAGGCTATTTTGCTACTTCAGTGGCAATAATTGTACATCTGGCAGCAAGGATTTGAGCACAGAAGCAGCTCTCCAGTCATATTTCAATTGCAATTGTGACTGGAGGATGCCAGAGCTGGCTGACCAGCTGGGAAACAACAATTTTTGCCAATAGGATCAAAAGACTTATCTTTCGGAACACTGTGATATTATTTCTCTTGAGTTCCAGGTTCTGAGGGCTCAGGATTTTCAGCCCTCTATTGCATTTCTCCTTCTGTTTGCTACCCCAGTCACCCTCTTCCTCAGGCAACAAAGGAAGTCATCTACAAAGAGCTGGGCTGGGGAGAACTACAGCAGCTGCAGCCCAAATCCCAAGTTTTGTGACTATAACAATTGTTTCTGGTCCCAATCCAGTAACTGAAGTACCATTTGTTTAGCTAATGCATTTCTTAGGGTTTCCAAGGCCCTTCCAAAACCTCTCTCCTTGGTTGATGGAATGAGATTGACCACAGCATTGCAGCAGATCTTGGTATAGGTTGTCAATCATGGTACAAAGTGGGAACTGCAATCTAAAGGACCATGACAGAAAGGAGGCAGAGCTCCCATTTCATTTTACCTATCAGACTGAAAGCAATTTTCAAAATGTTGCCCAAAAAATGTTGCCTAGAGGAACTAGTAGAACAGGTAAAACAAGAGAGAACGATGTCTGGGAAAGCTGCTGGTGTGTTAGAGAGAACATTGCCCTAAGACACCCTCTCTTTGCAAATACTTACTCCAGTATTTCACAACAAGTAAAAGTGCAAGGAAAACCACCCCAAGAGATTTGCTGCAGTGAAATAGTATAAAGAGACTCCAGGGAAGAGAAACGCAGTTGCAGCTTCTGAGTTTACTAGATTTCTAGAGCAATTTGCAAAGAATATGAAATGGATCTGGGTGACTGTTCCCACCCGCACAAGTCTTACGAGCAAGTTCATTACTTCTTCCTGCTTTACGATGTTGTTTCCATTGAGAAGAAATGACAACATTTTGGTGATACCCAGTCCTTCGTGTGCAAAAAAAAAAAAAAAAAAAAAAAAAAAAAAAGAGTTCTCCTTCTAGAACAAGCCTTGACTCATCCTGGTGAGTCAGGCTATCATTCAAGTTGTCTGATAATTTTGAATCTCCAGCCCTGGATGGCTGCACAGATCTTCTCACTGGTAACTGCCCAGTTAACCCTCTATCCACTCATTAAAAACCATTGTGACCTCTTAAATACAGTGTGAACCAGAAACTCTCCACGCCTTTAGGAGCTACAAGTGATCCCTGTCTTCACTGTGGTCCATAGACTACTCTGAGCTCTGAAAGTAAGGCTATTTGCTTAGGAACTCAATAAGTCCTTAGTATCTGCAACTCACCATTTCAGCTCTGATTTTTCTCTTAGACCTCCAAGTAAATATTATGTGATACACCAAAAATCTGTCTGATTGCCACCCACCAGAAGTGACCCCCCTCTTTTCAGTAGAATCCCTCAGCACATCTGAGGGATTTCACTGCATTTCCATTTTGCTGGTGCTGTTCTGCCAACTGAAATTTCTAGCCACAAATTACATTTGAGAAGAAGTGCAAATATTTTAGGTGCACAATCAATATGCTGTAGATGACAAATTACAAAGTCAAAAAGGAATAGCTGGCCATAAAGCATGGCTTCTATTAGACTTCTTAATTTAGCATTAAGTGACAGCTACCACCATGCAACATAGACATCTGATTCACTCTGCTAGCGAGTGCATTATTTTAAAGAAACATTTATGCAGTGTTTATCTTAGCCTATTCGTCAGCTCCCATCAAATCAAGTGTCCCTATGTTACAGATTCTCTATCTTTAAAATAAATATGTGAAAACTGAAAGGCTAAAGAGATGAAAGCTACATTACAGATAATGCAAAAATATATGCTAATTATCCGTGTATGGAGAACTTCCTCTGCAGTTTTGAAAGCAGTGGGCTGCATATACCAAGCAGGGAATGACACACAGTATTATGCAATAGGCTTGTGGGAAAAGCACTTCTCAATGTTTTAATAAATATTTTCATATTGAAATATGATCCTGGTTTTTAAAACAATCTGACCAGTATAATCATTCAGATGCTAGAGGAAACCTCTCTGTTCATCCTCCGGTGTTCCCAGGAGGCTCTGACTCTGCTGTGCCTCTGGCTCAAGGCAGGCACGCTGGTGCTTATTGTGATGGCAGGGTGTCTCCTCCAGCTTGTTTTCTGTGTCCTGGAATGGGAACTATGCCTTTGCCTTGTATTCACCAAGAAGGTCGAGCTTTTGCAGAGGATACAGCACATCACTGCCCTTTTTCTAGAACAGGCATTTTGTTTGTGCCCCAGTGAATCTGTTGAACACCAAATCCAGCTGATTACCTGGGATGTTACAAGTATTAAATATGCTCTTCTACTAAGTCTTGCCTATGAGTCCAAGCCTAGTCCCACAGTAAGATGAAGCTTACACAGACAGCAGCAGCAGTTACAGAAGGTCTTCTGCCTATTTCAACAGCAGCCCTGGTGAAGCTTTGTACAAAATTAAAAATAAAACTTAGGGACTCACCTTTCATAAGGTTTCAAATATTCACTCCTCCAAGGCTTTACCTACAGCCTCAAACCTTTCCCATACCAGGTATTTGCTAGTCCATAGCTCCAAGAGTTGTTGCTTCCATTTCTCTGGAATAGGGAAAGGAGGAGGGAGCGGAAAAGCTAAAGGAATCCAGGATGCATGTATGCACCTCTCTGAGACTTTCAGAAGCTCCTGAAAGTGATTTAGGAGTCTAAGTGGCAGTGCTCCCATTTCACACTCCCCACAGGGACAGTGGTAAACAAGTCCTCAGCTTACGATGTCTGAAGAGCTGTGGTGAGACCAAAGACACCCAGCAGAAGGCTCCAGCCATTTGCATCACCTGTGATCACAGTCCCTCGGGAAGTCTGCCCCTTGCAGCTTAATATTTTCACCACTCCAAGAAGCAGCATAAGCGGGATTGAAGATTTTTGCCTAGAGAGTTGTTCCTGAGATCACTCTATCTTTCTCCTCCTCCTGGATTTTGGATAAGGACCAGAGCAACCAAGACTGCTGTCTTGGGGGACTTCCCATGTACTTTCCTGATGGACATTAGATGAGCCTTGTAGTTCCTCCTCCTATCTGCAGTGCCTGGTGGAGGTGAGGAATAAGTTTGTAGTCACTACAGTTTTTACATTTAGAAGTACTGAGGTAAGCAACCAGACTCGGAGCTGTTGAAATGAGATGTAGAGAGGCATTTGCCTTAAGAATTTGAAGGAGCAAGGCATTATTCCCTTTCAAGTACCAGAATAGCAGATCGGTTTTGAAGTCAGCTCCTCTAATGGAGGAAAAGGTGCTGGAATCAGACTGTTTTGAATCAGAGAGAATAAAAAAGACAGTAAAAATGACTGTGAATGAACGATTGGCCTGTCTTTCTCCTACATAAAAATACCATTAGCTCATTTCATGTGCCACACGTTATTTACTGACTAGGCCACTGAGAAGCCTGTGTTCTCCACCCTGAATACTGCTGCTGAATGCACAAATGTGTTTTTCCAGAGGGTAGGTCGAGGCAGGACTGGCTCTCCTCAGCAATTGCTAACACTTACTGGGGTCAGACCTCTAATCTGGAGTGACAGTAGGCAAAGAGCTTCTACCAGCACCTGAAACTCTCCCCCAGACAACCTGAGAACAAAACAAACCATAGGCGTTAACAGCTCTGAGCTGCCTCCTGATGACACTGAAACCTTGCCCTGTTGATGCAGGTAGTGGTTGACCCACCAGCCCTAGGAGCCTTGGCAGCCTAGGTACGAACTTGGGCAAACCTTCAAATCTCAGCACTTTGCCGCTGCCAAACCCCACACTGCCATCACAAATCAAGAAAGCAAGGAGCAGAGAAGTCATGCCAGATACACCACCACTTCTGAAGGTCCACAAGCAAGACCAACAGCTGTGATGTCCACTTCGTCATTCCCAGCAGGTAAGCTGAGCTGAGAATAAAACCACTCCCATGATATGAGGTTTACCTTTCAAACAGCCAGGGACAGGATAATGCCCCTCTCTACCAAAGGGATAGCAGAGGCCATCTCTTACCAAGGTACATAGAGTAGTTGCCATTTTGTTTGAGATGGCAATGCTAAAAGTCTCAATCTGCACCCTGTGGAGCTGAAGAGGCTCTCGCGCGGTGAGATGGATGGACCCTTTCTGTGCCAGGACAAGGGGAGACATCACATATCCTCAGTGCGCATGGATAAGACCATACATAAGATGCAAGCCAGAATGGAGTCCGAAGCCTTTCCCCTGCATCATGGTGGGGGGGAAGGATGCAGCTGAAAAACATTATTCAGCAAATAAAACAGGCATCAGGGAGTCAGTGAACATTTCAGGACTTGCAAAGATTGGCTGAGAAGTAATATATTTCATTACTGAGAAACAAAGATGATGGTGATTCTGCTGCGGTCTGGCCTGGCTGGCTCCACGCAGCTGGGTCTGGGCAGCAGAGAGGGGCAAGAGCGGTGACTCTGTTCAGGGTCCGGCCAGGACCGTGCACAGCTCCTCCAGACATGATTCCCATGGAAAAGCCAGCCCTCCTGCATAGTGACTTCATGGTTCATGTCTACACAGTCCCAAAAGAAATTTGACAAGGTAGATAAATAAAAAAATTAACCCAAGATGCTGCACAAAGCTAAACTTCCAACAAAGGATTATCCAACAAATCCAACAAAGGATTACTGGCCCTTTGAAAATATGCCCGGCCAAGAACCAAGCAGTGTACTATCAGACAAGTATTCAAAGAGATGCAGTTTTGCACGATCATTTCAACATCACCACATCAACATACTCATTACAGAAATTGCTGCTTGTTTGCTCTGGCTCCCGCTTGCTCAGGATGGGGCCAAGGCCTCCAGGCAGCGGCTGCAGCAGCCGCAGACACAAACAAGGCAGCAATAGCAATCATCAGTGCCATTTCACCAGGAGCTTCACCTCCTCCTCCTGGTTGTCATCTCTGATTTTGCAGCCCGCCGGCCCAGACTGTTTGCTTCCATTGTCCCTGCAGAGTAAGAACACAGACAAGCTTTTTGACCCAGGACTTTGCGCACTCAGAAAGCAAGCTTCTTCCTATGTCTTGGTATCGCTGGAGAAAATTTTGCATACTCCCACCTTGCTGTTCATTTCCAAAAGGCATCTGTCACCTAGGGTCAGAGCTGACCACCAACTTAGGAGCACAGACAGTAAAATGAGCCTTCACATAAGGCATCATGGAGACACTGCCCAGTTTGATGGCTAACCTTGCAATTCAGAATCAGAGAGCTCTCCCCGCAGAAGACAATCTGTTTCCCTCATAACCAGCCAGGAGGCGTGGAGAGAGGCAGAAAGTAAAGCAAATCTCATTGCACACAGGGTTTTGCAATGCAGAAACAATGTCAAGTCTAACTCCTGTATTCACCCCTGTAAAGGCAGAACAGAGGTCGATCAGTAATCCAGCTTGAACCAAAGAAAGACCTCTTGAAAATTGGGACCCTGACTCAAGACACACAGAGGTATTTATTTATAGAAATATAAAGTTTTATGCTTTTCAAAATGTTTCTCAGTTAGTAGGGCCTTGGGTTCTACTGCACGATAAGGGAACATAAGGAATAAAAATAGGTAGAGAGCCCTCAGGGAAAGAAAGAAAAATGAACATTAAATCTGTTTGTGAAAATGCTTTTTCTGTAAAATAATCTCTTTCAAGCATATTGGCAGCAGTTTGTTCAGCAAAAACCAGCAACCTCAGGAATGGACAATTTTTGGAAAAATAATTACACCAGAGGTCAAAACACATTTAGGGAAGCAGGTATGGCAATTATTTAGCCTCAATGCTTAACAGTAGCTGAGAGGCAAATTTATACAGCATCCTTTTGGGTCGTTTAAGCTTCTATTTTCTTATTCCAGAGGCTTTATCACTTCTAAACTAACTAAAATCTAACCTACAATGAAACAGCCTTTTCTCCTTGTAGTTAGAGTAAGAAGACAGCCCAGAAGGCTTCCCAAACTAGGGGAAGATGACACTCCAAAACCTACCCAGGCCTTTGACCTCCCCTCATTTTGATCCATGTTTCTTTAGGTCATATTACTTAGCCTAAGAAACCAGACGAAGTCTCCCTGATGCCCATCAGAGTTCCCATCTGCAGCAAGAGAAGCCAGCTAGCTATAAATTGTGTCCTTCGATGATTTTTGGTACCCAAATGCATGGAATTCTGTGCCCATACAGTTTAACAGAGGAGAGCCAGACCAGGGCGGAGAACTGTGATTCTATGATTCTATGTGGCACCCAACAAAAGGAGAGGTGCCCTGAGAGCACAGGAAACAGCACCAGTTCTGGCCTCCATCAGCAGCATCTCAGCCAGTTTTGGACAATAACAACTTGCAAATTCAATGCTGACTCTGCTTTGAACAAGACGTTGGTCTAGATGTTGGTCTCTTTCTACAACTGCACATTTGGTTTCACTGAACAGCCCCAACGCACACACAGAAAGCACAGTCTGGTTCCAGCCCACCAAAGAACTGGTTTCTGTGTTTGCTGAATGAACTTCTAGGGAGATGCATCCTCCAGTCCCAAGGGAAGGAGCTGGCTGCTCCACCCAAGCTGCACGCAGCAGTACAGCAGCGGTACTGAAGACGCACAAGGGGAGCTCCCAGCTAACTCCTCCTGATGCAAGGGTTGAGCAGACAAAGCTGGGTGAGGAGCAGACAGGGAAAGGGCAGACAGAAAATAGAAAATAACACATGGGGAGAAAATCTGCAGGCACCCTGCCTTCACCACCCTGCTTCCCTGAGATAGCTAAATCACTGAAACAGCAGTGGGTCCATTTGGGATCCTATCCAAAGTCCTCGGGGCTGGTTTCTGTGGCTCTTCGTGGAGGTGTAGGAACATAACACCTTTTCATACTGCATAGAGAAATCTGCTTTGAATCACTCCAAGCTATCAGGTCAGAGCTGAGCCTTCACATGTGCGTTATTCCCAAGATACATACAGCTTCACCCCACAGCAGTTAAATACATCTTGGCTTTCATATGAAGGGGACTGAGTACAAGATAGATGCTTCCACTGACAGTTAAGAATGAAGGCTTTGGTAGGAGCACTCGGCATCAGAGCTAGCTGCTAAAATGGGCTGCCTCCTGTAGAGGCAGTAGACCAAAATATTTGACCTCATCTTCCCTTGCCATTAGTCCCAGATGCATGGTTTGCATCGTGTTGCCAGTCAAGAGGATAAGCCCGTGAACACCAGGCTCTGCAGAGCAGCAAAGTGAAGCAGTGTTATACCAAGAAAGGCAGGCAGGATGATTCAGAGTTGCTTTGAAATTACAGGCTTCCTTCAAAGTGGCAGCCATCTGCAGTCACACAAGCTGCAAGACAACTGCCTAGGGGAGACAACTCAGTTTCTTTACTAAATGAAGTGGAAGAGGCACCTTACTCACTCTCACCCGCTCTAATTGCCGCTGCTTCCATCAATTTTTAGGACTGAACGTTGAATAAGAAATAGAGCTCCTGTTTTAAAACCATCCTGTTCTTTACTCTGTGCAGTCAATAGGAAAAAGAAAAAAAAAAAAAATCTTATCTAAAGCTTTGATCCTGCAGATTCCTAGAGATGCTTACCACCTTTCATGGAGACCCCCATGGTGAAATGGGTTTCTGTCTTCACGAAGCTGCTGAATTTCACCCAGACTGTCAGACTTATATTTAAGAACCTCCAGCAAAGGTATTTGACCATAACCTCTGTTATTGTTCCAATGACCAGGGAAGCTTCTCTTCAACTTCCAGAATCTCATTAGACTGTTATCCGCTATACTGAAAAGGTTCTCCTTACAACATTTTGCTCCAGGTATGAAAAGTTAAGACTTGCCTTGGCTAACACAAAATTGTTATTCTAATAGCTAAGCAAATTGCTCAGGTTTCTGACAATAAAGCATGTTAATTGATCCTTCTATTATTTGGTAAGTCTTTTTAAAGGAGACACCGATTAACCACAACCCTTTTTGAACTGCTGACCTCTTCATATAGCAATTATATTAGCACAGAGGCCAACATCCCTTTCCCGGACTATATGTGCTCAAGAACCACAGTAACATTTTGGCTATAGATGAGTTCTTATTCAGCAAATTTTTCCACTATGACCCTTTCTTCTGACCTTGTCATCATTAAATTCTTCTTTCAGCCTAAGTAGGACTGAAAGTCTTGTCACAGCCCTAAGTGTGACACTGCACCTTGCTGTGCTGCCACTATGCTCAGGCAGGCTATCAGACTGTTTGCTGGGCTGCCCTTGGTGACCCATCCTTGTGGTCTTTGGCTGTCCTTGGCTTCCTGTTTACTTGGCCATCCTCTACCATCCCTCCCCACGGCACTGTCAAGGCTTGTGAGCAGGAATAGCATTGCCAGTGCTGTTTGCTGTCAGACAGTAAATGTCTCCCTTTTCAGCGAGAACCACTGAGCCCTGGAGAGCCCCACGGTACCCTCAGTTGCCAGAGATCAGTTTGAGAACCATTGGTTAGGTAGTTTTAAATCCATTTAATACACATATGCTGAATATAATTCATATATAATGAATACAATATTCATTTTCATATTCCCTAGCTGCTTAATATGAAAGGCTCTGAGGTACCAAATCATGCATCTTGCAGAAGTCTAGGTATATTGTGTTGTATCAACCCAAGTATTTTCATCAACCAAACTTGTAATTTCACCCAAAAATACTACATCAATCTCCTTCAACAAGGTTATGTTTCCCTTAACCTGCAGTGGTAGGAATGAAGGAAATTTTTTCCCCTGTAATTCTATATTCAGTCTAATCCTTTGAGTTTCCTTTCAGGTAGCATCACCAGTCTATAACATTTGTGATTCTCTGCATACATCTGAAATCCAGCTAGTTTCGTCACTGTTTTATTTGCATTTGCTTGAAGCATAAACACCGACAACTTAAAAGCATCCCTATTTGGAGGAGGTAAAAAATAAAAAGACAGAAGAAGAAAACAACAAAAGAAGAACCCTTTCCTTCTACATCTAAAATGCAAGGCTAAATTCATTTTTATTTTAAAATACTAGCTGTTTTATCTTATTAAGTGTACCCGAGGCTACAGGATAGAAGACTACAGAGATCTGCAATAACATCGTTCTATGTCATGCAAAAGGAAGAAAAGGCTGATGGTCCTGACAGATTATTCACACATTTAAGCATTAGCAGAATGGGGATGCATCAGATTTATAGGATGGTTAAAACAGTGGAGAGAAGTGATGCTTATGTGTTGCTCTGCATAAGCTTATTTTTCAGGAGGGCTTCTTTTAATTTTAAGCTTCCTTTTATTAGAAAGAATGCATCAACAGTGAGATACGCTTAACATAAATCATGTATGTCAGGTCCTGCAGAACATTTACATATCTTCAGGTCCGTGCCAAAATGCTATAGAAAGACCACCCTGGAATAAGTCTTTGATCACACCAAAATGCTATCTCTACTCCTAGAGGTGATTCAACAATCAGCTCAGCTCACTGAGCTTTTATTTCTACAGCTGAGGACCAAAGGCCTCAAAGATATGCAGTCAGCTTCACTGAAAGATCAGAAGTAAAGGACTGAGGGTCTCTGGGGCTAGCTGCAAAATCAAAAAAAATTAAAAAAAATAAAAAAAAAAATCAAAGAGATGTTCCCATTTTGCTTCTGTTTCATTTTGCAGATCACCTTGAGGGACTTGGACCACTTCTAGAATTGGCAATGGGTCTTTCTACCCAAGATTCCACCCTTTAATTAGAATAGGGCAAAAGCCTTGATAAACCTGCTTGGTGGTCATAGATACAATCATGTGCGCTGCGTGCCCCAGTTCCAGGTTGCCTAGCGTTCCATTCAGTTGCTTTTATCAGGTTTTATTTTCAAACTTTTTTGGACCACTTTTTCCTCACAGCTGCTCCTTCATCCCTGCTGCTACTAGGCAGTTCCCAAACTCTTCCCTTACTCTGAGGTGAAGAACTCATCTCTAAATTCTAGTCCAGATTTACATCTCTGTTCCTTTCCTCCTGGAGGATGTAAAATTCAGATTAAAAACAGAACAAAACAAAAACAAAGAAACAAAAACAAAACAAAAAAAAAAAGCCACATCTCCTTGCCTCATTCTTTTAGAGTATCTCCAGCCTGCCAGGTGTGCACACTGGCAAGATGTAGATTCGCTCTTTTTTTGTGGATATGCATTTTGTAGTTTTTAAGGGGAAACCAGTTATAGACAAGAAAAATAAAGGTCTGCACCAAGCTGAGCTTGCTTAGTTTCTGCAGAGCCTGCGCTGGAAAAAAGATGTTACTCAGATTTAACTCTGAATAAATTACCTTCTGGAAAGCTTAAATTCCTTCCCCAGCTAAAGAGAAAGGGTTTTGGTGTGTTTTAGCTTTACTGGCACACATTACAGTTTGTTTGCCTCTGATGAGTTTGTCACCATTTAGAGCAAAAATGAAGACACAAATGGTATTTAGAACTTTCACTAGGCAGGTTAGAGACATTAACTAAAACTCATTTGATTTCAGACATGATAATTTGTTTTCCTTCATTCTGCCATCCACGGTCTTGGTACCACCTTATCTTCGCAATGAAGCGTAACTGCAGCAAACCTTTCAGCTGAGGACTCAGCTACCAGGAATCTGTTTTCTTCTGGCAGCAGAGAGAGAGCAGCTGGGCCATTTAGAAGACACTTCTTATTACTTGAGATGAGACAGAGGGAATACCTTCACATGCTGAACTAGCAGCCTCGAGGGAGTGTTGAACATGCATTGCACAAACCAAGTCAAGTGGCTGGGCTGAAGGCAAGGTGTATTCCCTAGCTGTATATTTGCTTATCTATGAAATAACATACTTTGGGGATAGTCCTACCTCATTTAGTAGATAGTATCTCCTTTTATCAAGCTTTTTTATTGCTCCATCTCCTATATAATTTCACTGCTTTAATGCAAAACAGGAAAACATCATCCTCTGTTTGATTGTACTGACCCTCCAAGAACACTGCTGGTCTTATTGTTATGGAGTTAGCATGGAAGAAGTATCAGGGGGCTGGATTAGTTCTCTAGAAAACCAGAGCTGTCTATCCTGGCTCTCGCACTGCCTTCATTACATGATCATAGGCAGGTTATCGTATTGTCTTCATCTCCCCTTCCTCCCCTCTGTGGGTTCCTCTGAGTGGAGAGGTTTCCTCTCCCTGTACATTGGTACAGATGGCCCCTGTGGAGCTCTTATCTCCACTGAATCCCGCATGCATTAGTGGAGTACAAAAAATAATTTTTCAAGACTTTCCCATAAGAATCATTTCTTAAACATTCACTACTGAGTGCTAAAACAACCTAGCATGGTCCTTCTAGCTATGGTTAACCCAACAACCTCTACAGAATATAACTTTGCAGGGATTTATGAATTAGACCATTTTGTATCATAAGCTAATTTTATTTGGGAACCCACATTTTAAATGAATGTTTCTCAGCATTCCCCTCTTCCCAGGAGGTCACTGCATCTCCCCAGGCAAACCAGTGCCAGCTCCACATGCACTCACCATTCAGGGGGTTCTTCTGAAAACTTGATGCAAAATAAATCTGAAGTCCTATTCACTAATCACTTACATCTTTCTTCACCACTGTTTACTACTGTGTAGAGAATTATTTTAAAGATTTTAAGCTTTTTCGTTTTTTTACAAAAGAAATAGTACAGGTATTTCAGCCAGTGCATGGGTAGATAATGTTTCCTCAGAATTTCCAAATCTCAAGTTAGCATCCTCTGAGATTACTGCAGGCTGTTTCCTATGTAGCTAAAGCAAGGGAAAAACTGAAGTTCAAATAGACCAGCAAGCATGCAAGGACCCCACATCTACAAAGGCATGTGAAGAATTCAGTTTGGGCAGCAACTGGGTGGACCTGCCCAGAGAAGTACCACCATTGCTCCTACAGGGTCAAGCCACGCGAAAGAACCACAAAATTTGTAGGGCAAAGGAAGTTTTTGTTTCTTCCTTAAACCAAGACCTTTTCTAGCTGTGCTACGTGGAAGACAAAAATGCTGATCATTAACACCGTAATCTGACTTGAAGGCCTCCTTTAGAAACGGCATTTGCTCTTCATTTTTAATCAAATGGATTGTTTTCCTCCTTACAATGGGGCTGAGCCTTTTAACATTGCTACAGAGTAGAGATGCTGCTAATAAATACTTAAAGACTCAGAGCTTTAAGTGATAGGAAGAATTTGTTGGATAATATTTCACTTTCCTTAAACTGTTTTTGCACCATTAGAATTGAAAATTTTAATTTTATGCTGATTGCTCACAGAGCTGAAGTTCAGACACTTTCTGAAGAAACCCAAGAGCCAGGAAGGCAGTTTATAAATAACTGCCTTGGAAATAAACTTCTGTGAGTTGGACATAACCCAGATCAGATTTTCAAGCATGCTGTAAATTACCCACAGCCAGAGCATAGGTCAAAAATATTTACTAGCACTGAGATTCATTCCTCAGATTCACCTCCTGGGAATATTTTAAACCCAAAGCAGACAATACAGAGGCCTGAGGTTCAGTTCTGCTTGCCCTCAGCCCCGGGTAGCTATTTACTTCTGCGCTGATACAGCAGCATTGTCTCCTGGCCTTGCATTAGTGCAAACGTCCCTAACAACCAGAAGCATCATCTGAGTTTTCCACTATACTAATACTGAAAGGATTGCTTGTGATTAAGGATCACTTATGATTAAAGCTGACTTGAAAAGCACTACAATAGCCTTAGAGAAACACAGGAGAGGAGAACTGGAGGAGAGAAGGGAGGAAGGGAAGTAGAGGGAGGGGTTGACCCTTATCCTCCCAAAGGTGAGACAGAGGCAGCTGACAAATCTCCTTAAAGGGAGCAGAGTAGTGGCTCTGTGGGATAACATAGGCACATGCTATTTTAGGTGTCATTTTGGTCATGTAGCTCCAACACAGGCTGTTCTTATCGGTGGAGGGTGACCAAGCACTGCCAGGGTCTCCCAGGGGAGGCACGGCACAGATAGACTCATTGGCTTTTACCAGTTGACCTCCCCCATGAAGTCATTGCTCTATGAGTACATCTCTCCATTCATTTTTACAGGCTGCTAGTAATTAAGGTTGTTGGTTTATACAGTCCCACTTCCCCAATCCCCATCTGCTGTGCCCATTGCAGAGCTATCCTTGGGCACACACAGTCCCTTCTCTTATGTTTGGTTCTCAGTATGCTTGAGACGCTGCAGTGAAAACATCAACGAAAATATTAGAAGAAAAAAGAAGTGGAGATCATCCAGAGGTGGTGACTTGGCTAAACTACTGAGGGGAGGATAGGTCCTCACAGGTTCACTGCACAAACTACCAACGGGGCTGGCGTGATGATTGCTTGCAAAGTCCTACCGGTCGGTTTGCTACAGCCACTAGCTTGGTTTTATCCCAGTACTGAGACAGCCAGTGCTATCGTGGCACCAGACTCCCAGCCTCTGAGCTTTGCAGCAAGGTGGGCTGTTAAGAGACGGCCTAGCCCACAGCCCCATTCCAGCCAATCAGACTGTGCTGGCATGAAGGGGAGGCAGAAGTTGGCCCCAAATCTACTAGAAGCTCAAGATGAGGTTGGTACTTGGACAACTTGAGCAAGATGAATTGTTCCTACCCTGCATTCCTTGAACAGTGCAACCTGAGCCGGAAAGCTCAAAGCCTTAAAGAGAAAAACTCAGGCCCATATTCATTTGCAGGAAGAGCATACAAAGCATTTACCTGTCGAAGCAGGATTCACAGCTGGGAGCTGTGCTGCTTTTTAGGAGGCTACACATCACAAAGTCTTCATGTTTCCATGAGCCTGACATACCTTTCAAGATAAAAAGCTGATGTGATGTGAAGAAGCACCCATCAAAAACCCTTGGGAGATGCTTTTTGTGGTTTCTAAGATAATCCTCTGCAGTTTCAAATTATGATCTAAGCCTGAGCTGTGGAACTCATACATTTTTTTCAAAGACATGAGCCTAATTTAGAAAGAGTGTGTCACATATTAGACATAGTGTCTTTTAACTGGTTGTTTCCATGCCTGTGAGACATTTCACTTGATTTAAGAAGTTTACAATATGCTTCAGCTCAAACAATATGTTCATAATTAGTCATGCAACCTTAATTGCAAAAAGGGCTAGCCAGACCAAGACATAGAATTTTTCTAAGGTAGGATGGGGTTGCTGCTTTTTGAGATTACTTTGTATTAGCTTAAATGCAAAACTCTCAGGATATCTGCAGTAAAATTTCATTTATCAAATTCCACTGAAAGTTGGAATGCAGTAAAATCACCTTGGGTTCCAGCCCTCATCTGCCCTTTTGCATCCTGCTCTCCATCCATCCTCTTGCTACCAAGGCTCCCAGCAGCTTCTGAACAAAGCACAGGCCTGACACACTAGCTGTACCGACACCTACCACATAGTGACACTCAGATGGCATTTTCCCATTGCAGTGAGAGCATACACTCCCTGTGGAGTCAACACAGGCAGGCAGGCACTTCAGAGCCTGGCCAGATCTCCAGTTTCTGACCTTTGGGTCTCTGAGCCCCTAGAATTGCCTCTCTGCTGCAACTATAAGGAGGGTCTGTGGTTGGAGACTTGGTTCTTCAGATTAGGAGTTTAAAGTCAGAAAGAAGAAGACAAGCTTCTGTGCCTTCTTTGCACCATAGACTTGAGAACACACCTGCAAACACTTATGGCAGATTTTTATGTCAGCAGGTTCCTTCCTCCACAGCGGTGTGACTCCACTGTACGCTCTCTGAAGCAACCACTGGGTACACAACTACCATCCTTCTCGAATTTTCAAAATAGTGCCCAAGTAGTACAGAACAGTTTGGCTAGCTCTCTCTGTGAACTTGGCTGCAAATTAACTCAACCTTCACAACAGAGAGCTGTTGGCTTTTTTAGAGCTGGCAAGTCAGAGTATCCAACCATCCGTTAGTGAACGCTGTTAGCAAAAGGAGTACGCCAGGGCACCAGGTCACATAAACTGAAGAGAAAACCCATGTAGGTCAGACTCACTAGAACATGCAGACATTTTGGATTCTAAAGGGGAAGAAAGCAAATTATAAAGATAGTACAAAGAAAGGCAGATGGAGAAGGTGAATATAGGGCACAGGGATGTCCTGCTTCAAGGAAAAGATAGAAACATTGGAAAGAAAAAGGTTAAGGCAAAGAAAATGAACAAGGGCATAGTCACAAGCACTGACATAGGAAATGGATAAAGGGAGAACAATTAGTGTTATTACTTTAAGCTTAATATGGAGTTAAGTGCAAGGTCTTAGACTATGATGGGCTTGGTTGTGCTGGCTGAGACTCGTTTCACCCCATTTCTAACTATCCAAAAATAAAGTCTGATGTATAGTGTAAGCTGTCAATCAAGGCTCATCTCTGAGCCAACAGAAAGGGAGAACTAGAGGAAAAGGCACCTCCCTCATCGAACAACAGGCATCAGATCAAGGCAGGATGAATCCTCTCCCATGAGTGAAGAAGGAAATAAGATCCCTCTGCTTATCTGGATGCCATTGGCTGGAGGTAACCTCTCTCTGTCAACACAGTCCTGATCCAGGAGCATTTCTCTAGGACACTACACTATGTATACCATCAGCAGATGAGAGCAATGGGTTTACTGGAGGAGTAAGAAATATCTTGCACAGATGTGTTTCAAAGCAATCTCCAGAGCTTACATTCACATCAGCAAGCCTGCGGCAGGATGAGCCTCCATCCTATACATGTGCCTAGCCTATTATAAGGTGTGCCATCTTATGCCAAGACAGTGGCAAGCCAGCTTTCAAACTTATATTTATTTCTTGGTCTGTACAATGATGTCTGAGCTTGGTGATCTAGCTGACCCATCAAAATCTGCAAAAGCTGCTTCCTCCTCAGAGCTTTGTTTCATTGCTTTATCCAGAGTTTGAAGTGGAGATGGTGAAGTCTAAATTTAGAATAATTTGAGCAGCACAGTACGTCTATCCATGCTTGCATTTCATTTTCTGAAAAGAGGATGACCAAACCAAATCCAGATTTCCTTTTAATCTTGCCTATTTTAAATCAAACTGAAAAGAAAGATATTAAATCTGTTACTGTGAAACGTGCTGCTCCATGAATCAGTAATTGTGTTTACCTTCTACACTGGGAATTTTTTGCCCGTGTTGCTGTTTCTTTCTGCCACTCAATGTAAGGAGCTTTTATTTGAATGAGACTATTTCAAAGCACTTTTACACTCACGTAGAGTCAGGGACTTATTTATTTTCTGACAGTTATTTACTTCCAGTAAATATTTCACAGCCACAGGATCTCCCAGATGAAAGCAGAGTTTGCTCTGTGCTCCTGTTCAGGAGTCTAATTAAAAACTGAATAAAATGGGAGGGACAGAGCCTAAGTGCTAACTGCAGTGGATGTATCTGGAGGGAATTCAGCAAGGGAAGTCTGTTCCTTGGCACAAGCATTGGAGCCTACACATTAAAGCAGAAGAAAAACATCCAACACAGGAACCAAAAACCCTGAGACGGATGAGGGAGTAGGGGAGAGGCTTTCAGAGACTGGAGAGCTGCAAGCCAACCCTGCTTCTGCACAAACTGACTGCATGCTGCCGTCACTGTACAGTCAGTGCTGGTTGCCATTTCACATCACCAAAGCCAGCCTCCTCCGTTTGCCTGAATATCCCTCCCACAGCAGATGCAAAGTCATGGGCAGAATCTCCCTGCTCCTGTGATCACTCCAACCCAGATCTGCTGCCCCAGGGACAAGGCTTCTGTGTCCCACCTGCAAAAGCTGAGTGTCTCCCCTGGGTTTACTGAGGAGCCTGGATAAATCCTTACACTGAGGGAAGGGTCTTTCCACAGGGCAAGATTACCCTTCACCGTGTTTCTTGCTTTGTACAACCAAAACAAATTAGAGAGCTGTACATTGCCTCCAGCCATCGAATGAGAAAGGAACTTTCTCTATGTTTTACTTTCAGTGGTTACAAAATGTGATGGCATGACCTCAACTGGGGTAGATCAGTAATGCCACTGATGTCCAAACACACCCTAGCATCTTCAGTGGCTACAGGACTTTTAACACAACTAGTACTTTCTCCAGTACGTTAATCATTGCAATAGAATGATAGGCACTGCAAAGGACCCAACGGCTGTGCTGCCTCCATGTTTGGATAATTTCCCACAATCATTGCTCTAGAAAAAGCCAGGGACTTCAAGCTAATAAAATAAAGAGGGGAAGAAAATAAAGACCAAGCATTACTTTCACTGTTATTTCAGAAATAGCTTGTTTGCTGTCGGTTAAGGAAAGATTACTTACCATAGCTGTCTAGAGGGCAAAGGCAAATTGCAATTTGCTTAAGGTTTTGAGGGAGGATTTTTCACTTAAAAGAGTGCATTTGGAGACAACGGAGATTATGAACAATCCTTTAACGAGATCCTCAGGCCATCAAGCTGTTTAACATTATTGATCAGTGCAGCCAGAACACATTAAAAAAAAAAAAATCCATCAGATTAAAATGGAAATAGCTTTCTTGTTCTGAATTCTCGTAAAATTTGTTTTGCTTTGCAGCAGAAAGCTCCTCTGAAAGACTGGCAGTTCCCAGGCCCAAGGTGGTGGCCCTGCTGGGAATGCGGTGCCCTGCACCCCTGCCAGTTCCTGCACCCCCCTGCACTGCTGCAACTTCCAGCCCAACGCACTGGCCCTAGAACACACCCTACCAGCATTTGGTAGGTAGTTCTTCAGGTCAGGAGGTTTGCACTTCCTTCCAAGAACAGTTTTGCCTTTTCCTCTCCGACTGTGGACACCAAAAATAACAAGACTTACAACAAACAAGCCAACGAGACCCAAAAAAGAGGCGGAAATGCAAAGCGCTGTGCTCCCTCAGTCCCCTCCAGTACCGCAGGCTCCTCGCAGCCGGGCAGCAGCAGTGGGCTGGTGTCAGACGTTACAGGGAGCTCAGCTGGCGCTGGCAGACATTGCGTGTGCCTGCGGACCCAAACGTCCTGGTGGGGTAACGTGGGGCTAAGCGCATTTCTCATCAAAATATACCACTTGGGAAAAGCTGAAATATTTTAAAAACTTCTCCGTTTTACCCATGTTAGACAGGGCTGTTTCTGCATTCCTGGCTCTGGCCTCTTCCAATACCTGAGAAATTTAAACTGACAACCTGACTTTTTCAATGCTAAAATGAATGTTTTGATGCAGGTGCAACTTTGCAACAAACACATGCCCAGCAGCCACATGTGTGGGAAGGTTCTGCTCCAACAAAAATACAGGATATTTCACCCAAAAATAGCCTCAAACCTAACAACTAAAACTAGAAGGGATTTCTCCTAACAGCTCATTGCTATAGAAAGCCTTTTAATAGGAAGGGGCATGACTTCGTTGTGCATTTTCAATAGTCTTCTTTTGAGAACATAGAACACCAAGTCAAAACAAACCCAGATCAGGTATTTAATTGATGTCATCCACCTGAACAACAAAGCTTTCATCTCCAAAGTGCTCACGGTAGCAGTCACAACTCTGGGGATTTTGGTTTCAAAACAAGTAAAAATAAACACTTTGCTTTCTATTTAGTGCCCTAGAAGTTGACAGCAATAGTAGTAAACAATAGAAATCATTTGTATTAATAGCCTTGTTTATTCTAATGATGTTGGCGTTTTCTGTGAAGATTAATTAGCAATAATGTTGCAAATACTATTACAAGTGAAATATGCACCATAAAACAAAAATAATTTGACTGACCAATGTTCTAAAGTAAAATATTTACAGTAATGAGGTTCTATTTATCCTTTGTTAGGGCAGGCTATTCTCTACACTCTTCTATATTGATAAGAGATGTATTGTTTCAGAATTTTAGCTCAATTTATTTTCTCACATTTGCATTTTCTTATGCACAGAAAATGAGAGATGATCATTACCTTCTTCACTTTGCATTCAATTTACATCAACAGCACATTACCTCATCCAGACTCATTTATCTGCCACAGAAATTTGATAACAAAAGCTACTGTCAGTGATGAATAAAGATCATTTCAAATGGAGCAAGAGGAAACAAGATGAATTATAGGTTTCAGGACCTTTTGTTTACTCAAGAAAAGGAAAATAAAAGATTTTTTCCATCTTGGTAGCACGGATCTCACAAGGCTGTAACTCAAATTCAGCATCTCATATTTACCTGCAGCTGATTGGTCCTCTCTGCATACAAAAGTAACTCCAAATACCCATGCAACCATAAACGTCTCTCAAGTTTGCTGCACAAAGGAATGTTTTTAATTTTTTGGACTGAGCTCACAGAACGTATGTTTCATAAGCTCAAGCAAATGCTCTAACAGCTACCCAAGGGCTATTGTAGCCTCATAGCAACTAATAGCTCTCCAGCCTGTGAGACACAGGCACATCCAACGCAGTACGCACTCTGCTTCTCACCAAATGCAACCAGCCTGTTTGTGAGCGCTGGCGGCGCTGTGAAATGCACTGTGGGATTCTCTTGCATTGACAATAGCACAATATCCATCTTGCTTTGCTGGAAACTAGTGAAACCTGCCAGCTTCCCTCTTCTGGTTCTTCTGCTTTAACAAGACTTCAGAGCCTGCTGGCCTCTCCCTGCTCTTCTCTTAAACATGGTATTAGAGTGAAGTCAACCCCAAAATGCAATTAGCACCGACACCGTGCCTCCGTCATGCATGGGTGGATTTCGGTTCTGCACTGTGCATGGCGAGAAACAGAAAGCGGGAAGCAGGTTTTGAGGAACGAGTCATTGGCAGAAAGCCTACAAGCCCTCCCCAGAGTGGGGTGAATGACTTCAGCCTACTTTCCCTACAACTCCTCAAGGAAGAAGGGGAGGGGGAAAGGGCTTGTATGTTCATTTTGACCTTTCCAGAAGTGAATGCTTCATTTTTTTTTATTTTTATTTACTATGTTCAGTATTTTCCTAAAAGAAGTTCCTCACCTTGAAACAGCTCTTCACATTAAGTGAAAGTCAGAAGTAGGGAAGAAACAGTTTTTAAGAGATGTAAGTAACCCACCATTAAGTATAAATGATTTCATATGGAAACCTTATTTTTCGTCAGTCTGAATCAGGAGCAGTCTGTGAACCTGCTCTGGGTAAAGGCTGCCCTGCAGCCAGAAACCTGAGCACTCTCCCTGCTCCTGCTAGAGCTGGCGTTTTATCCCATGGCAGCGCTGTCTAAGCCACCAAGCAGCAGGCTCCTTCCTGTGGCCTCGAGTGCAGAACAGGGGACACGTAGGAAACTCCACAGCGTTCCCAGGGTTTGCCCCAGCAGACGTGGGTACGGGACTGATAGTCTCACTTCACTTTGTCCAGGTTTTTAATTAGATAACCTGAGTGAGATCATGCAGTGCTAACTGATGCAGCTCTGCTCCAAGGGCACCTGATCCCCAAGAGGAAGCATCTGTAGGGTCACCTCCAACTGAATCTGGCTCTTTTGGAAACATGGACCATGCTGAAGCCTTTGAAAACACTACCATGGATTTTATATGACCATTAACATCATCTGGATAGGAATGGGAAATCTAGTGCTTTGGAGAGGTTCACTGAAGCTGGATTAATGTATTCTTGTGCCTTGCCCAACCTCCAAACCTGGCAATAATATCCTACAGGGCAGAAGATGACCCCAAGGACTGCAGTTACCTAACAGGTTTCTTGTACATGGATGTGCCTCCTCAAATAACACCCATACTGCCACTCCAAGCCTCAGCAATGGCACATCTGGGGCCCTTAAATTAAAGGGTTACCCAGCGTAAATAAACGAGAGCTTGCACTTTGGAACTATTGACTAAGCTCCACCACGCGAAAAATTTGTTAACAAGAGGTTTGGGCAGTGGGAGGAAGATGGCAAAAATCTCCCTCATATTCTCCATTTGTCTTCTGGGAGCTTTTCTTGGTGCCGAAAGTACAGGTGGGTTCATTTAAAAACCTAGAAGTCCTTCACTTTTTTGGGGGGGGGGCGGAGGTTTACTGGCACAGTTAAAGGGACAGTTAGTCACTTGACACTGCGACAACATGCACGGTCTCATGAGAGACAAGGGGTCAGAGACTGCAGCTTTTGATAGCTCCTCTGTTGAAAGCTCTGGCTCTTTTCTCAGGAATAAAATAACACCTATTATGCTGGTTTTACAGTGTCACGGATTAATTTTAAGAATGGGATTTTTCTTAAATTTGTACAGCATTTAAGCTTTCAGAGCTTGATTCAGCCATTCTAGAATGCATGTACCGACACGCAAAAGGAAAAATGGGGAGCACATCACTGGTGGAGTAACACCCACACCTTCTGTGTGCCGTCACTTTGTCCTGGAATACAAACAAATACTCGCATCCATAAAACAGTCATTGGGCTTGCCACTGTGAAAAATGTTTAAAGCCAAACCCAGCGTGAATTTAACAAAGACTCTAAGATGCAGCCAAAATTGTAGATGAGATAGAGTAGTTGATGGATGTGGGCAATCACACGTAGTAATGCAGGCTGTTGCATGATTTATCTGTAGCAGCAACAGTTCCAGCAGAGGCTGGTTCACACACAGTGCAAGTACTTGTCCAGTGCAAGGCCTTTCTTCTTTCATTAAAACATTGCAAGTAACAGGTTAAAAAAAAAAAAAAGCCACATCTCTTTCCAAAGGGTTTAGCAAGGAAAAGCGAGCAAAGTTCAAAGTATATTAGTACCACCATCCACCCAGGTGTACTTCCTAGATAATACTGTACTCGAGTAGCAGGTCAGGTCTCATCCCCAGCTCCTTGGCCCAAAGACCCATCTCACTCTCTCCAGTACTGGTTTAGAAGTTGCTAAATTACATGTGAGTATATGCTTGGTGTGAGGATCATTCCAGCCAGGGTGAGTACAATGTCCATGACCCCAAGGGGCCTGCCACATTCAGTTCAAATCAAGTTTTGCTTGTAAAGCGGCGTGTGGGATCAGTAAGCAACCAAGAAAGCCATGGGGGATCTGACGGAGGTAAAGTTTCACTCATTAAAATGCGTTCTCTCCATTAAATGGGTTAATTACGGCAGGTGCCTGGCACACCCCACTGTGAAGGGAAGAAGCAGCGGGTCTAACGCAGCCATATTACACCATGCTGGGTGACATGCAGCTGTGCCCATGCCTGGTTCCCCAGGTGCTAACCATGCAGAGAGCGCAACAGAGCTACAGAACCAAGGAAGGCTGCTTCGCCCCTCTCACTCCAGCCTTTTCTGCCCAGCTCAGGTTCATGCCAGAAGTCGTGGCACATGTTGTAAGGAAAAGGGTCTCCTCCAGTGACTGTGTATGTCCCACACATAAACCCCAGCCCTGCAGCTGGGAAGGGACCAGCCACTCCGCGGAGGCTGCAGCATTTAAACAAACCAAGCCTGGCTTCTTCAGAGGCCAGTGCTTTACCCATCCATATCTACTGCCAAACAATTAGATTAAGGTAAGGATTTTAATGCACTCCCTTTCTTTTTTAACTGAAAGCGTGAGGAAGGCAGAGGTGCAAGCTTGCCTTATAACCATTAAAATCATTGCAAAAACAACTAGTATAGTCTCTGGCAGAGAGAGCTCTAAGAGAAGGGGAGGATTATACCATTGGTGGCATGGCGTAAATCAGAGCAGCCCCCCTTGGGCTCATCAGAGTCCAATAAAACCTATCCTCTGTGGCTTCAGAGAGGCTGGGATCTGGTCTTGATTGAGAGCAGAAGTTATGCTTGAGTAGCAATGACACACACATGCCCAAAGCCCTTCCAGCACAGGGCTCGCAGACAAAGACCTGTGTCCCAGGTGGCCACCACCATCTCCAAGAAGAGCTGCCCTGCCGTGCCATCTGGTGACATAAAGGGACACGGCTGTGAGTACTAAGGGAGGCTGGAGAGAGAGGAGAGGATGGGGAGGCAATGCAGTAGGCTCTTCTGGGTGAATCACGTCTTTTCTAGCGCAGTGGGAGCAGGAAGCAGTGCTCAGCAGAGGCAGGTGTCTCTGGGAGGTAGGTCACATGTTTACATGGGTTTGTAACTTCAAAAGGTAAATCCACCAGTGGTTACAGACACAGAAATGCTTCCTTCAGCTTGGGGAGCAAGGTCAGTGCCAGCTGGGAGAACATTCATGGTAGTGCCATGATGGGACTGCATGTCCTTGCACCTTTCACCAGGTGGCCATCACGGGGAGGCTGGTGGCCACCCGGACATCCCCCTCTGGACCTGCAGCCAGCAGGTTGGGGTCAGCAGGGCACACACTGCCTCACCTGCATGACCTGGCTACCTTCTCCTGAAGTGGTGAGGAGGGCTGGTGTCACCCCTTTGGCCAGCACAGCCACAGGGACGGCAGTGCCAGAGCACCTGGGCAAGAGTGAGGAGCAGAATGAGAAGCAAATAGTCCCAGGCTTCCAAGAGCTGCAGCTGCTGGCAGAGGCAAATGTCCTTTCACAGCCAAAACAGGCACAGACAGTTAAAACAGGACAATTTCTGTGTTCAAACAAGACCTCGCTAAGCAGCAGCGTGAAAAAGCCTATTATTTTCCCCTCTCAAATAGCTTATTCCAGCCTGTGCATCTATGATAGGAGGTATTCACACCATCTGCTTCAGGGTATTTTAAGCATCAAACTTCAATGCTCCTAATCACCCTCTCACCATCAGCCATTTCTGTCCATCAACTGCTTTGACTCCAGGTTCTCCAGATCTGATCCCCGGGATTGCAGTTAGGTTAGACACCAAAGAAACCTCAAGTAGACGATAACAGTCCTGAAACGTCCCTGGCCATGGGGCAATGGGGGATGAACTCACGAAAAAGGCTTGCTTTCTGGGAGAGCAGAGCCCTGACGGCCTGTCCCAGCTGCATCACATGGCGCGTGCTCCTCTGTAGCCTGTATCTCTTTTCAAATTGCAGTCTTTATCGAGAACAAAGAGGCGAGCGCAGTTCTGCACAGGCGAAAGCGAGCCAATTCAAACAGGCTGGAAGAGGTTATTCCTGGAAACCTTGAGAGAGAATGCATAGAAGAAAAATGCAGCTTTGAAGAAGCCCGAGAAGTGTTTGAAAACACAGAGAAAACTGTGAGTATCACTGCTGCAAAATGGCAACAGTTTTTTTCCCCCCAGCCCTCACTTGTATGAACTGTTCAGGTGAGGCACCTGGAGGGAGACAAGTAGATTGGGAGTATGTTAGTACCACCATAAACCCAGGTGTATTTCAAGGAGGGAGGAGGAGAGAAGAGCAAGGAGGAAATGTACAGGAGCCAAGTGCAGCATCCATCACCCCTTGATTCTTATTCATGATCCATCTGTTGGGCTGGGGAACTGCTTTAGAAATTTGTTGGTCGCCACCAGGACTACTGAGGCAGTTATTTTCCTTCAAGTCTTTTGTTTTAGCTTTGGAGTCATCCCTTTACTACTTTAGCCCAGGAATTAGAAATCAAGGGATTTTTTTTTTTTTTTCCTTTGCAGATGGAGTTTTGGAAAACATACATTGGTAAGAGCTGCTTTCTTCATGTTCACACGCATAATATTCATCTCTCAGTGCATAAGTAGCAGATGCTTAATGCAACAAATGTATTTCAGCATTCAGAAATTGTTTTATCACAGGGTTGGTCAAAGTCACGCACCCTAAATGCTGCGGCCACCCAGCCTGTGCCTGTCCCATTTGTATAAAAATTGCAAGGAAAAACAAAAAATTATTTACCATTTTCTATGTTCAAGCAGGTTTTTTTTGTTTGAACAAACTGCACAAACCTCATGGTACAAAACCAGTTCACACAGACTGCTGGATCCAGTGAACCCAGCTCACATTCTGGGCTTCTAGTTTCAGCTGCAGCACAAAGTCGAACAAGACACCAATAATTAACACCCCTCCACCCCTCCAAGTAGTAAATGCTCTGTTCTCAAGCAGAGGTCACCAGATAAGGAACAGCCTCATGCAAGCCCAGCATGAATCCCTGGAAATGCCATATTAAAGTGGAGCCTCAACATGATCACAGCAAACAGCTGTTTGCAATTCACACCAGTGGTCCCAAACCCTTACTTCTCCACCATTTTCTTTCCAGCATCTATTTCTTACCTTTCAACCTCAATCCCTGATGACTCCTCAGTTCCTTACCAAAAAGATTTCAATGCCCACTAAGACATTTGAAACAAATTTTAAGGACATTTCGATAAATGAACTGCGTTGTAGACTGGCAAAGCGCCCAGAACATCTCACTAAAAAACCTTAAATAATTCAGATTAGTCAGTCCAGACTATAAAATAAAGTTACATTTGCACTGTAGGACTGTCCTCGGAAAAACGAACTGACGAAACTCAGCGCTGCATTTATTTCCCTGTCACTGTAACCAATTAGCTCTCCAAAATTAATGAATGCCATCTATTTCCCTGTCATCCAGAGTGCCTGCCTTACCGTTCAGCTTGCAAGCTGTTGCTCCCAACACATCCCCACAGAGGAGCTCACCCCCTTGCACCTGTGGTACCAAACCCCCATTGCCCTCGCCAGGCAGCAACAGCAGCCTCCATCCAAATCTTACGTGCAAACCCCGACATCGTGCCTTAAGCAAGACAAAACCGTTCTGTCCCTGTTTGCAGGCTGCCTTCTGCATTCCAACCCCTACCTCAAGGCATGAACTGCCACACTTACTGGTAGGACACAAATGCATCAGGACATTCCCCTTCCTCGTTGCTTTTGCATCATCATTTCCAAGCACCCTTCCCTGTGATTTAATGTTACTGATTTACTCTTTGAAAGTGTTGGACCACCAACTTTGTAATACTGGGCATTTTTATTAAAACCTCAGCTTCTCAACTGTAGGCAGCTGTGAAAATAAAAACCTTGGCACATAAAGAAGAAATCTAGACCAGTTAATAGTAGTCAAATATTGAAAAAGAAAGAGCAATGGCCTAGGCTCACAGTTCTAATATACAGAGGTCTCTAGACCCAGCCTGCAGAGAACAACAGGAATGTCAAAACAATTCAGATCAGGAAAATCCTAACCACTCCTGAGGAAACAAGTCTTCTAACTTCAGCTGCCCAACCTAGCCAAGACATGAGATCCTGCTGAGATGTCACATTAGGGAGATGAAAGGAGCAGAATTAACCCATAGGGGACTTAACTCATATAATTGGGCCTTTGGGTAAAGACTGCTGCTGCTGTTACCCCAGTGTTGATGCTGGCTGTTGTGCACTTGTGTGCCAGAATCCAACTTATCTTCCATTAAGAAGGTGGAAGGCATGCAGTCTCTTGATCGTCTTTAATAAGAAGCTTGCACAAAGTGAGGTTCCAGCACTTGGCTGGCACCAGACTTGGTGGACTCTCATATTTGTTAATTCTCCTGTCTTTTCTCCAAGATGGAGATCAGTGTGACCCCAATCCATGCAAAAATGGAGCCGTTTGCGAGGATGCAGTAAGTTCCTACGTGTGCTGGTGCCCAGCTGGGTACGAAGGCAGGAACTGTGAGATAGGTACGTATGGGGGGCTTGTCCTGTGGTTGTTCTGCCCTCTTTGAAATCCCACCTGATCAAAGTGGGCATAAAGATTTTCATCCTACTTGAGGGCTGTTTTGGGCACACTTTGCCTTGCAGTAAGACACCATATGAACGTGCAAATTTAGCCCGTTGGCAGCAGGATTGCAGGGGGACATGCCTTGGGATATAGGAGCAGATGTCTTGCTCCTCTCCAGACCCCTGCAGAGCCCCAGCTCCACCTCCGCTGAGCACCGAGATGCCTGCTCATACGCAGGGCTCAACAGAGACTCAGGCTCAAGGTCTTCTGTTCAGCGTGCTGCAGCTGCCAGCGCACATGTTGACACAGACCTTCTTTTATTTCCCCAGCACAACCCTTTCCAGGGCTGTTCATCAGCCAGGGATGACACACGCCCACTGAAAGCAAGAGTTTTACACCAACCCCAATGCGGCCCCCATGATTTCACTCCTCCTTTCCATTCTCACACCAGGTGCTGCGCGGGGCAGGACTATCGCAACCTCCTCACAACGGCACTCTGCTAAATTCATAATTATAATTATCACCAGCAACCTTGATTCTAAAGGCAAACAAAAGGCAAATATTTTCCTGACGGGTTGACGAGTTTATGAAAACCAAGCAGCTGATAATTTAAGCAAGAGGGATATTCAGCTCTTATATTTATAATATAATCAGGGGCTGTGCAACTCGCATAATGTGCTAGACTCACTGCACTAATAAAAGATTCTCTTTCTAGTTGTGCTTCTGCTCTGGCAAGAGAGGAGCGTACGTTAAAAAGAGCATTTCAAAGCTGCATCAAATTTAAATAGTCTCATTGCAGATTTCTCATGGAAGTGAGACAGGAGCAAAAATAGCACTAGAAGTGAGGCGTGAAAAGGATCTCTGTAAAAATAGTAAATGATGGCATTAAAATGGCTACAGGAAGGGAGATGTCCTTGAGGAAGTAGGAGTGGAGTTAATCTGCTGTGAAGTTATTTGAAAGCTCACTGAGAATTAAAGGGGTGCCTGCAGATTAGTAGATTTCCACCTTTAAGGGATGGTGCTCCCATGACAGAGTGAGAGGCGAGATGGGAGAAGGCACACGCAGTGCGCCGGGACTCTCACCGAGGCTTGGGTTGCACTACAAACGCTGGAACCCGTTTCATCAGAAGTCCTGCTGAAATGGGTCCTCCACGTCAGGCTGCAATGATTTATTGGTATGTCAGGAAGAGCATGTGGCTTTGCTTGAGGTTTCAAATTCGGAGACAGCAATAATCCCGAGACAAAGCTTTCCTGGGGCTCAGGCTTCGTTCCCACTGGACACGCAGTGCTCTCCACTGGCACCTGTGCCGTGGCTGGATTTCCGTAAGCAGGAGGGAGGAGGGGAACACAACGGTGGGGAAATCACGTGGTTCATAACCAAATATTTGCAGCAGTCTTTTGGGGTCAGGCTGCCAAATTTCAGGCAGCTCTGCAGGGCTGAGTGGCTCCTATCGTACCAGGTCTGTTGTGCAGGGAATGCTGGAGGCAGAAGGCTGTGCTGGGGCTCGGCGGCACCTCTCATAGGACCCCTTGGCCATCTCCTCATCCTGCCTTCTCAAAGAGGTGCCCGGCACTCCCTCAATATGAACAGGGATGGGATTTGCAAGGAGGACACTGTCTTTGCAAACAAGCATCCATTTTGCATAGTCTGGGACAGCTAGAGTGAGCTATAGGCTGAGCCCAAAGGCCCAGGTCCCAACAGTTCTGATCAGCTGTACATCAAAGAGCTTTCACATTTTCATTTTAATTTCTTTCAGACTTCACTTGTGCTATTAAAAATGGAGGCTGCAAGCACTTTTGCAGGCATGACCCGCCACAGAAAGTCGTGTGCTCCTGTGCCGCTGGCTATAAACTTCATGAAGATGGAAAGTCCTGTGAACCTGCAGGTTAAACTTTAAAGTGTTTTTAAGAGATTTGGGTTAAAGTTTCCAGTCTTCTCTTGGATTTAGATACATGAATCTCACAGAAATGCAATATCCTGTTGGAAGCCAACCTTGTTCTCTTGCTTGGCAAACGTAAGAAGCCTGACGCTGCACTTTCCCAATGGCAGACGCGGGTCACGCTTGAAAGATGCGATCTAAGCACCCTTTTTTTAGCCTAGGTGCATGGAGGAGGAGGTTAGGTGTCCAGGACTTCGTGCACAAGGCAAATGCCCATTTCAGAGGGCTGCTCACACAGGCATGTCTCTCACTTGCAGTTATATTTCCAGATACAGATCAGTAATTTTCTGGAGACAGAAATATGATGCTCAGCTATACACTGGTGCACATTCAGCCAGAGCTTGCTCTCTTGTTCTTCCCATAGGAACTACTATTTAGTTACTGATCCTACACCCAGTGCGCTCTGGGCTTTTTCAGTGCAACAATCTCTGATTTACAGATCTTCCTGTATTCCTCCTGTTGGTCTATCTCTTTGCTGGGAGTAGTGTGGTGTCCCATAACTACTGGAGTACAGTGGAGACAAGTGAAGCGCAATGGTGGTGCTGCCCTCCCATCAGTGTGGATACACACACACAAAGACCATCAACAGGAACTGCGCTGTGTGGGTCACCTGTGGCACTAAGGAGCAAAATGAAGACAGACAAAAGGGGTGGAGGAGAAATGCATTGCTTGAGGTTGCCACTTGTACAGAGTAGACTAAAGAATAACTGGTTCTTGCAGTATTCCCCGACCTTTCCCCGCTCCTAGGCTGCTACAATAGCTCTAACTACACCTGCTCATTCAATCCCAGCCCGATGCAACACAGCAAGTTAGTTGAGCATGAACATCTCCAAAGCACATCTGGCTGAAGAAAAAGGAGGTTTAGTAGAGAAAATCTTTGATGCTACCATATTTCTAACACCTGAGCCTAACAGATATGTACACCTAGCTAGTGGGCAGGTGCCTGCACAGGTGAGTTAGCTTCTGGAAGTATGATGGCTGTGGCCACGAATGCTTTGAACCCCTGAAAGTGCTGATTTTCAGCAGTCTCTCAGCCTGAGATACTTTCTATGCTTTCTGTTAATGGAGATTGTCAAGAGCTAAGGCTTGTGTTGCCCCACTTTCATTAGACCAGAAGGTTTTACTGTTAGCAATAAGATCATTTTTCAGGTTGGGCAATTACCCTTTCTACAAAAGCTTAGCTTTCATTAGCTTCATTTCCTAGCCTTAAGATAGNGCAAAAGCTTAGCTTTTGTTGGCTCCGAAATCTTCATTTCCTAGCCTTAAGATAGTGCTTTCCCTCCCTGAGCACTTATTTGAGCCCTACTCCTAAACTGGGCTGTTTAAGGAAATGTGAAATCTCTGTAGACCACATTTACATCTGATTTTACACTAATGTTTGTTTGCACAGCGCTGTCAAAAGCTTTTCGGATGAAAGACAATGCCTGACGCTATTTACTATTTTGACTGCCACTATCAGCAGGAATTCGGCACACACCGCGTAGGAGAGAAATGGGAAGAGCTCATCTGAAACGAGCCTACAGATGAGGTCTTCATTAACAGGAAAATCTACAACTGTAGCATGAGTTTATTAATGTTTTCCTCACCTTGGTGCCAAGCAGGATTATCTGTACAATTGGCAGATATTATTTCCTGCCCTCTCCCAGCTGGACTTTTATTGTTCTGGAGCAACTTGCTGTAGAAATGTCAGCCAAACAGCCGGGCTGCCCAGCACAGCAAGCCTCCCAGGCACGCACCTCAGCATCCCGCTAAATAAAGGCACAGCTGCACTGTCCCATCCACCATTCTCCCTCTCTCACAAGCTTCCTTCTTCTTAAAAGCTGTTCAGAATTCATGTCTAAAGCCCAGAAAATCTTTCTGCTCTTGCTGCTCTTGCATGTTGTCTGCACTGCTGCTGGGGCCCTGGTCAGTTCATTTATACACCTGCTCATCCCCAAACAGGGTGCTGGGAAGAGACAGCATTTGTCTCCTCACCTGCTCCTTCGGTTGCTCTAACTCTCAGCATTATACACAGCCAGACCTAACCATGGCCATTTCTCTCCCAGTGCCATATCCCTGCGGGAGGATCACGGCTCCTGATGTGAAGAGAAAGCTCACCCGAACCATAAATACCTTTGAGCACTGGAACATCACCACCAATGATGAGGACGATGCTCACGACGAGGCTCTCAACATCACGGAAACCCCCACCACTGCCGCCACCATGAAAATCGTACCGATAAATAAGACAGACACCCGGGTCGTCGGGGGATCAGACAGCGTGAAAGGCCAGGTGCCCTGGCAGGTACTGGTTGTTTCTGCCGCTCCCTTGTAACCCCAGCAATCATTCTGCCTAGTCATTTCCTTCTGAATCCAGGATCATCTGACTTCTACACACACAAATGTGTCTCTGAGGCTAGTTTAGGAATAGTTCTCAAGTCTAATAGGGAGACAGCTTCTTTCTGTAAAAGGTTTTATGCCACAGCAACAAAACTTGCCCGGCTGGATGGCAAACATCTGAAGTGTTTGTCCACCCTGGCAAACAACTGAAGTCAGAGTCACAGCAGCTTCATATGGGGGGCATGGCTTTGCAAGAAACAATGCAGCTTATTTTTTGGTGAAGCCTTTCTGAACAAATGGGAAATATCATTTAAATGCAATATTCTGATTCTGGTCTGTTGCAAGCTCTGGCACAGACCGACAGTAGCGATGGCAAAGAAAAGTTGCCCACACAGGGATGTGAAGGACCCATTCGTACAGATCAGCCAAGAGGAGAACCAGAAAGTTAAATATAAGAAACCAGTACCCATAATGGAAGTAAATTCACATGCTACTTGCCCACCAAGCCTGGCTAGATGGCCATGCTCATGGAGACCTTCACCTCACCAGGCAGCCCACCAAAATACTGTTGCTTGCCCTTTTGTCAGCTGGCAGATGAAGATGCTCAGCCTGCGGGGGACTCAGGCAGCAGGCAGTGGGGCCGTTACCTGCTCGCTGGGCTCGGGGTGGCTGCAGGGCTCAGAGAAGGGCCTTAGAAACCACGCAGCGGTACGGAGGAGCCCGGCAAGGAACCGGCGGGCAGGGCACCATCCGCGGGTCGGATCCCACCGCAGGCACCGCTGCGGCCGCGGCTGCAACCGGCAGCCCGCGCTGCCACCCCGCGGCCGGCTGCCGGGGAGCGCTTCGGTACGGGCGCGGAGCTCGCCCGCCGAAAATCCAGCCTCGGCTGCCTGCCAGGGCAAACAAGT
This sequence comes from Chauna torquata, assembly GCA_013399475.1. Lineage (NCBI taxonomy): Eukaryota > Metazoa > Chordata > Aves > Anseriformes > Anhimidae > Chauna > Chauna torquata. Next base: position 550,972 of record VXAL01000016.1, read on the forward strand.
CAGTGCGTGGAAAGTACGAGGCAGCCTGACAGGGACAAGCCGTGTCAGGTGGAGGGGGCAAAATGGGTGAAACGTAAAGGAAACCCATCTTTTAAGCACAGTCCGCCAAGTCGGCTAATCGATTTAATTAGAAAAGTTTTGGCGTAAGGGATGTCCTGGCTTGTGCCCCATGAGTGCCGGGGCAGCTAGATGTTTATATGACACGGGCAGTTAACATTTCGTCCCCAGTTTCACTGGTCACTGGCAAAGCGCTTCTAGGGGGAGCGTGTGGCAGAGCGTGCCTTTGGGAAACTCTGCGTTTTAAGCTGAGGTTTATGTTCAAGCTGTCTGCCCTCCCAGCCTGGAGCAGGGAGAAGTGCAGCGGGACACCAGCACATGTGCAGGGCAGTGTCAGGCTCCCCCTGCGCAGAACTGAGGCTTGGGCTCAGGGACTCGAGGAGCAGCTCCCGGCATGCAGCAAAGCAGCTGGGGCAGCACTGGGTCTGTACGATTTAAATGCAACCCATCCTACAGCCAGACCAACTCCGTGCATCTCCCTCTCCTTCCCCACTGACGTGCACAAACTCTACAGCTGTGCTTTTCTTCTGCTCCTGCAGGTTTATCTGGTGGACAGCAGTGGCTTGGGCTTCTGCGGTGGGTCCATCATCAACGAGAAATGGGTGGTGACAGCAGCACACTGCCTGCGGCCAGGGGACAACGTCACGGTCGTGGCAGGTGAGCACCACAGGCAGCATCGGGTCAGCGCGAGCGAGGGACTGGCCTCAGCACCGGAGCCACGGGCTGCCAGTCCGTGTTGACAACAGCTCAGTCTGACTGCAGGCAACCTCACTTGAGCCAGAGAGAAACTAAGGCTGCCTAAAAGCCCACTGGGCATCGGTAAAGGTGCCGCTTCAGGAGCCAGTGTGGTGCGTTTTGGTCTCTGCTGCCCACACGAGACCTCAGCAGGGATTTCTGCTCTTCCTGGGCTCTCGCTAAGTTTCCACTCAACTCTCAGAGAAGCGATTAGTGTGGCTGGTGCAAGGGGCACTAGCAACCTAACTCCTTGCAAGGAGAAGACAACTACTTCTGCTCTTAACTCCTTTAGAAGTAAATAGAATTATGGAATAAAGTAGAGAATGCAGGCTGGCGTGTGGGCAAGCGTTCTTTTCCAGCATGGCCAGACTGCACAGCAAGGGATGGTAGAGCTTCACAAAACAAATTCATCTCTGCTTGAAAAATGGTATTTCCCCGTGACTCTCAGTACCCAGCTGCTACAGGCTGCCTGCTGATAATTCAGTGCAGGGCCTTGGCAAGCAGTGCAGTGCCATGTTTCACAGCTGTGGCAGAATCATCTTCCCCAAATTAATTGTTTCTCCCCTGTATGAATATCTAGTATAGGAGGCAAACTGATAGGGCTGGTAATAGCTACAGGCAGTGTTTACAGGAGGCAGTGACGAATCTCACTTTCTGTTTAAACACTATCAAATGTACTGCTGACAAAAATGAGATTATACCTGAGCCTTGAAACATGGAGTTCATATCTACGTAAATCAGCTTATCAAGAGGGGTCCATCTGCGTCTTCATCTTCCATGTTAGCACAGCTGAGCTGCCGGCTGTGCCTGGTCAGACCGTGGAGCTGCTCCCCATGGGGCTGGGAACCCGCTGCCCTGCGCTGGCAGGATGAGGCTCGCAGCTTACACGCAGCCTTTTTTGCTACCTGCTTTCAGGCAGTTTTGCTTGAGAGCACAGCACAAACCGCAGCATTGCACCCACAAACATGAGAAAGTGCAAAATTCCCAGTGCAAAAAGAGTCATTCCCCAGGAAAGCACATTTCCCCTAGACAGGAGCTTTGCGTTCGCTGCATCTACGTGCAAGCTACCTCCCTTTTCCAGCTCTCTCATGCATGGCACATACTCCTCCATTCAGGATCCGCTATCAGCCAGCTCCCCTCGCACTACCCGCACACCGCTCTGTAGCACAACTACGTTTCCAGGGCAGGATTTTGGACAGGCAGCAAGTCAAGAAAGCAAAACACAATTTTGCGGGGCTTCACGGACTGCTGGATTTGTGCTCACACCATACGCACTACATGGGTAACATCTCAATCCTTCACCTCCATTCATGCTAAATGTTCAGCCTTGTATATAGCATGCTGGGAGGCCCAAAAAACGATAGCAGAGAGTGGAAAAAGCATTCCCATCCCTTATCCTTCTTCGTCTCTCCACCTTCATCACAGAAGCATATTTTCAGATCCCCAGCAATAGTAAGCAGCCGTAGCACAAGAAAAACCCTCTCAAAGTCTCCCCCACTTTTGTCTCGCACTTACACTGTAGAAACACAGTCTGCAAAGAAGCTGACATTCACACTCTGCTGCAAAAAAAACCTTCACAGAGCACAGCAGCAGCACCAGCCACCAAAACCGCCTTCGCCAGGCGACAGCATCACTGTGAACACAGAAAGCTGCCTCACCTCTCTCGGCGGGGTCCCCGCTGCTCCTCGCAGGCAGATGCAGCAGACACAGGACACAGCCAGGGCCACTGCAGATATTGTTCAGAGGAGATCGTATATTCTGGAGATTACAGCAAAGCATGTGGAAATACTGCGGCAGGGGTTAAACGCACCCTGCGCCTCTTGGGCTGCGAGAAAAGCCATCCTGCTCGCAGCCCTCAGCATCGCCAGGTCACAGACGAGACAGGGACTCGGCTCCAGGCGCAGCCCAGCCGCTGGCCCGAGCCCTGGAGCATTTCCCTCTCCCTGTGTAACCTGTTGTTACACAAGCTGGGAGGGGACGTGATCGGCTGCTGGCCACTCAATCGCGGGAGCCTGGGGCGGCAGCACCCTGCAACCGCCCGCAGCTGAGCCTCGGGCGGTGGCGGGGACCAGGGGCACCTGTGAGCGCTGGGGCATTTGGGAGCCCCCGGGCTGGCTGCTGATGCCATCCCTGCGTCCTGCCCTGCCCCACCAAGGTGCGGGGTGCTCTGTGGGTTTGGAAAGGGGAAGATCGGGTTCCTTTTCACTAATAACTGATGTTTTTAAACATGGATTTTTAATTCTAATTTCCCCTTTGATGCCAGGGCAACACCCGCCTTGCATCTCTGGGAAGGCACTAAATCCTGAGAACAGCCACGTTGCTACCAAGCTTGGCAAAAGCCTCTGGGCTGTTGCCCCCCCATCTGCTTCATGAGGAGCCGTGGGTCTCACAGCTGCGATTGCTGCCGCACGCGGAGCGGATTTGGCACTCCGGGCTGCTGCGTGCCCGGCGTCACATCTAGCAGCTGCGGGGACCGAGGAGCTGCAGCTGCGTGAGCCCCCCAGGGCTGGGGCGCGCAGAGCTCATCCCCCTGCAGTCGCTAGGCTGGGGTGCTACCGCATCACGATGGCACTGCCAAGACATGGCTGTTAGTCTGGCCAGTGCGTGCGGGTGTCCTGCAGGACCCTCGCACCACGGCGGGGACCAGCCCAAGCCACGTTTTTCTCCGTAGGTGAATACAACACGAACGAGGACGACAAGACGGAGCAGCGGCGTAAGGCGGTGAAAATTCTTCCTCACTCCACGTACAACGCCAGCATCAACAAGCACCACAACGACATCGCTCTCCTGGAGCTGGACCAGCCGCTTACCTTCAACAGCTACGTCACCCCCATCTGCATCGGCAGCAGGGAGTTCACCAACACCCTGCTGAAGCACGGGCAGGGCACAGTGAGCGGCTGGGGCAGCACCTTCTACCGTGGCAGGGCCGCCGTCATCCTCCAGGTCCTCACGGTGCCCTACGTTGACCGGCTGACCTGCCTCAAGAGCACCTCTACCACCATCCTGCAGAACATGTTCTGCGCGGGCTTCCCGGCTGGCGGCAGGGACACCTGCGGGGGGGACAGCGGGGGCCCCTACACCACCGAGATCGAGGGCACCTGGTTTCTGACGGGGGTCACCAGCTGGGGCGAGGAGTGCGCTAAGCCGGGCAAATACGGCATCTACACTAAGGTCTCCAAGTACGTCAAGTGGATAAAGGAAACCACGAGGCTCACCTAACCACGGCGACGTTACGCCACGCTGGTGGATGGACTGGTTAGGCGGAGACCGCGGCAATCGCTGCCCGTTTTTCAGAAATCATTGTGTTTTAATAATCATTTCTAAATGAACTAATTTCTGCTCTTCGAAGGCAAAAAGTTGAGAGAACTCAGTGTAAATGTGGTAACAGGGAAATAAAAAAGCCATTCTGATTACCCATGACTGAATTCCTGAACGCACCGGCCCTGCTGAGGTCAGGCAGGTCCCCAAGCCCTGCGTGCCCACAGCTGCCATGCAGCCTGGGGCTGCAGCTCGGGCACCAAGACCACCTCTCCCCCACCACCAGCCCTAGAAGGGCTGTTGATGCCTGCCTGGTCCCCCGTGGCCCCTGCGCAGCCAGCACCGGGCTGGGACGCAGGGCGGGCTGGTGATGGAGACTGCCTGAGCCAGGGCAGGACTGCAGCAGTTGCTACTTCAGACCTCAGTATGAGCCCTGAGGTGCCTCTCCCAGTCTCATTGCCACCACATCCAGCAAGAAGCTAACTGGATCATCTGCCGCTGCTTGTTTTAAAATCAAAACGCATGGGTGAAGGTTGTATTTGTTCCAAAGGAATTAAATAAAACCAACACTGCAGGAATTTTTTCTTTTTTCCAGAATTATAGCAGAGGTGTCTTTGGACAGAATTGCATATTCTCATATGAATTTATTTAACAATTTATTAATCTTTAAATATAGATTTAACACATTTTTTACAGGTACATATACAATATAGTTCATTTAAACTTGCAGTCAGAAAATTCTCTAATTTATAATAACATGTACATGAAGAGCCTAGTTCAACAGCATACTTAAGGTAACATACCATGTCATGTGCAAAGTTTCAAATGTTAAAAATCTCAGACTGTACATTCAGATTTGCAGAACTAATCAATCTCATAAATTAATAAAAGCTTAGATTTAAAACTATGGAAGACAAAAAAGATTAAAACCATTTAATATGCAATGTGTGCTATGTTTGAGACAAGTATTTACAGTTGTACCTCAAAATGTGTACTGTTACCACAAGAATTGTTACCACTATAAACAACCCCAACAGTAATTTTTCCACCTAGCAAGTGCATTGTGACCAGCTTTAAAACAGAAGAATACACTTCAGTGACTTAAAACCTCCCTGGTTTGATTTCCAGCAGCTGAACAATACTGGGATCTTTCTAGATCTCACAGCGCTGCTCAGCTCAGTCTCAGCTGGTCTCATTTTCGGCTGGTGTACGGGGGTTGCCCGCAATGCTGGCCACCCACACTGCAGAGATGCCCACCGCTGTGCAGCAGTGTAGCAGGGAACCCCCGGGCAGCAACAGCCAGGAAGCAGTTCAACTATTCCTCCATACAAAAGTGGTCACAAAAAAATAAAAAAAAAACAGTTTGAACTTAACAACTTGGTAATGTATCTAAGAATCTATGGTTCACAAATCAAAGTCAGATCACAAAGGTCCCCCTTCGGTCCATGGTATAAAACATTTCATTTTGACGGGACAGAGCAAATCCACTACCACATGCATACTATTAACCCTGTTCTCAACACAGTCAGATGCTCTTTGCACACATCTGCTTAAAAGTCAAAGCACCCGTACCTATGTTCTACAAAAGCAAATCTAGACAAAGAAACACAAAATTAAATTGAGTGTTCAATATTCTTTTTCTTTCTTGAAAATTCAGTTGATGCGTTATTGTTAAAGATGCTGAAAAGTACAGTCTTGTCACAAGAACATCCTTAGTGCAAACATGGACATTTAACTTTGATTTATGGCACGTGTTCCAAAAGTACATACATTAAATGTAAACTTCAACACTTGCTAGATACAGGTTTCAGCCTTGGGACACTTTGGGACCCTAAGCGATTGGCGACAACCCTGAGTTGTCAGTTCGACCTGATCCAAACCTCACTGAAATCAATGGGACTGACTGCAATGGGCTGGATTCAGACCCTAAGTGCAAAAAAAGGATCTTTAGCATTATTGCATCTTTGCATGTGAGTCAGCCAGATGATGCTCTTACTGAACATTACATTCACATAGCTGAAGTAGATATTTAAGAAAAATCCATCCATAAAATCAATTAAGCAGGACATACAGCTTCTTTGTTGCTTTTTTGTTTGTTTGTTTTTGGTTTACCAAAACTCAACTCTCTTATTTGCAATCAACTTCAGTAGTTGTCAGCTAATAAGCAGATAAAGCCTTCAACCTGTAGAGGAAATTTCAAGCATCTAAACAAAGTGTCAGGAAACTGTAGTGTACTTCTCTGATGAAACGTGATGGATGTCATGGAAAAACAGCAGGTAAAAATAATAAAATATTGTACTTTCCACAGTGGCAAAAAAAAAAAAGAGCAGAGAATGGCTTCCTTTATGACTATGAGAAGCTGCTTAGGACCCCGGTCCCGTTCAGTGCAGATGAAGCTGTGGAGCTCTGTGAATGTGATGAATAGTACAGGACAACTCCAACTACTGTGCTAGTTCTCTGTAACACTTAGTTGAAAGCTTCCAAGAGCATCGAAAATAGGATGCTACTAGTTCACCCTTAATTCAAGGGGAACTAAACTTTCTCGTGTTACACAGGGCAGCATCTATAAAGTAACGAAGAATGATGTTAATATTAAAGCATCTTATTCCAAGAAATACATTGTTCCCTACAATCATGTAACATTCGCATAACATTTTAAAAAAAAAAAAAAAAAAAAGCACACTCCTGTGGTTCTCCCTAAAAGCTGAACTCCTATTACCTCCAGTGAGAGCCTTGGCTAAGGCAGGACCACAGGGTTTGACTCATTTCCATAATCTATCACTTGATTATCACAGCACGGCCAGCGGTTATCTTCTCTAGACTCCTTATTTTGTCAAGCTTAAAATGGCTTTCTACAGTTACAAAACAGCTGTTCTATGAAGGTGGCTGGCATCACGGGTTATAAAAGTAGACCCTGCTTTGTGTTTCAAAGGCAAAAAATCAACACTATCTCTAACGGACCCTGCATAATAATTCTGCTCACATAAAGCCTGCGGCTGCAATCATTAAAGTGCGTAAGTAACAGTGCAAACAGCTGTGCTACATCTGCAAAACTACAACTGGCATTTTAAACTGAACTTACGCAAAACTTGCACATTTCAGCTAGCATGTTTATGTCAGCTTGCAAGAGCTCAAGGGTTCAGCCATGTACCATACACTTATCGGGCAATTAAAACTGCATGGCCAAGGTGCCACGTAAGGGGTTGCCTCAAGCTCCCCGTAGCCATGAGGATGATCCCATCGCCCCAGCCAGCCAGAGCACAGGATGCACGAGCTCAGTCCTTTGGGCGCTACGAGTGAGGGAAATCTTTGCTTTGCTTTGCATGAAGAGTGTGCATGGCACACATGGACACACACAGGGATCCCCTTAAGGCTTGGAAGAGATAATTTGGCAAGTGGCATGTTGAACAAAACTAGAAGAGGGTCTGGCGTGTAACATAGGAGCAGGAACCTGGCCAGACCTACAGCACATCGCACAGTGAGAGCACTGCAGCTGCCTGCATCCTTCTTGAAACAAGTGGGTGCATGCATCTGCCCTGGCATGGAGCATCCTCCGATGGCTGCTCTGAATGCTCCTTGGGTTTGGGCTCAAATCGAATTCTGCCATATAACTTTTTTGCTGTTTAGGATTTGAAAGTTGCAGCACTATTTATTTTTTATATGTAATCTAATAAGTAGAGGCTTTTATCACTGTTTCTGTTTTTCACTTGAATCCCCTTTTTTTTTTAAATTCAGGCTACTCTATTTCATGCTCACTCTAAAAGAAATCAGTCTTATGCAACCTTCACGCAGTGAGTGGAAATCAGAAACCTGCCCTTCTCTCTGCCCAGATTTTAAAGGTCAGATGAAAAAGGCTGAAAATGCCTTGGCCTCATTTCGCTCTGATGTGAAAATTCTGGAGTGAACAAAATGTTTCCTTTGCTTGCATTTGTTTACCACTGCTGAGAGAAAAGAAAAGCAGAGCAAGAGCTTAGCCTCCATGAGAAGAGAGCTGCGGTGCTCCTGCAGTGAGCACTGTGTCACTGAGATGAAAACATGTCACACGTCTGTTGTGGTTTTGGCAAGGACCTTGTCTCTGCTGTCCCAGCTCACAGTTTGCTGAACCAGGTGCTACAGCACAGCTGGGAGGTGACATGGTTTCTCCTTCAGTGACACAGGTGCTGTCAGTTCTGTAAAGCACAGGAGTAGGTGATCTTTGGTGTGTTAGCAACCTGGGGACTTGTAGAGGTATTTTGCTTCTTGCCCTGTTGTGGAAGAGGAGTTTGGATTCTAACACCACAGCCCTGACCTTCCAAGGGATGTGCGTCTTACACAAGGGACTACTCCTTCTTAATTCATATGAAAGTCAAGTCAGTTGACCAGGCAAACCTGACCACTTGAGCAAGGCATCTTAAACTAGCAACACATGGTTAAATCTCAGCAGTGTACTGCTTTTTCTGAGCAGAGTTCTCTCCAACCTTTTTCCATTTTGAGATCTGCGCATTATCACCTGCAATATAGAACTATTTCTATGGCAAGCACATAAAAAAAAACCACCATAGATTTGCACAGGAAACAAAATAAATCTATTCAGGAGAAAGAAGTAAGGACTAATCTCAGAAATTATAGCTAGAGGCATTCCAGAGGAAAAACTGTTTTTCAAAATGACCTCTAAGCCAGTCATCTTCCTCCCAGAAAGCCTCCTGACTTAGATCCAGGCCAAGGCTCACACAAAGTTTAATAAGGTTTTCCTTCCCACCTTTGCAATAGAAAATTTAGACCAAAATATTCTCTTTATCAACTGTTACATGGCATTGCCAATAGTAACCATTCCTCCATAAAGGAAGAAAAATCATCTGCATTTTCAGGATTCATTTGGATATTCCAAATTCTGCTTTGCACAGAGGCTCTCCCTTGGCAGGTCTGGTGCAGGAGGACGGTGTATTTGCAAAGCTGGCAATGGCAGTGCAGTGGGACATCTACCAAATACTTATCTGATAACTTCAAATGGGCAGAAAAGTTTCCTATAGCTTCATTATGTTTTATAATGGTCCAGCATTGGAACAATTGGCAGGAGGGGAGAGGAATAGCTTGTAAGCATGCAGAAATTAGCAATATTGGGTGGAAAGTTTTGGTGTAAATCTAAGAAAAAACGTTAAGGTATGGGAACCACTTCATCTATTCAGTTAAAGGCTTTGCACTGTAAAAATAAACCCCAGATTTTTCTCCATGCTGGTTGTCAAAGTCTGTGATGGAGGATAAGTTTAATTGATTGTGAGGACTGGGAGCCAGGCACTAACAGAAGCACCAGCCGCATGAAGGGCCAGGGCTGCCCCGCATGCTTTCAGATCCTGGGGACCGCACAAAACCTTTATCAAGGTTATCCGGCTTACATGCCAAATAGCACTTCTACGCAGGCAGCTGAGAAAATCTGAGGGTTACGGTGTGCCCTCCTGCCCCTACTTCACTCTGTGGCTGCCAAATTCTGTCTGCTATATCAGGACTGGCCTGTCCTTGCTCCAAGGGAGACTGGGTGGAAGAACTTCTTGCAGAGCCGGAGCAAGAGCTCCATCTTCTGAAGAAGCAGAAAACAGAGCCCAACACAGACCACATCCCAGAGCAGTTAGTGCTGTAAAGTCACCCACAGCATAAAATGACCAATCCACAGAGGGAAGAGCATTGCTAAATACAAAGGTGCTGTCTGAAAATCAGTTTTCAGAGTGCAAGGTACATGGTGGCTATAAGGACATGTCACTAGGAACAGCTCTAGGAAATGGAGAGAAAACATACTACATCATTCTACAACGTTGCCTGAAGTGCATATAAAATTAGAGCCACACCTAGAGACTGCATACATAATCAGCAACAGACAGTAAGATCAAAGTTAATCTTCACAGGGAAAATTGAGCCTCAGCACTGCTACCAGACCCTGGCGACACAGCTGCAAAGCAGCTGGGCAGCAGTGTAAGACTTACAGCAGCAGCTTTCTGTGGTTTTGTCTTGTGAAATTCTTCTCACTTTGTAGCACTCAGTGACTCTGTAAACCAGCTTGGAGCTGGAAGTCTCCAGGATTTGGGGGACATGACCACTGACAAAGCAAACCAGCATTCAAAGTTTACCAGCATCCTATTTTCAGGGTGCTTTTAGGGCTGGAGAAACCTCCCACACGGGCTGTGGTCCAAGATCCAGTGGGAAGTGATAGCCAGACTTCCTGAGAGAACAACACACCATGCCCCGGGGCTTGAGCACCCCACAGTGAATCCTCTCACCTCTGTGGGGCGGCTGTTAGACTGCCACAAACTGACCCAAATGTAAAATCAGAACGTCTTAAATCTGTGAAATTTGACTGCCCTACAGCAAAGGGGATAAAAAATACCTTCCCGTATAGCAAGGATTTTACTGAAAAATACTGGAAAGCCATCAGTGTTTTGTGATAAGGGCTGACTAGAACTTTAAACCTTTCAGGAGGCTTCATTCATATTCATCAAAATAGAAGATTTTGACAAAAAGGAAGTATTTAACAAGAAATCTCAAACCATGTGTTTCATATGGTCATAATTGGTGGCTTTGTTTTTAATGGACTAAATCTACATGGTTTTTCTCTGTGTTTTCTGACCTGTTCCAGTCACAACCCCCAGCCCCCTATTTCTAGCATGATGATGAAAAAAACATGGAGTGGTGATACCAAATACTTGGCAAGGGTGACAGGCTGCTCTTAAGGCATTTTCTTGTGTCATCTGCTACGCTTCTTAATCTATTTCTATGTACATTTATGACTACAAAATGAGAAACGTGATTTTTAAGACTAGAAGCATTTCGCTAAAACCTGGTAACCTGTTTATAAACTTTATTATACCAACGGATTAACAAGCAGGCCTGCAGCAGTCAGCAGTGAGTGCAAGAGTGAGGCTTGGCCAGGTGCAGAAATGAAGCAGTGCCTTTCACGTGCTTTGGATCAGGCCATGGCATCCTTTGCAGCACGAGGAGGTTTTGCCTAGGTATATCCTATTCACATGGGATTTGAGCTACAGCAGTGAGAAGGCAAAAACAGTCACGGGCATCCCTGATCAGACTTCGTTTCTTCTCCTAGATCTTCCACCCAGTGCTCTTGCAATGAAACCTAGATTTTTAAGTGCTCCTTTTTAATTTACTAGTGCCTAAAGTCACAGAAATGTCTTAAGGTGCTAACTAAAACAAAACAAAAAAAGAGCAGTAGCTTAATTTACTACATTGCAGGCTTTTTGGAGTAGCTGCTTTCTTTTTTTCCTTCAGAGGCATATGCAGCCAGATTTAGTACATCAAGTGTAATACAAATGGCTTAAGAGACCTGAATCGAGTTCTCAGGTATTTCTGCTATGTCTATTATATGATACCTGCAACTTTGGCATTCCGAAATCTACAGTCACCAACTACTATCTGCAGACTGTGGACAGGAATCCAGCCTTCTTTTCTTCTGTTTAGGTTTTTCACCAACCTTTGAGAACAACAATGGTATTAGTAAAAGAAACAAACCACCCCACGAGCAGTTTTATATTGGTGGGCATGATTTTCACAACAATTTGTTCAAATCAGGAGAGCATTATAGCAGGAGCTGTGCATGCATGTAAGTATTCCTCTCAACTAAATTTAGGCACCTAATTAAAAAACCTACGTTCTTTTTGCTAACAACAAACTGAATTTCCCCTGTAGTGTAAGGGCTGTAGTTGTCGGCCAGGAATCCTCCGTGGGGCAGCTGTTTCTGTGCATTTGTGGGCTAGTCCCTGCACAAATCTGATTCAGGTACCCGCTAGTATCGCCCTTCCCATCTTCAGAAAAAGGCACAGGCATGCTGCGCTCTTGCACTCAGACCCCAAGGAGAGTGTGCAGGGCTGGCTGACCAGAGCTAGTCAGAAATCAACCCAGAAAGGAACAACAGGCAGGAATCTCAGCCAATTTGCTGCAAAATCAGAAGACGGCATGCTGCCCTCTGAGACAACGATGGTTCAACAGGCAGGACATGGGGTATGGTAATTTCCCAGACAATGCTCTCAGCTATAAGGAAAGAACCAACTGTGAACTGCTACCCTGCAAACCACGGCTTTAAATGCAACTGAAAGATGGTCTGCAGCCATTAACCAGTTAATGCTGGTTCATTACAGCCATTTGAGTGAAGAAAATGTCTCGCAATTACTCAATATTGCTATTAATAAACCCAGAGGAACAAAGCCAACAGCTGAGCTGGGGAAGGCAGAAAGTGCGAAAAGAGCTCTCACTCGAACCCTCCTTTTGAGCCGCCAGAGCATGACCAAGGGGCTGTTAAGACGCTAATACAACACAGCTCACCCAGACACCCACGGCAAGGGAAGTCCAGACATGTTTTCCATGGCCAAACCAGTGTGTATGGCCTCCAGTCTTGGCAAGTGAATGAATTCTTTGGGTTTCTGAAATAGGCTGAAGCTTAATCAGAAGCTGCAAGGAGTATACCAGCAGGCAGGCAGAGCTGCACGGCACTGCCTTCCAGGCTCTTAGAGATAAGGCAAAGTAATCCTAAAATACCTACCACTGTCCCTCACCATCTTCATGCAAAAGCTGAATTTCATCCCCATTTTTCACCAGCAGGTCCTCTGATCCTCTCTTCTTGCAGTCTGCAAGGGCTTTATATTTTCCTGGAGACTGTGGTAGTAAGAAAAAATTATCTTGAGCTACATTTGGTATCACACAGCTGTTATTTCTGACTGCCGCAGGGAATGTGATAGAGCACTAACAGCTACCTTCATTACAATTATTTCAAAAAACTGTGTCTGAGACATATCCTCATTCCCCAAATTGAGATATGGAAAAACTCAGGTGTGGAGAAGATATACCCATTATCCAGTGAAGCTTAGCAAAACAAGACAATCAAAACCACCAGCACCTCGAGCTTTAGTGCTGTTGCACTTCTGTACTAACCAGCTGGTTCCCCTCCTCCTCTTCAGTGTCCGAGCAGTTGGACAGGTACTGGTTACCGGACCACTCCTCCAGCCCCTCACAGATTTCCAGGGACTGTGACATTCCCGGCCAGCCTGCAAGACAGCGTGCAGTTCAGGCGGGGGTACCCCAGCGCCCACAAAGTACCCCAAAGGAAGGGGAATGTCATACTTCTGTGGGGCTTGCTCTGGGGCGACAGGAGCACGTTGTCCAGTGGCACTGGGCTGGTGCGCTCCGAGTCATTCTCTTCCGAGCTTATAGAGGCTCTCTGCTGCTTTCTGAAAAATTAAAAAAAAAATTAAAAAAAATTTTAAAAAAATCAATCAATCTTAGTTTTACTTTATAAATGAATTTAAATTCCATGAGGTTTTTGTAGAACAGGATCAGAAATAATAATGGTACTTTTTAACATATGTTTTTATTAAAGGCAAAGGATCTCATTGCCCAGTTTTGATTTTTTAGGGGAGGTGAAAATACAATTGCAGCTCAGATTGTGCTGCCAGGAGAGTGCTCGATGGTGCCCCCTGCATGGGGCTCTTCCTGGGACTCACCCATAACTCAGCTGGGAGGAGAGGTGGGGCTGGTCAGTGCACGAGCCGGGCTGCTGCTTCTCCACTGTAGGGAAGTCAGACACCAGTTTAACATCCCTTTTTATTAGCAGCCATCCCACTGAAGCATTATTCTAAAAGCTAGACCTTTTGTACAACTCTAATGATTATTGTTTAGAGAGAACCAGACCAAGGGACTATCACAAAGCACAGACTTAGGTATGATTAAGATGGTATGTTAGCACAAATCCAATAGCAAGCATGCCACTGAAGTCTGTAGGACTATAATATGCTTAAAACAAGGCATCTGCTATGTATCTTGTTGAATTAAGTGTATGAGAACAAATGTGAAATAACCCCCTAAGGTAATGGCAAAAAAACCTGTACTTCTGTAATTCATTTCCGCATGAGCACCTGGCCTTTACAGCTCTAACTTACATTATTTCCCTGTAATATAAGACCTCACTCCAGTATTCTGCTACTAGGCTTCTTCTGAAAATCAATTCTCTGGTGAGAATTAGTGGATTTGAAGATTAGTAATGTGAAAATAGGAAAGGTTCTGCTGCAGAGTGAATACCACAGAGAAATTGGTCAAATGTACCTTTTATAAGCTCCTGCTGCTTGAACAAAATTTTTCTTATTTCGTTTAACCATGCCATTTTCAGATCCACTGTTTGGGCCTGGAAGAAGAGAAAATAGTCTGAATTTTGAATTATGAATCACCCTTTATATTGTATGAATAGAATCTTACCTTTCAATACTGTAATTATCTGATACATATATATATATATATCCCCTTTCATCCAAAGCCACGATTAAATTTAAATCATTCTTGATCTTTTAAAACTGATGATCCCCACTACATCCAGGCAACACAGTGGAAATGGTGGAGACATCACTACAACACAAGTTGTGCAGGCAAAAGCACATTTGAGCTTGCATCTTCTCTCTTTTTAAAAATACCCAAAGGGCCAAATCTTGAATATATGTATAACCTGCTACATACATCTGCTTTATTAATTTAAGTTGGTTACCATGTTGTAACACAGAGAAAAAAGCTAGGCAGAAGACTAATTCAAAAAATATTAACCAGCAATATTTTCACAACAGGTTTTCTTGTGAACTCCTCATCAGGCAGACATTTCACCTTCATAAATTTCTATTCAAAAAGCTACAAAAGGGGAAAAAAATAAACAGGAAGAAATCAGGCCAATCAGGCTACTATTTTGTAGATGAGTCGAAATATTACTGGAAATAGCACCACGGAGGCTAAGCGTTCACTCTGGGAGCAGTTCTGACATCTAATTGTAGTGGAGCATGTGGCTGTGTTCATTAAAGTATGAGGCCCATTTCCCAGCTCAATTCATGTAAGCTGTTAAGTACAGTAAAATGTTTTTTTCAACTACTGGTCTATTTGAGATTTTGTCTGGAATAAAAGGCTCTATTTCCAAGGAGCAATTCTGGCTCTACTTTAAGATGACTTTTACAGTCCTGGACTGGACACTGAGGAGCAGCCAATGGGACAATTCTGCGAATGCAGACACAGGCAAAGAGGAAGAAGAAATACAAATTAAATGTCTGGTAATTTTAAATTCCATAAAGATCAATGGGAGATATTTCCATAACACTATTACAAGGATGTACAAGTATTCAGATTTCTGAAGCTACAAACCTGCACGACGTATACCTCTTCTCGTCCACTATACCAGATTTCAAATTTTCGATGATCTCCTTTCACATTCTCAGTTATTCCAACTGCATTCATCTGCAAAGAAAAAAGAACCAAAAAATTACACATGCTACAAATCTTTCCCTCTTACTTATGAATCCAGACATCTTGCAACATGTTAAACAAACCTGTTTTCTCCCAGTTTAACACATTTCATCAACTTTAATTTCAGTAGCAACTGAAAGTCACTATCTGACCCATTCCCTTTGACTTTCCATGAGCTTGCTGTATTTGCAAAAGCTTTCTTATATCAGCAAATAGACTTCAGGAGACTTTTCATTCAGGAATCAGTGGAACTAACTGAAAAGGCATCTCACACCTCTTTCAGCATGAAATTTCTCAGATGAGATATATGAAACTTTATAAGTGCGTATTGCATTATTTTTCTATACATTTTATTTGTGCCACATTATTCTTTATTTACTTGCTGAATTCTGTTTTTCATTCTTTCATCAATCTTTAAAATCCATCTGTGAAGCCCTTAGCTCCTTCAGGAATTTCAGTTCAACGTCTTTCAGCCTCTGACCTTCCTTGCAATTGACACATCATCCCCACGTTTTCAAAGGAAGGGTTAATTTTTGGATATCCAGACTGAGCTGCCATAAACCTGGTGCTCAGGAAGCATGTAGACTTCAAGCTACATGTAGCTGAATGCTGCTGTACCTAGGTACCCGTTAGCACAGCCCACTTTTGATAATTTGGATGGAAGTGCCAAAGGCACAAACAATTCAGGACCTGCACAATGTCACCCAGCTGAATCAGTAGCTCAGACTATGATTAGAGACCAAGAAACTCTTCAGTAACAGGAGACCTCTGACCCACCTGCTGAGCCATGCAATTACTGCCCCATTGGCTTTGTAAGCTGAAAAATGCTTTAATTCCCATTATTGCATAAACCTGCTTCTTGTTTAAAGCAGTTTGCTAGCAATTTATCACTGATTAACAGATGGTCAAAAATAGCTAATATGCCACTTACAAGTTTTGAAACGGATTTAATAATAATGGTATCATATACCATAAATTATTCACACAAACTGTGTTAGATAAATCCAGTATAAATACAAACAAAGCCTTAGAAAGAATATCTGTTAAACATTGCTATTCCTATTTGTTAATGTGCATATTCAGGGCTTTTTGTCTGAAAGGTTAGAACAATCTACAGATCACCTGGGCAAACTCTCTGTTCCTACTTACTTTTTCAAATGTTGGCACCCATTTTTAGTGACTATAAACAGCCTCAGGAAAAAGGAAGCAAGTTGCTAATTAGCTTTCCTCGATTCTTCACTGGTATAAATAGCAGAGCTCTTCTGAACTTGTGAGAAAGCTTTTGCCTCCAGATTCACAAAGGAAGGGCACTGAATAGCAATCAGTATTTCCTCATCCCTCTTTGCCTTGCAGCTCTCTCTCAACCCAGTCCTGCACAGTCAGGTTTCACAGGAGTCTAGAGATCTGCACTGATACTTAGGACTGAGATTGATTGCAAGAGACTGACGAAAGCCAGAGACCATTTGCATGTTTACAGTTTTGCACATATCCATTCATATTTAAAAATGAGTAGGTTAAAATCTGCAGCATAGTCTTGCTATGAGGGAATGATATTTTTGAAAAATTTTGGCCTGTGCGGTATAGCGCCATAATGCCGTGGAAAGCCAGATCAGGCTCTACTCTGATTTTAAGAAAATGCAACACTAAGATGTTGAAAGGGCAACCTAGAGAGAGCACCTTACCCAGATGCTGCAATTTTCCAGTTCTGTGCAGCTCCTTTGGCTTGGTGATTCATATGGTGTCTGCTATAAAATTGCCCAGGCATCAAGATACTAGAAATTTTAGATTATCTACTATGAGGATGCGAAGGAAAGTGCCAGGAATATATATTTAAGGCCTGTTCATTCATGTTAGTGTATTTTAAAATTATTTTTCCTCCCCCTGAGCAGGATTTACTGTCCCTTCAGCTGTGGTTCACTGCAATGCAGATTGAAGTGGGTTAGCCTAAAGCTCTGGGATGGCATTCATCTGCATCACCTTCCACTGTGGTAAAAGGCAGACTGATCCACTTTGCACTGCAGTGAGTTACAAACCTGCATGCTCTAAGTTACTGAATCTCAGCTGAAGAGATATTTGCTTCTGGCTATTTTATACAGTATGTAAAATATTACCCTGTTTTTTGTTTGTTCATTTGCTTGTTTTGGAGGAGGTTTTGTTTTGTTTTTACAAATGTCCAGTTACCCAACTTCCATGAAACAGCTTTAATTCTGAATCCCTGCAAAACATTCTTGCAAGGAAAAATAATTCCCTGATGCTATCACCAATCAAGTAAATGTCAAGCTCCAGAAACATGATTTTGCCTTCAGGACAGCAATTCTGAAAATGTATGTGTGTGGGGATGTAATCCTGCAGCACCCATGTATTCTCTAACCCCAACCTCTCAGGTTGGCAATCAAAACAACTGGAAAATGAGCCCTCCCTAGACAAAGAAAAACACTGGCCAAATTGCCTAGACTCCTGATTTCCCCATGCCACCTCTTCAGTTCTTTCAAAAGCATGTATGGCATAACAAGTACTACAGGGAAAACAAGCTCCCCAGAAAGAAAATGATTCTGTTTGGGAAAAACATTTAAGTACCTAAACATATGGCCTGGGATTTGTTTTTAATACACAATTTGTAACGTGCTCTGAAGCTGAACAGACTTATCTACTGTAACACCCTTGAAGGGTTTCTGACTGCTCCTGGCATCTCTCTCCCTAGACTCCATGGAGATCAGGGGACCCACAGCATATGGGCCTGAAGGCTCAGCCTCTGAATGCCCATTTTTTTTTCTACTCTCTGATATACCTAGGTTGGTTTTTTATTTATCAAGAAAAACAAGGCAGAGTATAGAGACAAAATGCTCATGTTAGAAGTGCTCATCACACACAATATGCCAGAAGGTCTCTTTTCCAGGAGCATTTTGGGATTTTTATTGATAATAGTTGGCATTTACAGGCTTGGGACAGTTGTTTATGTCCCTCATATTTTGCCAGATGCTATTCTCTTTGTCTGATCATTGTGCTTTTAGCTGCAGCTACAGCCTGCCAAAGGAGAAGGGTGTGGGAGAGGAAGATGAGTGATCCCCATCCTCCTGGCTGGGGGACAGGGCTCAGGAGCAGCCAGGCTCCTCCTGGCTGTGCAGCAGGAGGACACCAGCCCAAGGGGCCCCCTTGGAGACCAGGGGCTTGAGGGGCCCCCTTACTCTCCCAGGGGGCTGGGGATGATGGCAGGGCCCCCTTTTCATACCCTCACCCCCAGACCTGGAAAGTAGACTAGTGGAGGGAGAAAGGCACATTCCCATCCCTGGGACTTGCCCACAGCACTGCTTCCCTGGCAGGTGCCATCACATATCCCACTTTGAGCCTGTGTGCTCCCCAGCTGCTGCTTCAGCTACAAGAGTCCTCACAGCTTATTATACCACCAGCCTTTCAAGGCACGTCCATTTGGGGCATTATAGTCCTTTACAGAAGAAACAAAGGCACTGTGTTAGTGAAAAAATACTCTCTGGGTTCACAAAGTTATCAGTTTACAGTACACATGGCAATGGCTCCTACGAAAAAGTCCTTACTTTCAAAAAGTGCTTAAAACTGTAAGATGAAGTTTTATCATATCCATCTCCATGATCCTCTCGCTTCTTGCAGAACACCAAAGCTTTCTCATACAGGAAGAGATGCCTCTGCATTGGCTTGAACCTGGCAAGATCTTTCATTTTTGTTGGACCTTTTCGATGTCCCGTCCAAACACTGAAAGATCCTTGCATCAATACTTTTCCTAGTTCACTCAAGTCGCCCTGGTGAAAGTATGACAAATAAAAAAAAAAGATAACATCAATTAAAATGTAAGCAGACTGTCCAAACAACGAAGGGCAATGGGGCCAGCCCTGTTCCAAGGCATGTCACTCTAAGAATAGGTCTTCCTGGAAGGATCAAATGATCTTTTGTGTGTGGTGGCATGGTGCCAGGAGGGAAGAAGAGGTCTCAGACACAGACCTACAATTAGTCTATGCAAAGAAATACAAGTCAGTAACTGGAAGAACTCGGAAGCTAAGAAAACTTGCCAGCTCCTACAGAAGTCCAGGTCAAGGGCTCTGGATAACCTGCTTCTGTGGGAGAGGACAGATGAGAGTTGTACCTGAACAGAGGTCTTGGAGAATGGGAAGAAAAGTACTTTTCAAGGAGGCTGGGACCGGGAATAGCAGCTTAGCCATCCCCTCACCCATCCCTGAAGCCCTAGGAAAGACAACCACTTCAATGGGCAAGGATCAAAATCAGCCTCAGGGAGTATTTAATTAAATATTGAATGCGAAATCTTATGAAGACACCCCAGCTGAATTACACAGTGAGCCATTAGAGAACTAAGGTGGATGATGGAAAAATGCTCTCTGGAACCACAAGATGGCAAGTGTGGGCACTATGTGACTCCACATGTCATTTGGATGGGAATAGTTTCCAAAATCCTAAAATCAAATGGAAGACTGTCACCTGTAAGAACCTCCTGATGCCATTCACTTTGTAACTGTTCTAGTGTAGTTTTCAGCTCATACATTCTGGGACTCTATCCATTTCCAGTACATCATCCAGCATTGTACAAGGTCTCTAATTACCCAAATTACTCACATCATATCCTGTTATTGAAATCTGATGCATAGAGTCATTCACTGACTTTAGCAAATCCAACATTGCAACCAGAGCTTCTTGAAGTTCCTGAACTCCATCACAGCTCGTGCTGTACTTTAGCAACTCCTGAAAATAGAAATGGAAGAGCACGTGTTTGCACTTGAACAAAGCAGACTTCTTTCCATCTCACCCAAAGTTTCCAATGCCCAAGAGCAAGCTGCACTCCCTGAATTTCTTTTTTCATATGTCACCGGAAAAAAGACTCATTCTAAACACAGTCAGTATGAGGTGTGGAACATATCACTGAAACATGTCCCATTTTCTGTGGGTTTCCTTAAGAACAATGTCAGGTTATATAACAGAATCACTCTCATCTGAGTTCTTTGTTGTGTTTTCCAGCTTGGTAAGAAATGGCAAATAAGACTCAGGTTATCCATCAGCTGCTAATATGTCATATATGCGTTCAGATGAGTTTGCAGCAGATGACTGTCTTCAGACTGACAGATGCAAGGAAGAGATTTTATAAAACCCAGAGACTTCAAGTCAATAAGCGGAAGACAGAGCTGGGAACTATATGACTGATATAAGACGACTTTCATTTCACATCTCCTCTGTCCTCTTACAGCTTCACATGTACTCACTCATCCCTCATTCAGGAAGTCGGAAGGTGGAATTCAACAACCTTCAAAAGCTACCACCCCAGTTTTCCGTTAAGTGGGAAAAGCAGCACTGCCCTGCTTCAGAAGGGGGACAGACAGATGAATGCATAAAAGATTATGGGCACTACAAGAACTCAAGCAGAGGATGCATTGGTATAGTGTAGTTCATTCATCATACTCTTATGATCATCTCTGGTTCAATTTTCTTATAAATGCTTCTGTCATTTTGCATGTCTGAACAGATTCAGTCCTTCTCCCCATAAAAATGACTTGTTAAAAGCACACGTTCCTTTTTCAGCTATGCAAATTTTCGTCCTCACTGAATGTCACTATGGAGGGCCAAGCTAAGCAATATATAATCTAAGTCTCGGTGCTGATTTACAGGTAACCTTTAATTGAAAAATAAAATGGAAAATAAATCTATCTCCCAATATCTTTTCAAAAGCAGCTTACGAAATACCTTCAGAAGTAACTGGTATTTTGTCAGGCGCTGCACTGGTTTGAGCAAATAGGAATCCAGCCCGAGTTTGTGCTCTAATTTTCTTTGGCACTCCTGGAACAAAGAATTCAGATTAAGTAAGTTAGGTGCTAACTATAAGTAGTTATTCCAACAGCATAAGTAATACAGTTTGATGACATCAAAGATTTCATGTCAAAATGTCCTAAAGAAATTTCATAAAAACATGTAAAATAAAATAATGAATGCATATGCCTTAAATTGTTTGTGTACAAGAAACTCCAACTGCTATTTTTGTGAGGCTTCCATGCAATGGTAAACAGAATATGCTGCAAAAACAGTGGAATGCTGAGGACAGTGTTTAAGACAAGTGTCCCAGGATGATGCTTGCCTTGATAGGATCCTACAGCTCACCTGGAAGAAGGTGCTTTCAGAGCACTGCCTCCACAGGGACTCTGACCGGGGCTTGTTCTGACAGTATTTCTCATACATCTGGAAATCCTCTCGCTGTAAGGAAAGCCGAAATACAAGTCAGACACGTGTGCAAATGTGCTGGGCAGCTAAACAGGGCAAACACCCAAACTGCAGATTTGCTTTTATCTCTGCTGCCAACTGTAACATCTGAAAGTCACAGAGTTTGGGTAAAAGAACCACTGCTGGGAACCAGAAGGCTCCTCACAG
The DNA here is from genome assembly GCA_013399475.1 of Chauna torquata. Classification (NCBI taxonomy): domain Eukaryota; kingdom Metazoa; phylum Chordata; class Aves; order Anseriformes; family Anhimidae; genus Chauna; species Chauna torquata. Next base: position 572,665 of record VXAL01000016.1, read on the forward strand.
CAAACCATGGTGTAGTCGTGACTGCTGCTTTCCCCCATCTGCTGCTGTCCACACAGTTGCATTCCTTGCCTTGCTGTTGATCTTACATATCTGAAGCACCTCACTCAAATGACACAACTGAGATGTTGCAGAGTGCAAAGCACAGCAGAAACATTGGCCTTGAAGTCTGCCTTATATGTGAAAATGAGTCACCAACCCTGTCTAGGAAACAAAATCCCACTCTCTCGGGTGCTCCCAGGCAGTTTTCCAAACTGTGCAGGAAAATTCTGCAAGAGACAGGAGAAGAGACAAAATGCAGCCGTGAGCAAGGTACTACTTGGGTATTTAACCATTACAGGAAATCAGTGTGGCAAAGAGGGGGATAGAGCCAGCATCATACTTGTTGTGGAAGTCGTATATCTCGGGCATGTTTCCGAAGAGGACATCTTTCCTGTTCCTCAGCACAGGAGGCAGGAGGATGACCATGGCAGGGTTGTCCATCTCCGCTCTATAGCCCTGCAGGATGCAAAAGAGATTCATTGCTCAGTTTTTAAGGCCTTGGATTAGCATCCCCTCGAAGGCAGATGAAAAAGGGACGTGAGCAGACTTTCAATACAATCTACTTTGTTTCAAATTTCAACATCCCTTTTCTTTCTGTGTCTTTAAATGCCTGTGTCTTTTAGCATGTCACCCTTCAGTCCACAGGCATCTGGGGCTGTGGTCCAGCAGGGTATGGCTCAGGATGGCTCCCACAGGACAGACAAACATTGCAGAGATGCCCTCTATTCACAAAAGGCAAATTGCAGCCACTTTCTGCTCGTTACAGCCTGACTGCAGGAGAGGTCCTAGAGGAATACTTGTCTGGGTTAAACGCATCTGCTGTTATGACCATGGGACATGAGTGACATTGTGTTTGTACAGAATGTGCAGTTACAGATGCTCTCACGAGATCTGGTTTACAAGGTGATTTTTTACAACGCAGAGATGGCTTAAGATCCAACACCAAAATCAATGAGCTTTTTACTTTTGCACAAGACATGCTGAACACCAGGATCTCACTGTCCTCGATTCCTGCTGCCTCAGGATTTCTGTCCTGTCACTCCATCTGCCTCTTAAAATCATGGTTTCCCAAAAAGGGAGCCTTTGCTATGTACCTGGGAAGAGCTGTAAGGGACACTATTGAACTATGAACTGCTGGGTGGAACTAGGAAACAATGCAAAGCTCCCTGCAAGAAAATTATATTACTACATCAACGCAAAAACAGTTACCAGATGTGGTAAATATCCTAAATGTAGAACAAGGGGAAGGCAGAGCCAGAGCTCAGGACCGTCTCTGCAAAGAAAACATCAGAAAGCTATTGGCACCAGCTCAGGCATATCATGCTAGTCACCAAGTGCTGCACAAAACTGAGGTCAATTTAACATAAGTAGCAAACACTTGCAAAAATGTATTTAGTATGTACAGCCTGTCTTCTTCGGCTTTTCAAATTAATCTCTTATACTAATTATGGTTGGAATCAGTATTCCTTCTACTAAGCAGGCATTTTGTAGTTGATTAAGGATGCAGTAGAAGATAAGTATCTGGAAAATTAGTCATTTATATTTAACCACTGCAACGGGGCTTCCCTCTTTAAAGGAAATGCTATTTTCAGAAAATTTAAGTCTACCTGTCCATTTTTCTCTATCTGAACTTGATACACACAGCAATAAATCTGCATACCTGCCAACTGCTTTATCGTATCAAGTGTGGTTTAACAAAATAAAAAACAATCAGTGCAGGGCAATTACGTGTAACTACCTGTAGTTGAACAGATTTATATGTTGCTTGCTCTTGAGCCAGAGGAATGTAAGGGGGTAAGCGGTAATTAACAGTGACTTGTTTTGGTCATCAGCAAGCGTCATTGTGGAATAAAGTACAAGCACCTAAAATGGCAGTATGAGAAATTATAATCTGGTTTCTAAACTAAGAAACGTGCTTTATACATTCACTAATCTCACCATATTGAGACAGAAACCTTCTAAAGATAAAACACAACCTTCTTTCTTTTGTTTCCAAAAGGTAAAAAGAAATCAGGGAGCAGTTAAAAATACCAGGTTTTTGTACATTTTTACAAGCACTGATAGAATTAATTACCAGTGCATTTGTGTACAAACAGAAGGCTTCTTCCTCATTCTAGATGAAAAGTTCATCCTGACACCAACTGTTCCTGCAGATGCCTCCAACTCAGAAATAAAAGGGAGAAAACTTGAAAATTCATGACTAGCTGGGGATCTGACAGTTTGGTAGAAACCTGTCCCATCACATTTTTGTTTAGTTTGACAGAGTGGCAGGTGCCCTTTTGTACAAGTCACCAGGGAACAGTAATGAGCAATCTGAAGAAGTCACTCACCGTCAGAACAGTGAACAGTTCCTCTACATATACTCTCTCAGTTTCTATAAGCTCATTTATGACATGGCTATAATAAAGAAAAAAATAGAAGTACATTATTTTTATGTCTATATAAAAAAGCCCAGGCAATCTGCAGTTAAACAAGCCCAAAACATAGTGTTATCTCATTAACAACCAATGTAGGGATGATAAAATAGGCAAAGCGTGAGAGGTTGTGTCCAGGACCACATGGACGGTGTAAGGGTTGGCCAGAAATAGACATCATTTTGAGTGATTTAAACAGGGTGAAAGCTTACCCTTTTAGTATATCTAAGTTGTCATCACTGTCTGAAATAAAATACTGCAAGGAATTCCGTTTTTCCTGATAGTCATGCATTACTTCAATCTGGAAAAGAAATGGGATAAAAGAAATGGGATGAACTAGAAAGAGCTGCAGAGAGGTCGGTCCAGAGGCAGGATGAGCCAGCCCTTGATGTAGGCATAGGAACTTTTGGGGAAAGGATGAAATATACCACCTTTTAAGAAATTCCTTGTGCCACAGAACTTTAAAAAGGCATAGTCTGTACTGGGTAGCCAAATATTCCTAGAAATTACTCTGCTACATAAAATCTGGAAATACGGGCAACATTCATTCATTCAGAGACCAGAGAACAGTTCCCACAGGGGAAATATTTGCAGATGTGGAGTTCTCCAAATAGACATCACTGTTATGCAAATGCAGGGAATAACACAGGAGATTGATATCTGTGACTTGGCAAAACGATCAAGATAGATTTCGGATGCTGGACAAATCCAAATAAACCATGGAGATCTGAAAGGGTAAATATTATTTAAAAAAAAAAAAAAAAAGCACCTTCAAATCCAAAATCTAAGTTCAATCAATTTTTAGAAGAGTTTCAACTGGGATCTTTGTCTATAAAACTTATTCGGATTTCACTAATAATTTTTACCTTGCGAGAACTTTGAGTTTTTCTTGACGTTTTCTTCCCAGGGAGAGAGAGATCAAATGAAAATTTCAAACTGGAATTAAAATCCACACCTTGGGTAGAAAAAATAATAATTCCATAATGTACATCTATAGTGATGGAGATGGTTCAGAGAGAAACTAGTAAGTCACAAAGAAAAATGGGATACATTTTAAGAACGAATGATTCGCTAGCTAATACTACAAGCAAAGTGACAAGACAAAGAGTATCTCAAACAACAATACTAAATACCAAATAGCACAAGTCAAATGGATGGACATAAAGGCCATAAAATAAAATCTAATCAGAAGAAACAAAATGTCCATTTTTCCCAAAAAGGAACACTGTAATCAAAATCTAACAAAGTCTGTGAAACTTTTGCAAATGACAGAGAATAATGAAATTGAATAAACTACCAGAAGAACACCACCTACTGGGATACTGTATTAAAGTCCTTTTATGAACACAGGATGAGATGCTCAGCTGGTATAAACTGCTTCTCCACCATGGAAGCATTTATTGATGATATCAGTAAATAATCACAAGTTGTAATACTTTAGGTTGCAGAGGTAAATTGGAAGCTTAAAAATGCAATGTCAGTTTCTACAAATTTTATGACATCTTTAAAATACTATTTACTCATGAATTGCCAATATCACAACTCTTCACCAAAAGGGTCTTTTCCTCCATCGTGCGATATGAATGGCAATATTGAATTTCTCCAGCTTTGTGTGGGGTCTGACACAAAGTAGACTCAGCAGAGGACAGAGGAGCACGCAGACAGCACTGGCAGGAAACCTCTACTCAAACCCACATCAGCAGTAACAAGGCATTGCGCCAGCTCCAGCCTTAGTGGCTGTGCCATGCACCAGGCTGCAGCCCCAGCGGCTGCACGTAGTTCTGAGATGGACCAAACATAAATATGTTCTGATGTGCAATATTCACCTTATTTGCAAATAGGAAAAAAAAAAAAAAAGGTAAATTAAAAATATAAATAAATAAATAAAGCAGACTAACAAAATCTTTCCGGTAGGGTGAGAAAAGGTATTGCAGCACATGAATACAACAGCAGCTGTGTTTAGATCAAAGGTTTGAACAGCGCTGATGCAGAAGAGCCACCCTTCGCGAAGCAGTCAGCAGAAGATGCAGGGAAAGAGATGGATGCAGAGTAACGCAAACTGATGCGGAGAGCAGGCACCCCAACTTCGGATTGCACTGCTATAAGATAAACCATTACGTATCACCATGCCAACAGGGTCTTCAACCCCCACTTGCAAGCACACTGAATGCAGAAGGGGACTGCTGGAGAGCACATATGAGATGTGCGTGGGACATGTCCCAGCATGGACAGAAAGACCCAAAAGAAGTCCGGATTTGCCAGCGCTCCTACTGGGAGATGCCCCCTGGGAGCACGGCTAACAAACAGGTCAGATGAGAGACAGCCATCAGCTGCAGCTCCGTTTTGCTGCAAGCCCTGGGCGGGGAGCTCCTCCTGCGACAAGAGGGACTTCACTACAGCACTCGGGCTCCGCTGCAGCCTGCTGTACCACTTCCATACACCTCACTAAATTTTATGGCTCAGTGTGGGGTGGGTTTATTCCTTTTTTCACCCCAAAAATTAAGTTTCAAAATTAGAACCAGACTTATCAGATAAGGCTTCAAATCCATGGCAAACTTGAAAGAGGAAGCACCTATCCTCAGACAAAAAAAAATAGAAGGAAAAGAGGACAAAAGCAATGTGCTCAGAGGTGGTTTCGTTTCAATCCGTGCCATAAAACCCACACATCTCAAAGCACTCCCAGCGGAGCCCAGCATGCATCTTTGACACTGCACATCACACCAGCAGGACCGCAGCATTTTGATGTTTTGTGTCAAATGGAGGCCTTACTAAAAAGCTTTCTTGGCATGATCTATCCAGAGAAAAGCCTTTTGTCTTTCCCCTCTTGCTGGCTATGCTCATTTCAACATACTTGATCACATCTTTCAGGAATATGATTAATGGAGGATACCTGTGCTTTGCAGGTGACTGAGTGCCTTTGCTAGAAAAACGTGCATCGCATAAAGGCAGTGCATCAAATAAGTCCAGCCGAGTAATGACGGCCTCACGGCAACCCATGGAGGTGGCCACCATTTACCCCTATTATTTAAATCACTCATTCCTCCTTAGTACTTTCCTGTGTTTAGAAAGCTGGAAAAAATTTGTTAGGTAAAATGGGCAACATTCCAGTGTAAAAACTCGGAGCTTTTTTCCTGTCTGAAAGGTGTTCAGAGGGCAGGGAATGTGGCACTGGTGGGGAAAAAGAAAATCTGGGAATGATTTGCAGCACCAGCCTGTGCTCCATCTCACTCCATCTAGCTTCATTCCCATCCCTCCGCTAGCTTGGTTATTTACATTAGTAGCTCCCTGAACTGGAGCTACTTTTACTGTTTGTGTAACACCTACTGCAATTCACCATAACCAATATTTACTAATTCATCATAAACATGTTTGTATTAAAGCAGATCACCAGTGTTCAACTGTTTTATGCAGTCAGATCACTGAATTTAATAATCCCACATAACTTAGCATATCCCTGGTTTAAAATATGCGAACATTACTTTAAAATGCTTCTGAATTCCACTACATATGGGGCTGCTAAGGATGGAAGTTTTAATGTTATCATTTAAATCTAACTTTGTGCCACATCCCATTAACAAAATCAAGGCAGAACATTCAGTGACCTCAGTTCAATCAAAATAGGTACCTTTAAGGGTATTAATTATTCCACAATTGGGATTTAAGGAAGACATTCTCAGAGAATCAAAGGGAGTTAAGCATAGCTTCTCACTTATGTTCATGAGATTTGAGCTCCTCATTTCTCCAGGCTCCTTTGCAAACGTCACCTTAATTTTATGTCAGTTCCAGGTCAAGACAATTATGGAGATTGTCACTGAGAATAGGTATATAAACAGGCTTTAGGCCGTAGAATAGGCTAGCAAATTTATACTTTTTTTTTTTTCTCCCTGTAGTACTAATTCACCGGTTTATCCCAGTAGGATGCTTGGAAAGCAGAAGCAGAAGTATGCATTGTTTATTGCTGCCTTTTTTCACTGAGTAGAAATTGAAACAAATACCAAGCAACCAGTCCCACTGAGCCAGCCTGAGCTGCAAAACGTGCAACTCAGAAATTTACGGCATTTCTACACAAGGAACGCAAAAACTACTGCATCCATTTTATTTAGTCGTCTTTCTCCTCTCTGTGTGGTCATCTCATAAAAACAAGAAAATATCCTAAAAAATTTGGAAGCTCCGATACTTCAGAGTTTGGAAAACCATGCAGCACCCGAGAAACCACTTGAGCCCTTCTTGTAGCTGGGAAGTATACACAGAGCCAGCACAACAGCACAGAGCGACTCATGACCAACTAGCTCAAGCACTTGGTAGGAGGCTTCCACATCCCATTCCTCACACAGAAATGGGAAGCTAGACAGAAAAGTTGGAAAGATAACAAATCATCTCATATATATTCATCATTGTACAACCCTGTATCAGCCAGAGCAAGGGTTGGTTGGTTTCTCAAGCTGTGTTACTCTTCCTGGCTGAAAGCAAAATTATTATCTGAAAATACCATAAACTTAAAGATATTTTACCATGTTTAGGAGAGAATAATGGCGATTTTGATCGTGGTGGATTTTCTGGCCGAGGGGCTACTAACTGGACGGGACGCACATGTTTATCCAACAGCTTCTTGAAGCAAGACTGCCGATTCTCAAACATGCTTCGAACATTTTCGAGCTTGACCTGCACTGACTGTATCTGGCACTGTAGAGTGAAAAAGACTGCCATGATCAAATAACTACCATTATTTTGCACTTTGACCCAAAACAGAGAACTGTAAAGCTGACAACACCACAACACAGTCTGATCTTGCTTTTACTAGTGTAATGAGGAATTCGGGGGGTTGCTTACCTTCAATTCGGCCGTTAAGACTGACTCAAAGTCATAGTGCAGGGCTTGGGGATCATAGTTTAAGTAGGGTGAAGAGCTTTCAAGAAATCTTTCTATGTCTTGGAGAGCTTTCTGAGCACCTTCTTTAGACTGGCACTTGTCCATCTGCTGGTTGGCGAGCAGGTAGGCACCCTCATCGCAGCACTGCAGGGCCTGGGAGCAAACACAGGGAGCAAGACTGTGAGCCCCTACTAACTCAAGGTACTTATGACAAGTATCATTTACTGGATCTGTATTTTCAACATGGAGCTAAATTAGTACTCATAAAAGCCTAAGCAGCTACTGCATTTTGATAAGAAAGAAGAAAGACCATGTTTTTTCTGAAGGGTGAACGCACACCTGAACTTCAAGGAATGATCAAAATCATTCATGTTTAAAAAAAAAAAAAAAAAGGATTTTAAATTGCAGTCTAAAGTTCTACATGTAACATATGCAGGTACCAGCCAAACGCCAGGCTCGGGGTTCAGCCAGCCCTCGCACACTGTGGCACACACAGGCACGAGAAGATGCTGCAGCCAGGAACTCCAGAGCACTCCCAGCACATGGGCTACTGACGGACAGGCAGGCTGCACAGAGCTGGAGCCACTCTGTGCTCCCGCTCAGCCCACAGGCTGACCACCAGCACCAACCAGGAGCACAAGGAGCCAGGAGAGGACTCTGCCCTGCAGCAGAGAGGCTGCCAACAAGTCCCTGCAATGCTAAAGTGAAGAACACAGGGAAAAAAACAAGTTCCCTAATCACCCTAAAAATGAAATGGAACAGGGTCAAACTTCGCTGCTACTCTCAGCGGCCTCAGTGGCATACTACAGCTGTGTGTCTTCTGGCCTAATTAGCATGAATTTCCTTAAATGAATTTTCAATGATGATTAAGATATCAAAGAGCACTGGAGCCACATGACTCCACTTCCACGCTAGTACACAGCAGCTGCTTCTATCTACCAATCTGTCGTCTTATTTTACAGTCAGCTATGTTCATTCTTCATAAATTGCTAATAAAAAAGGGATAGTTCATCTGAAAGCATCACCTCTACTGTATTGCGTGCGGAAACCTCCAAAGTCAATTAATACATGGATGCATCACGAAAGTGTGAGCAACAGAAGCTAATTTTTGGTGTTCTGAATTGCCCTCTGGAGGTGCGCACCTCTTTCTATTGACTATTCACAGCACCAGCAGACACATGTTTGCTAACTTAACCAGCTAAGTGAGGGTCAAAGCACGCTTCAGCCTCTGGAGGAACACTTCCCTAACATGAACTGTTGAAGTGAAGCTGCAAATTTCAGATACTTCCAGCTAAGAAGTGGAGAGGCTAACCATCTACTTCACAGGGCACCGTATCTCTGAGCTCTACCTGCTGAAGGCGGGTATGAAGATCCAAGGTCTTCTGCAGTCGCATCTGCTTCCTTTTGATTTCATCAGACAAGACATCAGAATGGTGCCGCAGCTCATTGCATTGCTGGCAGATTAAGTTGAGTGCGTAGTGATGATTTGCTGCTAGCTGGTGCCCATGCAGTATCACCACCTGAGCCTTCCCTATCAGATCCTTTAGTGAAAGGAAGAGAATAGATTGCACACTTACTGAAATAATGCCAAAATATCTACATAAAACAACATGCACTTGCTCTTCTTACCAGACTTCAGGTACACATGGAGATGACTGCCATTAGGAGTAGCCAGAATGGGTGGCTTACGCAGGATAAAATGGCACCCATCATCTGGGAAAAAAAACTTTTGCTATCCAAAACAAGGATGAAGAAGATGACAGTATTTCACCAAGCTAGCAGTGCTGTGAATGGCTGCTGGCAACGTACAGCTGCCATTTCCAGGAACTGCATTCTAAAACAATGCAGCTGATGTCCAGGTTAGACACACTATGCTCATAAGCACAAACAGGAATTTGAGCAGCTAAGGTTTATGGTGAAAACAAATCAGGCTCTTTGCAGCAAAGCTTGATGCAAAGAACATGCTGTCTTGTCTGCACTTCCCGGTCAGTGTAATGGTTACGTCTTCTCCAGCTTGGCTTTCTGCTGGTACTGCTTCCCTGTTGCACACTGTGTGCCAGGCCTTTTGTTTCTCCTCCCTCTCTCAACAAAGTTTCTCCCAAATGTCCAAAAAAGCCTTAGACCTTCCCCCTCTGACTCCCATTTTCAAAGAAACCTCTGGGGGTTGTGTCCAAATCCCTCAGGACTTCTCCACTGCCCCTGGCCCACTTGCCAAGCATCGCCCTTTGAGGAAGTCGCATCCTCAGCTGGGCTCCTGTGAATCATCTCACTTCACTGTTCTTTCTGCTACATAGAATCACAGAATATTCCAGGTTTGAAGGGACCCACAAGGATCATCGAGTCCAACTCCATCTCTTACTCTTCATCCATATGTTATGTTCAAACTGCAGACACTTCAAGATAATAACTTTTTTGCCTCTCCATGTGCCTGGTAACAAGTCTCTGCCTATTAGCACTGCTAAAAGCACTTAACATATAAATAATTCTTCTTCCAGCTCATTAACTCCCACATCTCCCCTATGTTCAGACATTTATCTGCTCTGGATTTTCACGGTGGCTCAGCAATTTATTTTAACTATGATAATTAAATACCCTGTTCCTGGTTTTCAGTGCGATCACAGTGTTGTTGCACAGAGCACAGACATGAAATCAATCCTTTCCTGCAGCCACTTACTAACAAATTACACCAGAATCAGGTAATTTTAGAAAACACCTATTACAAATACAGGATGTGCCTCTTTTTTTTCATTAGTGCATCTTTCTGTGATAGATTATCTCACCTGAGCCATACCATCAAAATTACTCAAGTCCTTGAGCCTCTGTTTCACTTGGGGGACACTGTCTCCAGTGTCGGGCAGTTCCGCTTGCTGACCCATTAAAAATTCAATGGCATTCTTGACCTAGACACAGAAAAAAGACTGTTGCAAAATGATACAAAGCGCAGACAGAAAATCATTCTCAAACCAAAATTAATCACACTTTAGCTGACTGTTAAATCCAGTAATAAAACTAGTATCTAAGAGTTAATTTCTAAATTCAAAGACACTTTTGTCAGCTAAATCTATGTGACTGCAGGGCTGTGATACCTAAATTAGCTCTGAATGAGGAAGCACAGTGGTCTTTCCAAGCCAGTTAGCCCTGCTAGTCAGAATCAAGGAGCAGCAGCAAACACTCTCAAAACAAAAAGCAAAAAAATCTCTCTCCTCTCTCCTCCTTTTCTTCCCCAACTCTTCCTTCTCTCAACAGAAGTGTTATATCTGATCATACCTCTTGAAAACTTTGCTCAAACTTCCACAGTTGTAAATATTGCTCCATTTTTAACTGATGTTTTTCCCAGAAGCCATCAAAAGCAGTCTCCATCTCACGCAACTGACCTAGTAGCCTTGAGTACAGAAGAAGGACAGGATTAGAATAGTTTGTAAACAGAGGACAAACGGATGGACAAGCCCTAGAAAGATTGTTTATTTAGGACCCCAGTTCATCTCTCAGAAGAAATCAACCGACATGTATATATGACATGTGAAGATCTCAGAGACTTCTCATAAAATCATCATTGCAGATGACAGCACCTGGGTGTAGAAGCTGTTGCTGTCTCCATGTTATCAGAACACCTGAGAGCTTCCCATGGGAGAACCCTGCATCTGCTCCACAGCTCCATCATATAAATTGGAAAAAATACCATATTAGGTCAAAGTCACTTGACAGAAGTCAGCCAGCAATTCAATGGGTCTGGAGCAAAACTCTGGTATTTTTGTCTGTACCTTTTTGATAGATGACCTAAACAGCACAGCTGTGCTGAAATAACTAGAGTGTCTCCATTCAAAATCAGTCAAATTAGCAACATGCTGCACTCACCGATTCACAGTCTCCCAGTCCCCAGGCCTCTCGTGGTGCTGGTCCCGACTGCATTCACCCACATCAGGCTCTTCTAAATTGCTTAAAAGCAAGTTTCCTTCTTTTGTGACTGCTGTAATATCTTCCTGTATAATGCAAAACATTTCTGACTCAGGCTACTTTTTGTGAGGTAAGGGTAAGTCATTTCACGTTGGTCTTGCCTCTGTTTCCCTGCCATAAAATGGAGCACCAGTATCCATCAGACCCAAGGACTCCCAGTCAACGTTTAGCTCCCTTAACCCCTGGAGCTGGGGCAGGCTGAACTACGGACTGGTCACCATGCTGGGTGGGAAATGGCACGCATAAAAACATGAGGCCACAAAATGATTCAAGATGCAGGAGGGCAGCACTACCACAGGTCTGTCTTGGTGAGCAGGCAGATTTGTATTAGTTATCTGCCTACAAGTTCATGTCTTCAAACAAGTATTTCTGCAGTTTAGGGCTGTGCTTTTCCATCTAGGTCATCACGTGAGGTTGCTAGAAGAGCACCCCATAGTGGTGTAATGCTGTGACAGTGACAGAGCCTACACATAGAGAGACAAGTCAGCACTTGCCATGCAACCTCCGCTTAGAGAAAATTTAAAAACTTGGTGAGTTCATCAGCACCAGGTGAGGTGCTTTGTCCTGCCTTGGGCACAGCCCTGAAGCAAACCAGTTGTAATTTATTCCATTATTTTCAGAAATAAGAGGCCATACACAGAGATTAGAAGGAAGGAGAAAACAGATGTGGTTGATGAATTGAGTTGGAGGAAGCACTGAAGGAGAGAGTTAGTTCCTGGAGGAGGAGAAAAAGTCCATCCCACGCAATGACCAGATTTCTATTGCAAGAGAAACAATGGCAAAACCACTTTAGGGGAAGATTCAGAAAGCACTGTCTTGCTTAAATATCTGCCTGCCCCAGACTGCTCACAGCAACCTAAACATACGAGCATCTTCAGGGAGCACAGCCTTCCTCTAAGTGCAGCAGCCCAGGAGCAGATGGACATGGCCACATGAGCTTCTCCTCTCCTGCACACGAAATGTCGACTGCCAGTTTACGTCCCTGCCACTAAAACTTCATGGAAGATGACCACAAGGCAAAAACATCTTTTTGATACTACCACATACAGCAGACTCAAAAGAGGAGCTGCACAGTATGCCTTAGACCGCAGGTGCCTGCCACTTCATCCTTTTACATCTCACTCCCAGAGATCTAAATTCTCCTTTTGATTCAAAGCCTTTCATTATAAGTCAAAGTAGCCAAACTGTCAAACAGGTGCTAGCTTGATTTTGTCCCATTCAGCATATCAAAGAGGTTAATTTCTCAGTTACTCTGTTTAATTAATTTCTGCCAATTTTTCATTGTGTTTGTAAGTAGCTTCTGTTTGGTATCACAGCTACATAAATTATCATGATCTACTCATTATCTGAATTCAGGAATTAGCTGTACCAATCTTTTGGTTGCAAAAAGAGATACAAGGATCCTATGTCTTGCCATCACCACAATCTGTGCACAGTTTCTCATCTGCTTTCATCTTTCACGGTCTTAGAAGGAATAAAAGAAAAAAAGTCAACAGAACTGATTTCAGTCAGAAGCCAAAGAATGTTTTTGATATTTTAAATTAATAGATGAGGCATTAAAAGCAACAGATGCCTTGTACTGAGCACTGCTGTGCTTTATATACAAATGAAAACATGACTTTATTTCACCCTAGAGAAAGGTGTGTATTACTGACTTGTTTATACACAGGACTAAACTGTGTAACCCATATTTGCTCCTTACACTTTGGATATAATCCTAAGCACAAAGTCTAAGTCAGTCATACCCTAACATATGTAGCTGCTGTTCTACTACAGCTCTGTTCATTTCCAAAGAAGAAATAAGGGACTTCGCATTATCTATAATTGCACTTTCTGTACATGTGAACATGCCCATACATACATGCCTACATACAGCACCCTTCGGAGGTCATTTTGCATATTTATAACTGGCATCCTTCTGGGAGACACGATTATAAGTGAAAATAGATACTCTTTGATTTATGTGAACGAATCGTGTCATAAAGCAAAGGACCTCATTTTTTAACTGCACAACACTACTATTAGCATGGGAATCGTTTTGAAGTGAGGGCTTGGGGATGTGCCTACGCTGTCCTCAGAAAGATGCAGGAGCAGCAAAAACAACCATGTGATAGTAGCAGCTCACTGCCCTACAGCTGCCACTAAATCCTATAAAAATTTTAATCAGTCACAAATAGTTGAAAAAAATCTTAATATATTAAAGAAAAAAATGTTTTTTAATATGAAACATGAAGGCTCACAGCGATCATGTCAGGAATGCTCTGTACTGTATACTGACAAGAAATCTTCATGTTAGATGCTCTCAAGCAAACAGTTTCCTTCAGTACCCCTGCTGAAGCCACACTCAGTAAGCATGCAGCCTTGCGTGAAGGTGGAGGGAGCTGGGGACCAATCATCCCTCCAGACCCACTGAAGATCTTTGCATGCAACTTTCTCCAGCAGTGGGGGTGAAGCAGAGGGAACCCCAGGCAGGCGATGAAGCCTCCCAGCTGCCTTGCTGCCAGAGGGACAAGCAAACCCCAGAGGAACGGCACATTTTAGACACCAATTTCTGTATCCAGTAAGGAAGCAGCAGCTGAGACAGTTTTCTGGACGCTGGCACAGTAATTTACTTGAATGCATAGCAAATATAAGTATAACATACAGACATAGTCATGCTGTGTTTTATTTTGTCTGTCAACACATACTCATGCCTGGGAGGGACGGAGGAGTGGGCATCAAACAAACAGGCAGTCAAACCCCAGAAACCCCATCTTGCTATGCAAACAGCGGTTGAGCTGCTGATGAGACGTACCTTGAGCTGGTAGTACTTTTCAGTGCGCAGGGCCAGGATGCGCTCAATTGAATACATGTCATCTGGTAGTTCAGTCTCTGCCAGCTCTGTGCCAAAAGATTGTAACATCTGTGCAATTTCCTTCACAGTTAGCGCAAAACTCTCTATTGCCTGGTGGGAGACAACAAGTGCAATCAGCTTGGAATTCAGGATATTCCTATGGCTCATTAAGAGTGCACTAAGAGCCAAGGCTGGGATCTTCAGGTGAGTCTAACAGCCCGCTCTTAAAGAGGTAAGTGGGAGGTCCTGCTCCATCCTGCTGATGGAGCTGTTGTGTGGTGCAGTGCAGTAGCTAGTGGCCACCAACATGTGGTCAGATGGCTTTTAGCACAGTTTGAATACACAACAGGGAATTAAATTAGTACTGGGCATAGATACCTCACATTTCTGTTTTCTGCTGCCTGTTCTTGTGCACTGTGAGATTTTTCCTACCATGCATTGGAGGTCTATGGCAGAAGTCACCATAGGATCCATCTCACAAATTCCTGTAATTCCTTTTGTACCATCCTTTTCCTCTGGTTAACCCCCACCAGGAACCACCTCTAGAAAGCAAGACTTAGATGTCTTTGGCTTCTTGGTGATGGATGTTTCCAGCTTTGCAAGCCAAAATAGCGGGTTACATCACAGCCAGCTCACGCGCAGCTTCACCAAGAAGACAAGGGACATCTGTGCAAGGAACTAACCCCATCTCTCCCTCAGGCTGCGACACATGGGTTCAGGAGAGGAGGCAGCACAGACTTGCCGCAGCTACCTGCTGCTGGGATGGCAGTGCTGTCCCAGCCCCCGGTGAGAGCCAGCTCCGTTCGGCACTGTGCAAGCCCAGCTCCTGGCGAGCTGCAGCCCCAGCAGACTGCTATGCAGTGTGGCGGAGACAAACTGGAGACGCTGACATTGGGATGGAAATGAGCGCTGCTGGGAGCCGCACGCTCCCACGCTGCAGGGCCGGGTGGGGCGCTCCCCGTCCCGCTCTTCGCTCTGATCTTCCCACTGGCTGCACGAAGAGGAGAGGGCGAAGCCTCTCGCCGCCTGGGCTGCTACCAGGTGGTTACATCAGTGAGGAGCTGCCCATCTCCTGCCCAGCTGGCAGCAAATCACCACTTCATGGCACGCCTGGAGGATGCTGCATAAGACCCACCTTGCACAGCCATGCTACATGGCAAGTGGCGTGGCTACAAAACAAAGGACATGGCCGCCCCGGGCTTGAAACATTGTCCCTCGGGGACATGCAAACAGCTTTGTCTCTGCTTTTGGGAACAGGGTAATCAACTTGAATGTAACTGACTGCATTTGTAATTTCTTTAAACAGTGCGTATTTTCCTCAGAAATTTCAGGAAATGTTTTAGGAGCACCTTACAAGGGAATTTTATGACAGGTTTTTAATATGGACACTTATCTAACATATGCAGATATGTTCTAGAAGCTCATCTTTTTCTTAGATTAACTCTAACATTTTTGTCATTCATTTTGTCACTTTTGTCTCAAAGTGTGAGAGCTATGTCATTGTCGCTGCAACAGATTGTGCAAAAGAACAAAACTAAGAGCCAAAAATTTTTAAAAATCATGAAGGTGACAGTGCATCAGTGCAAACTGGCACAAATTTAATGGCTGAAGCAATAGCTTGAACCATTTCACCAACAATGTCTTGGGCTTTTGTTTTCATACTGAGCTCTACATCTGTTTGTGTGGATGACGTTGCAGGACAAGCGGCACAAGGACTAGTCTAGTACTTTTTTTCATTAGTGTTTTGATTTGTTGGAAAGATAACTGGGAACTCAACTTGCCATTAATCTGAGACACAAACTCACAGAGAAAACGAAGAGTGTACAGTAAGGACAGAAATGCATGGCAAGGTGCATCTCAAGGAATTAAATGCCTGATTCCACAAACCTCCTGGCAACATTAAAGGAAAATTCTTGCAAAGGAAAAAAAAGGCGGGGGGGAGGATTTTCTGAATTCTGTATGCAGAGAGCACTGTTATTGCCCTAGTTCCCAAACACATTTGTGATATTAATCACATGAAGCAACCATTATAAAAAAAGCCTTTTTTGCATCTGCCATTAAGGGAAATTTAATAAAGACTTAAGACGACATCTTTCAGGAGCAGTTTCAAAAGGAGCCTACGAGCGTTAACCATCCAATTCCCTT
Organism: Chauna torquata; assembly: GCA_013399475.1. Taxonomy (NCBI): domain Eukaryota; kingdom Metazoa; phylum Chordata; class Aves; order Anseriformes; family Anhimidae; genus Chauna; species Chauna torquata. Next base: position 588,919 of record VXAL01000016.1, read on the forward strand.
ATAAATCCATTATGTGCCTAACTCCACTCGACTCCTTTGCAAATCTTATCGAGGAAAGGTAGTTGCTCCAGGGGTTACTTTCAGCTACGCAGTGCTCATTGACTTACAGGAAATGTTTAGCAGGGGCTGAAGGATCGGGCCTTACTCAGTGGATCCCCAATGCCCAAGTGCCCAGTGCTGAGCCCCGGTACGTACAGTCCTGAAGATGACCCACTCGCTGTGGCAGTACTCCAGGGTGCCTCCAAACTCCGGGGTTAGCTGCTGTTCATCAATGTATGTCAGTAGATCGCTAACTGAGCTCAGCATAACAACCTACGAACAAGGCAACACCGTGAGCTGGTTGATCACCTCCACCTAAGTCATGCACAGAGCAAGCCTAGAAATCTCTTACGTATCTAAAAATTGGGTTTGCTTTATATGTTGCTCTACAGCATGGCTTAACACAGCTTTTATTTTATGCATTTCACCATTTTCGTAAGCAAACCCTGATCTTCCAGGTGCTTTCTTCCTTAAATGCAAAGTACAGTGAGATGCTGCAGTGTCTAACTGCACATCAGAGCTGAAAGCAGAAGAAATGCAGGTATTTGAAAGGGATGACCAGTAATCTGGAAAAATATGAAAATTTTAATACATCATGAAGCACTGGCAAACTTATGAGTTTTTGTATGTCTTGATGTTCCCTGTGATAAGTCATGAATTTTCAAAACTGGAAGTGACAATCATTTTAGAGTGAAAAACGCACTGTGTTGTGAAAATCGTATTATTTCCTAAAGGAAAACATGGGTTTGTTTTGTGGGTTTGCAATCGTGTCAACCCTAGATTCCATAAATGTACTTTTCTTCTCTTAGTTATTATGTCCATTAATCAAGATGGCTTTAGAAGTCTTGGAAACTTTGACTTCAGAACATAAAACCATTTCAGTTGCTATTTTAGAAACAAATAGCAACATGATGTTGGTATGGTGTTTACACTGAGATGAAAATGGTGGTTACGGGTGGAATTCATACCAAAAGCTTCACTGCATGTGTCTCTTGACATTGCAGACGTCAAAAAAATTTCCTGAGCATGGTTTTATCCTCCACGGAGGCATGCACCCTTTTTGAGGGGTGAGGATGGGCTGATAAGCCCACCACCTACTACGGCAGACATGCTCTGTGGGGAACAAACCATGCATCAGGGAGCTGAAAAATGCTACAGGAGAGATTTGGCAGAAATAGGTGATACTGGCAGAGACGCTCCAGTTACTCTTCATGCTAGTGCCTGCAGAGCTGGACACTGTCACTGCTGGCCCAAGGCGCACAGGCAGCCACCGATCACACACAGGCACAATGCCTCTGCACGCTCATACCGGTAACTTGAGCAGAAAATCCTCCTGACTAAACCGAAATCCAATGTCAGTGAAGGTGCGCTGGAAAAACCCTGTGGGACGAAGAACCATCACTAAGTGCAGGTTCCCTGGGAACGATGCCTGCAAGAAAACAGAGATGATATTCAACCTGGGGATGTGGCAGGTCCAACGACTGCTTTCAAACACCTTGAAAAGATGAGAAAGCATTCAATCCTTAGGATTTTTTTTCTGATTGCCCCTGAAAGCCTTTTCTGATTCTTGTCTATGCTAAGTCGGACTACATATTTCCTAAGACAGGTGTAACACGTTGTCTACCGATGTAGGCCCAGCTCACCTGCGGGGCTGCGATCCCACCACGTCAGCAATGCTTCTGCAGGCTCACAGCTATGTATTTTCAAAATGAGAGGGAGACACTGTAAGTGGTTTAGAGATATGGGATTTCGTTGCAGGAGGATTGTGTAGTCCCACTTCCCTTTGGAACAAGCAAGTGATTGACCATGCGCCTTGAAGTGCTGCTGATAATAAACTTCAACACTACGCACTGTGGTCAGCACTATAAATTGGGGAGTGAAATTACGACTTAGCAGGGAACAGAAGGCTGGGCTTTCGAGGGGAATGACAGATTGGGAATGCAAAATGTATTTCCAAACTCACTAATCACCCCATAGCTGCACCAATCATACTCTACTTGTCCCTGCTAATTATCAGGCAACGTTTAATTTCTGGTAAGATTTTGGAATTTCCTGTCTATGTTGCTAGCGACTTTTTTCAAGCACATGGTTGGCAGGTGCGTTTTTAAATAGATCTGTGAAAAGGGTGCTTGAGAATGAAAAAGAATTTTTAAGAAACTAGGAGTCATATCATTAAATAATGGATAAGCACACAATGCAAAGAGCAGAGTTAATTAAGATGTATGATTTTCTCTGAGATCCAGCCAGGCCAGGTTACATTTCTCCATATATTCCTCCTCATTTGTTTTTTCATTCAAACTGAAGAACACTAAAGCTGTCAGATCCACACGTATTAAGGCTTTGTGGCTCTCCCAAGTGCAAAGGTAACCCATAGGGCACCAAGTGATAGAGGAGTTCTCATCCTGTATGCTAAGTTCACATGAAAAGAAGTTTTCCTTAAGCAGGCAAACAGCTAAAGCCCAAGCAAGGGCACTGTGTAAGCCCCCACCGCACAAGTGCAATGTGTGCATGCCAAGAGCAAAACCATACAGGCAATTCCCCATCTCCTGCTCTCCAACAGCAAGACCTTGCTCTACATCATGTTCTCCCTCCCAGAGCCCCTACATGCCAGATGTGATAGTACTGCTTACACCAAGGGCGAGAGTACTGAACTTATTTAGATATTTTGCACTGCAGGGCACTTAATCCATGCCTTCAAAATGAGGATGGTTCCCATAAACACGCATTAGTGTTGTCCACTGATTTACTGTTGAGATCTGATATTCATGAACCTGGCTGTAACTCACTTGCTACGTTTTCCTTTGTAGGAAAGGTCAGGTTGTGGCTTCTATTGCCCACAATTCCACTCAGAAACAGACAGTGACTTTTAGGATTAAATAAGCCACGTAGATTCAATATATTGATCTGCAGCTATTTTGAGTAGGACCAGAAAAAATAAAGAAATGAATGTGAATGAAGCACCAAATTCACACCCTTTGGAAGTCAGCAGGAACTGTGCCAGGGACAAAGACTTGGCGTTAGAATCAGGAGCAAACCATTAAATACCAAAGAAGTTTGTGCTGGCTGCAGGCCCTGGGTGCTGTACCTGTGCCACAAAGCACTTGGTTAGCACACAACGTTTCTGAAACGCCTGCCAGCCCCAGGTGAGCAGTGATGGTTACAGCATGGGAAACCTGAGCAACCTGTGTTCATCCCTGTCAAACCTGCAGATGGCCTAAGGTCTGAACTTGGCCATGGAGTCACCAGACCTTTGCAGCTCGGAGACAGGTCTTGTCCAAGGAAGTGTGGCTAAGAGGCTGCAGGTTCAGCTCCCCGCTTCAATGCCTATTTCATTATCTCTAAAAGGAAGACCACCTCTGCTGCAAGACCACCACGGACAGGCTCTCCAGCAGCCCCGCTACAGGACACAGCTCTGTCTGAAGAGAGGCCCATCTCTGAGACCCTACTCAGCTCAGGATTTTTAAATATAAGTTTCCCGTATAACAGAGAGAAAATCATCCCCAGGCTACTGGATATCCCTTGGATAGTTACAAGGACCTACAGTGGTTCCTTACTTTGAGATTGAGAAAAATCTCTGTCTGGGATGCAGAAAACCTTCACTGAGGAAAGCACCGCCAGAACTGGCACAGCCTCGTAAATGTTTTGAATGAAATGAAAATCTACAGCATGAATATTTCACTGGAAATCTTCTGGCAAGCTCAACATTTATCCTCCAGCACGTCCCAGAGAAGCTGGCTGCCTCTCCCACCTCACCACGCTGGCTGCCTGCTGGACCCAGTAACTGCTGCTATTGCTCTTTCCAGGCCTGTTGGCTCTTGACACTCTTCATGCTCCAGCATGTCCCATGGCACGAGGAAGTCCCAGGAAGAGGTTTGTCAGTCTGAGTTCGTGGCAATGACAAGCCAGTCCCTGCACGGCTGCGAGGATATTGTGGCATTCCTTCCCTCCCATCCTCGTGCCCCTGTTTGCCTCATTTTTCAAGCTGGTGATTTCCCAGTGGTTATTCCCCTGAAGACAGGACAGCAATAGCCACCAACAAGGCTTCAAAGATACCACCAAGGAGTCACCATGAGCTGCAAACCCTGAAGGAGAGGACGTTTCTGTCCCATGACAGGTCCTGCACCCCCAACATTAATTGTCCAAACCGATTTGAACCAAAGCTTTGTGAGGCGAACGGTCTTACAGTGCTTTAAAGGAGCTTGGAGGATGTAATTTTAGGTCCTTCTGTATGGTCATCAGTCCCTCATAGGTGAATGCAATGGTGAAGTCTCACAGAGTTTGGGGACAGTCACTGCTTCTAGCTCAGGAACACAAGAGTATGCTCAGGTCTCTGAACTTTAGGCTCCCACTTTATGAAAAACGTGTCAGGAATATCTTCGAGAAGAACAACCAGCCAGAGCTGCATCCTCCCTTGGTCTTATCTCAGTATCCCCCTCGATCACCAGTCCCCTTTAGCCCTGCTTGGCACTTCAAGCAGAGGTGAGCCGGGTTTGCCGTCTCTCTCCTTCAAGTCTTCTTTCACACGTGCCCTTTGTGCTCTGGGCAGACACCCTGGAAGAATGGCCTGGGTCTCCAAACCGTACTCCCCTGTGGGAAGCTGCGGACTTTGAAACCCTTTTCACACAGGCCCGTGGGAAGGAAACCCACAGCTTCAGGAGGTGGGCCAGCGACCAGGAGGCAAGCAGAGCTGCCTGCCAAAACTACACTGCAACAGCCATAAGGTGTTAAACACCTCTCTGAGAGCAAAGGTGCTTTCGGACACCTTCAGTTTCATGACTGCAGGATGCCAGCATGTTCTATACAACATACAAGAAGAGACCATAATCTGACACTCGCATCCTTCTGTCACATCTGCTACAGGGGCAAATTCTTCTTTGATACAACTTTATACCCCGTACATGCACAGCTGTATCCCTTTTGCTACTCGATACGCTTCACCTCAGAGCTAGCTGCATTTCCAGGACAAGTTACTTGATTTCCATTTAGTTTAGAAAGCACTTGGGGATTTTTTAGCTGACCTTATACATATAAGATCAAGGTCAGCACTCACAAGTAGCTAAAAAACAAGAACTACAGCTTTGCAAATCATACCTAATGTATTTCCAGCATGGAAAAAACAAACAAGCAAAAAAATAAGCTTGCAGGAAGACAGCTAGCAATTAACCCATGTCCTGTGCCCTCTTGCAGACTTAAGAGAAAGAATGAAAATTTAAAAATATAGATATATAGACAGATGGACAGACAGACATCAATAATTCCTTGCAGATAACATTCCTGAAGCGACTATATCCTTTTTAATCACTACTACAATTCTAGTTCTTCTAAGGGCTGAAGTCTAGAGCAGTTACCTGCAAACTGAACTCTAATGGGGGGAGGGNACAAAAGGGTCCTTAACCTTGCCTTATGTTTTATCTTATTATATATAACACTAAAAAGAATCTTGTGTGTAAGAAACCACCTAAAAGAACCATCTAAACCCTTTGCCCTCTGGTATTCCTCTGCAGCATATTAAGAAAGACAGAAAACTATTGGTGCAACTCCACTAAATCAGGCACTTGGCAACATTTCACTGCTATTAATTCACCGACCAAAGAACATGTTCGGAAAATTCCTCCTGTCCTGAGGACACAGACGCGTATACCTTAAGGCCCCCATTCAGCAACTTGTTTAAATGCATACTCAACTACAACCACGCTGATAGCCCTGCTATAATCAATACAGACGAACCGGGCTAATACAGCACAAGAAAGGGCACACACTGAAGGCATCACAGTTATTAACTCCTTAGTGAATATCTCAACATATTCAATGTGATTTTTCCTAATTTTAGGAATTTGGTTTTCAGAGAATATTCCTCCCTGCAGTTCAAAGGGACACTTGTGAGGCTGGAAATCAACAGACCTGAAGAAAAAGTAGCATCTGCCAGTAAGTTTGTTTCTGAGCAATGGAAATTGACGCTAGTGGTCCTTACACCAATGCTGAAGTTCATGACTTTCTTCCATCCCTTAAGGAAAAAGTCATACAACAAAACGCCAAGTACAGCTAATTTGAGCTTTTAACATCCCTGAGAGCCAAAATGAAAACTCCAAAGCGTTCCGCTGCCTTTATTTTAGCTGGCTGCACAGTTAACCCCCGAAGATGCTCTTAGCATAGCTGAGGAGCGAATCCTAGCTAGGGCCTCTCTCTGCGAAAGGCTCTCAGAACAACACCGAACGCAGCCTCTCATCCGCTATTTCTTCGACGTCCTCGCGGCACTGCGGACCGGACGCGCGCAGCCCGCAGGACCAGCCCGCCCACCGCCGGCAGGAGACGCTGCGGAAAGCGCCCCCCGAGCCGCCC
>VXAL01000016.1:595573-615828 GCA_013399475.1 Chauna torquata
TCCCCTCCCGAGCGCCGGCTTCGATTTAAGGTGGAATGCCAAAAATCAGCCTCTAAGCGGGGCCAGCTCTTTTCTTCCACGACTCAGCCTAAGCAATTAGTCTAGACATTTCGCATTTTACATTTCTCCCCCTCCCCGCCCCCGCTGTGATCTGAAATGTGCGTTCTAAATGTATTCAGGATTTTGCGTGCGAAGAAAAGCAGTCCATGGCAAAACCTGAGGCTTGACCCTGGCAGCAGGGTCTCGCTTTCCAAAGCAACAGTACAAGCATGAGCCTGTTTTGCCCATGCAGTAAGTACAGCTCTGAGACAGAACAGCAACATACACAAGGAGTTAAACAAAAATCTGTATTCTGATTTTAAAAAAAAATCTGGATCAGATGCATGACTGCAGAACTGCAATTGCATTTTCTTATGCTGAAAAAATAGGGCACTGTACTTCAAATGCAGCTTATTTGCACTTCTTTATTCCAAAATTATACAAAGATCAGATTTTCTTGTTTTATTGCAGAATGGGTTATGATTTATGACTGGAAGTAAATCAAGATTAATTCTTTGTGCTACCAGCACAAAGACAAGTCCAGTAGAACACCTCCTGGAGACAAAGACAGCCTTCTAGGGCTGGACCCTCTGGTTTTTAAGGCAAGATTCCCAAGTCTTAAGATTTAGTGGTCAGAGATTTCCTGCTTCTCATTCCCCTTTGTACTTTGTAGAGCTCCTCCACATTATTCACACGGACAGCCCTGATACTACAGGCAAAGTCACTTCTCTACATGGACACAGGTACACAAATAGGGTGTGTGCTCAAAGGTCACACAATAATTGTATTTTCTTATTAAACACAAAATGAATGACACTTCCGTAGAAGCTGCAAATTAGGACAGACAGGATTTTTCATATTTGAAACTTCCAAACTATGCAAAGCACCTACATCAGCCTTAAAGGAAGCTCTTAGTACTAGCACTGGTTCAAACACTGGCAGCAGAACTGAATTTTGATGATCACTTTAAAGAACTCCTTTTCAAATGCTGCTTTTTCTCTAATGGTTACCATACGTGGAAATCCACTTTGTAAAGCTGAGAAAAAAGAAAAATAAAAAATCAGAGCCCCAAATACTGACAGCAGGATTTTATGCGCACTGCAAAAAGGTGATGGTAATCCTCTCTTCCTTCCACTGGGTGCCTATGAGCAAAATGCCATTAAAGCCCAACATTTTTAACGCCAAGTTCAGCTGGATCACTACTAAATTCTTAAAATAGCTTAAGATCTAACTCTACCAGATCTAAGTAGAATTAGGTGAAAGCCCTCTTCCTCAGTACATACTGTTGACTTAATTCTGTCAGATGGATCAATGCATTTAACTGTTCAATGGTTACAAGAGGAAACAAAGGCAATAATAATACACCTAGAAATTTTTCATTGTCTTACTCACATTGCATGGTCCAATTGGAAAAGCATTTATCAGTTAGCTCCTATATACACACGCACACATAAAAGTGGCTTTTCTACACATGCATGCGCTACTATAACACCACACTCTGGTTTCTCAAGACAATGCATTGCTGAGTTACAAAAACCTTACTTTTGAGTTATGTTCAGAATCTAATGATGGGTAGTACATAAAAATTGTAATAGATATTTAAAAAACATCAATGCATACGTATATTTTTAAAACATTTTTTTTCCACCCATGCCCACAAAAAAATGATTGTGAAGCCTGTTTTAAGAATCTAACACTTTCAGTCACCAACAACTAGGTAAAATATATTCCCTAGTGTCTAGAGAGAACATACATTAAGCCAAATTCTCTGCCCATCAGAATCATAGAACATGGCACAAAACACATTTGGACCACTAAGAGAAAGTACAAAAACAAGCAAATGAATCAGTTAATGCTCAAACAGCTCATTTACACATTCAAATGAGGCATAGAGCCACGACTGAATTAATTATAGGGCCATAAAGCAAAACACTACCTAGAGAGAAAGCACAAGCATCACTGCTCCTGATGCCTGATGTTTTCTGAAAGTCATACATAATGGGTACGATGACTTGGTACATTAAAAGAAATTATCATTAAAGAGGACTTACTGCTATTTTTTGGAGAGTCATTTTGACCGATGTCCATGTGTCCAATCTTCTATCCAGGATTAGGATAAATTTGGTGTCAGACTCATGTTGACTATGAGATAAGAAAACACCACGTAACCAGATAACATCTCGAGGGAGTGTGACTGTTCCCTGCCCCACCCCTCAAAAAAACAAACCCAACAACACAGAAAGCAAAACCCATTTTGACATTTGCACGGCTGTCAAAATCCATTTGAAAATGTTTCCTAGAGCAGACTCCAGCAGGAAATTTGGGAAGCCCACGGTTAGCCCGGGGCTAAGCATCACCTCCGAAAAGGGCAACACTATTTGCACTGGGGTGGGAGGTGCGGGCGACAGCGTGCCAGGTGACCAGCCAGCCGCCCAGGACACACGTCCCTGCCCTCACCGCTGAGCTCCTCCCTACGAGGGAGCTTGCTACCCACTTGTCTGGCTTACAGCAACCAAGCGAAGCCCCGTGGTTTGTTTTGGCACAAGGCAGCACAGGTGACAGCATCCCCAGGGAAGGGCGATGCCAGCCGGGACGGGCAGAGGGAGTTGGTGGTGACACAGCCCTTCGGGCTGTTGCTGCCACCCACCGAGCCCGGCCTGAGAGACTGTGATGGCGAGGAGGCAATTTCCAGAACGCTCTGGTTCACTTTGCAAGCGCAGGCTTCATGACACCCCTTTTGATATCCAGATCCTTTAAGTTGGTTTGAGATCCCCAGTCTTGCTAAGCAAGCAAGCAGCCCTAGGGATCCACATCCTGGCAGGTGATCTAACGTGCAGGAGAACTCTGCCTATAAGTCAAATACGGCCCCATCAGGCTATCTGGTTACAACTCAAACAGACATGCAAAGGGTGGCCAGAGCTGCAAACTGGAGTCGTGTTTGTACAGAGGTAAAGGTACACCACCTTGTAACCAAGCCCTCTGATGTGACTGTATTTACAGGATGCTTAGGTAATATTCACAATATTTATTTTGCAGATGCTGAAACAGGATAGCCGTGTCCCATGCCACCCCATCTGGGCATCTCAGTGCTGCGGAGAGGCCCCGGTACCCGCGCTCCTCCCGAGAGCTGTGCTGGCTGTCTGAGCTGGGCACAAACCCACGCCAGCAGCCTGCTGCAAGCACCAGCTTCAGCAGCCCTGGCGTTTGGCAAGTGCAAGCACGATGGATTACTCACAAGGATCACATGGCAAACAATACTTGGCAACTTCAATGCAGAGGAAAGACGCTTAAAGCCAGTGCAGGAGTATTCATTCAATGCACTTCTTACTATCCCAGCCACGCCTTTTACATATTTTAAAAATTTAGCAGTTGTGCTAGCAACAACAACAAAAAAAGACTTTTTGGTCCACAATAGCAGTTACCTGAAATACATAGAGGCATCCAGCTCCCAATCTGTCCTACAAATATATCTTATGGGTCTGTAAAGCCATACTCAAAGTGCGAAGGTTTCACGCCTACTTATGTATTGTCATTGAGGCATACGAGAGAAGAGCAGAGAAACTGAATACCATGTTTTACACATGGGTCATACACAAAACTTCTGCATGTAATACAGTCTGAGGTAAACTTACACACTGTCATCTGGAATCAGGCACAACTTTTCAGCCAAAATCTTTTTTTAGCCAAAATAGTTTTGGCAACATTAGAAGACTCTGCACATTTATGTCAGCTCTGTGACTTGCCAACAAACCCCCATCATGAGTTTAATAACAGTGGTGGCTGGGAGGGGGTCAAAATTATCCTTTTATATGAGGATCATTTTGATAATGAGGATAAAACTGCTCCATTTTTCAACATACTCTAAAACTTTAAAAGGTAGGTCTGTTCAAGAAGAAGTAATTCCCCAATTCCCCATGACATTTCACAGCAGGCTGCAATTGAGAAAAATATAGCATTTACACACTGCTGTCATCGTAATAAATCACAAAGAAAAACCCAGAACACAAGCAATTTAGAAGAGGCAGCCAGACAGTAATGCATTGTCAGTTTGTAGAAGTATGCCTAAGTACATCATTTACTCAGGACAAAGTTACATTCGGAGAGTAGCCTCTCAGCAAGTTAATTTACTTTTATCAGTTCCCTTACAGACACAAAGAAGAAAGTTCCGAGCTGTACAAAAGCCTTGAAATCTACTATGGGAAATTTTTAATTTATTTTGGGGCAAGTGGAACAAGTGTGTGGCTATTTGCAATAAGGCCTCACAGGTTTATCAGATTTCCAGTCCCGCAATGCACCTTTTAGACTGACAATAAAAATAAATCAATGCATTCTCACAAACGCTTGCAAGGGGCAAGTACATTTGCATTCAGCAGCAGAAAAGATGGAGACAGATAACCAGATCAAGGCTTAGTTCTCTCCAAGTGCTTCTTGTCACTTTTTTCCTTACCCTTAATTTTGTATGTGTTGCAGGATGCACTAGACTAAAAATAAAGACTTGTGATATTTTGCAGGAAGACTTGAAATTGGATCCCCAAGTCTGCAGCTGTGAGGTTTCTCACAGGGCTGGGAGACTGCTAGTGGCTGGTGGGACCGGAGTACACCCCAGGATTCGCCGCGTGATTCTTCAACTCTGAATTATTGCTGTTTCATTACTCTGTGTCACCAGCCGTGGCTGTAAATCACTTTACTCCAATGTGATGATGTAAGTGCCATCGGCGAAGTTTGTCTAAATACCTAAAAGCTGTAGAGTCGAGATCACTGTTAGGGTCTCCTTTCTGCAGAGATCAGGATCTGACACTGTCCTGTGCCTCTCCTTCAAGCATACCATCGTGCAGTGCTATTCAACGAAGCCCCTTGGCGTGCAGCCCACCATAAGCGTTTTGACCGGCCTGCACGGGTCGTGGAAGGTGGGGACATGCTCATTATCTCTCTGTACAGCTCTTCCACACAGCCATGCCTGGCAGTATTGTTCCCAGCAATCCCAAAGTAAAATTAACTTGACTACAAGACTCAGCTTCCTCCTGGCTCTATCAATAATGTGCTCACCTTGCTGAGTGAAGAATAGCTTACAGCAGCCATCTCCTTCATTCACCAGCCACCTCCAGGAGAAAAGTACCTGATGGAATTCAGGTCCCCGAAATACTATAGACCTGACATCCCAGACAGCTCGCAGTCCTTGCTACTGATTGCACAGGAAAGGCACTGTGTGTGGTTTCAATAAACCCATACCCATCCATAGGTATGCGGTAGGTCAGTGCATCTACAGCTGATTCCGACATGCACGTCAAGTGTTTACCTCCTTGAGGGAATTTCTGGCCCAAAGCCTGAGCCCCGATGCCATGCTGTGATGCTGCTGAGGGACGTGCACCTGGGGCAGCAGAGCTGACACATGCTCTTTGCATTGCAGCCCTTTCTCCATCACTGCTGTGATGTTCTTCCTTGCTCCCCAACACCACAGCCTTTCTGACTCCAAAGTGTTAAAATGCATGTACTGTTAAGACGGTCAGGCATTGAAGCAGGCTGCTACGGTGGTAGGAGGACCAGAGAAGCATGATTAAAGTGGTTTCACAAATAACATGCTGAGCGTGTTTGAATCACCAGCAAGCCTGCAGCTCTCATTAGTTTCTTGATTGAGTTTGACCTATTACAGGGACAGCAAGACTGCTAATCATGCTAATGCCAGGGTGTTTACAGTCACACGGAATAAAAAGCCCTGAAGAAACCAAGCAGAGCTGAGAAGCATGCACACATGGACAGGGGCAACCTGCACAGCAAGAAGGTGCACTGCCGCTGAAGCACATAGAGGGAAAGACCCCTCTGGCTGGCACACACCACAAACGTGCACGCAAGCCACGAGCTTGACCCAGGAGCCAACAAAACTTCACAGTTGATCAGAAAAAGAGGATGGAGGATCCAGAGGCCCTTTTTAGTCCTGCAGAGGTGGAAAAACACACAGTACTTCTCCCAAGGCAGCTGCTGATGGAAAGCTCCCATCTAGCTGCTGTCAACCTGCTCTCCCTGAAGGAAGAAATTTGCCAAAAGAGGCATTATTCAAGGAAATTAAGCATTCCAGGTAACTGAGTCACCAGGCTCAGTAGCAAGAAATGGGAGCACCATTAATCTAAGTATACAGCCCTGCATGTGGTACGGACAGATTGCCAGCTGCTTAACCCTGAGATACAGGCGCATAATAGAGCTGCAGCACGCTGCTGAGCGATCATGTATAATGGGGACCCCAAATGGTTTTGTTCCTGTAATTATTCTCTTCCTCTGGTTACATTTCTCTTTTTCCACAGTAATGACTCTCTATTTGTACACGTCAAAATATTACTCTGCAGAGGCATGGCATATTTAAGTGATGACACATGTCAAAGCTTAGGGAAAGCTTGCTGCTAATTAGAAACTTAATAAACTGGATTTATGATACATGCAGGCTGACAAGTAATAGGGATGATGGCCACCTTTTACTCTGCAGTTACTGGCACATTAAATACCGCACCTGGACACCGCAAGGACTTGCAATTAATTGCTTGTCTTCTCCCTTTTTCTGGGAGCTGAAGATGTCCCTTGTCCCCACGCATGGCATTGTGCTGAAAGTCCCGCACCTGGCCCGGATCAGACCAACACCACCCATCACAGGTGAGAGCTAGAAGGGAGCCACATACCTCGGGACTGACGTTAGGTACGTTAAGACTTTAGTTACAATCTCCTCGGGCACGTCGTTGAACCGAGAGTTGTCAGGGAAGGTGATAATCCAAGCCTTATCCTTCCCTCGGCCACCTGGAATGAAGACAAGAATGCTTCCTTGGATGTGTTTTCCAAGAGGGCCAGCAGCAAAACCCAGGTGCACAGTTCAGGTCAAAAAATGCCCCAACAGCCGACAGCTTGCTGTTGTTATAGAGGCTTTTCACATCACCAGAACAGCCAAAATAGGTCAGATTCTGGTGCCGATTTCAAGCACAATGCTCATGCAGGTGCAGAGGCAAAACTATCTGGTACCAGTACTTCCTTTACTTGTTGAGCATACCTTACGTGAGACAGAAAAGAAGTCCCAGGGAAAATCCAAGCATGCTATTCTTGAACTTAGACATTTCAAAGCAAAATGTTTGTTAATGCATTGAGTGTTTTGAAGGTAAGAATATTTTACAGCATGGCTTGCGACAGAAATTTAATATGCTCTTTCAAACCACCTCAATGTTTTATTAACAACATTTCTAGTGGCAATGGAGACTACTTGATGGATAACATCCCGTATGGAGTATCATTTTGCCAAACAGTTCATCTGGAGTATTTAATTACCACATAGAGAGAGAACATGGAAAAGTTCACCGTACACACCAGAAAGAAAAGCAAACTGTTTCATCAAATCATCACTGATGTCCTTTGCACAGATGGGTATTGCGGTCTCTGGAAAAAAAAAAAAAAACAGAAGCGGCAGTCAAAAAGGAAGCAAAAATCCAAAGCAAACACATTTAGCAATGTGTTAACCCAAGGTGGGACTCAAACCAAATGCACCTTCCCTAAACCATCTATGAACGATAGTAACAAAGAATACCTGGTTCTCCAGTGTTCCTACGGACTCCATCAGGGCAAATGCCACAAGTCGCTAGTAAACGCATTCTATCGAATGTACTCGGGGAGAGCTGCCTAGGAGCTCGAGTGTTCTCCCCTCAAAAGGGTATATCCAATGTAACTTCCATATTTTGCAATTACAAGTTTTACCCCCCTGTTTTGCAACCCCCCCAGCGCTTTCTGGCCTTGGCAGTGCAATGGGCTGAGGTTTCCGCTGGGAACAGCAGCATCCAGGACTGCCGCACTGTGAACGAAATCGGGTTTTCATACTGTCTTTAATTTTGAGCAAATAAGCTTCTGAAATGAGCCCGGCTGTTTTCAGCTGGCATGGGGCCACATGCACTGGAAAGGCTGTTGTTCTTATGTTCACTATTAGATTTCTTTTTCATTAAATAATGGGAGAGGCTGTTTTAATACCATATTTAGCACACTGACCATTTCGGTGGCAATGAAGCACATCAGAACAATATGCATAATTTTACCTTTCATCGGGAGAAGCAAACAAAAAACAGACTCACTAAACACAATGGGAGCTTATAGCTGGTGGGTGTTATTCTGGATTATCTATAAACAGAATGATTGCTAAAAATTAAACATCCTTGTTCCTGCAAATAAATGTTTTGAAACATATCTATACAGATTTAGGTCTTTTTGCTTTCTGATCATTACATTTTAAATACTGATTGTTTTACAGAATCGGTCCTAGGGAGAAATCTGTCGGCTGTTCTAAATCACACAGGTGAATACCTCAGCACACTCCACCATAATCAATATTTATTCTATTTTACTTTTTCCCAAAAGCTTTCTGGTCACTTATACTTCATCTAAGGATTTTTCAAGCTTTTTGTTAGCTGCACCACAACAGTCCCAAGGCGCACCAAGCGCAGGGTACTCTGCCTTCTGCCAGCCACGCCAGCCACCCGCTGCTCTCCTTTTATGCATGATTATTTTTTCTCTTGTAGATAAAAATGTTATTTTTGTTCATTAAGGACTGGCATCCACAGCAACATTCTTGATTTTAACAGGCCTCAGAATTGGTCTTGGTAAGGAAGAAGTTTGTTCTGCAAAGATATTTCAAATATATCTTGCTCATTCAACTAACTGCTTCGCCTAACTTGAGGAAAAGCAGTGGTAATAACTTTCTTCTGTATTTGTTAATTTTTTTTTTCCATGTCAAAACCTTCAAATTGATAAAAATCACATGAATAAGTTAATAAGCTCCAACACGTGGAACATACAATAATAAACATATTGGTCTTTGAAAACAGAAGACAAAAGCCCCAAGGCTGTGTGCACACGTTTGTCTTCACGACCTCAGGAAGGAGTGGGGCTGTTCAGCAGCAATGTGTACATTTCCAGTTCAAGTAAAGCCTTTCCCTAAAGCCAGCTCACCCCGCTTACCCCTGTGGACCACACCTCCTGTTTGCTTTCCTGAAGATGCAGCCACAGGGAAGCTGGGCAAAGTTTCGCCTGACAATATAATGCCCGTGCGTGACTCACATGCGCAACAGTAAAACCAACCACAGTTACAGGCTTACAACAAACGCAGCTTTTCTTTGCTGTTCTGTAGTGATACGGAAGGGAAATGCTGGCTTATTAATAGGCGCCCAGTAAACAGGTTGAAAAAAGGAGGTTAACCTATACATGGTCATAATAAATAAAAAAGAAAAAGTCTCACAAGACATCTTCTCACTGAGAACAACCTAATAATTTGCAGCCTTAAAAGACAACCGCAGTTGCAAATAAAGCAGCATTTTTCCACAGATGTTTTCAAACTTTTCCTTCTAGAAAAGGAATATCATCTGAGAAACGTACGCTTTAACCAGAGCCTGGTGCTTATTCTCTCGAGTCCCTGTTACCTACAATATCCCAAAGATCAGCATGGAAACCACACAGACCAGTGGATCCTTCAACCCTCCTTGCACCGCGTGCGCTGGGCGGCTGCAGCGGGACCCCACCGTGCCGTGCCCTCTGCAACCCTGTCCCGCACAGCCCGCACGCCGGGCGCCGAGCATCCTCAGGGCCGCGGGGGCAGGTACAGAGAGTATTTTCGGTTTTGATGTGCAAAGCAACATAGGATGGAGGCTCTACCACGCTCAGGAATGACCGCTTTGGGAGTCGCGGTTTCCAGTGAGGACTTTGCTCCCCAACACTTTTTGTCCACAGAAAGCTTCATCCTTGACTTCAGCACGGAGGTGGAGACCCAGATTCCTACAGCACCCTTATAAATTGGAGTTTCTCATTTTTCAAGGGACCACATTTTCGGAAGAGGGCACTCAGCACCTACCAAAAAATCAGGTCCTTCCTAGCAGTCTCAAGCTGACCACCCAAAATAACTCGTTTGAGAACAAACTAGGCGGGAGTACTTTGCTTAAGGCAGTGAAGGCTCAGGGAACATTTCCCTTACAAATCCTCCCCGTCTCCTGCGGGCAGGAGACTCCAACACAGGCCAGCGGAGCAGGACCACTGCCCTCTGGTAAGGTCAGAGCACAGCAGGCTGATTGTATTCTCATCAGAGCCGCTCCTTGGCCAATTCATCCCTGGCGCTCAGTCTGCGTTTGTCATCACATTCAACTTCCTGGACAAACGTTAGGGAAAATCAAGTGCTGGCAGCCGCTTCGCAAGCATGTTGCTGTGCCTACAACACATCGATTGGATGTTACAATCTTATACAAAAGAGTGGCCTTTGTCGTCAAATACTCATCTCTGGAAAAAGAGCAGTGAAATGCAGTGGGGCACCAAAGATGTCTGCCTCTCAAACAAGGCTTCGGCTGATGTTTATTAGCAAACTGGTGATTGCCTATTTGAAGGACCCCCGTGGGAAAGTACGGACAAGGCCCCAGGGTACTGCCTAGCACTGGCTACAAAAAGCCCACATCTCGCTTCACATAAGGTGGAAGAAGTCAAGGTTTTGTGCAAGGGCACCCGTTTCTCTTAAAAAATGCTTTGTGTTCATCAGTTATAGAATAAAGCAGCGTCGTTACAAAATTACGCCTGAAACCCTCGCATTACAGTATCCGAGAGCACTTTACAAACTACACAGCTCTCCCCACACAGCAGGTGTGACCTCAGGTTTTAGGGTCTTACTGAAAACAAACAGCTTCTGGACAATAAGTTGTCGTAACAGCGTAGTAACATTTTTTATATAGGCTCTGAAGCAGGTATTTATAAAATGCTGCTGCAATCACTACATTCAGAGGCACATATGTGAACGATTCCTCTACGGAGCAGATTGTTGCCATGACACAGAGTTTCAGAGGATGCGTGAAGCCAAGCATGGAAAAAAAAAAGGAAAAATGCAGAGCTCTCTGCCCTTTGGAGGAAAACTAATGTGGCTCAGCAGGGAACCCTGCTGAATCCATCCTGTCCCCAGCACTTGGTTTACACTGTCCATAACGTTTTGCTGGGTCCTCTCTATAGGACAGCACCTCACGGCCAGTGCACGGATTGCAGTTGTAAGAATGATGCTTATTCCTAGAGGTCTTCCCTTTTGAGGCGATCCGAGCATGGAGGGGTACTCACGTATGGTGGAGGTCTGCAGTGACATTCAAAAAGAGGACAGCTATCGTCTGAGTCCAAGTTCACTCATAAACCACAGCAGCCAAGAGACTCAATTAAACTCTGAAGTGCTTTGCTCTCTGGTAACTATTGTTTTCTTTTCTATTTTAAACTTTGCAGGCTCACAGCATCTGCAAACGGCAGCTGTGCAACGCATCTGCCAAGTTGATGTAATAGTGCCTTACATTTTACAACACTGGCCAAATATTGTTTGCAACTATAAAATACACTTGGAGATGGCTTTGTTGTGAATGAAAAATAATAGCTTTTCATTTGAGGGTTGCTGTTGTAGCCTAGGAAACAAAACCGAACCAAACCAAAAAAAGTGTAAAGGATCACGTTGAGCTTCTCCATGATCTGCTTGTTCTCTGGTTTTTGTCCATTTGGATGTCTACACCCAAAGAAGAAGTGTTTATTTGGTGTCAAGGGAGCCTGTAAATGAGCACATTTGTAACCCACTTCCATATCCCTCAGTGACTTTCTAGGTTGGCTGGGGTCATCAGCCAGCATCTGTCACAGGACATCCCTCTGCAGGAAGACCCACCGGCCTCAAAAAGCTCCTTTGAGGCTAACGGCACCTGTAACGCAGACCTACATAAAGCAGCAGGAAGGTACCGTGCTTGAGGAACATCGATGAGCAGGGTTTCTCCTTGCTGACATGGGAACTTCTGTCCACGGCCAGGATTGCTGCGAGCCTCCCAGGACAGCTGATGGAACACAAGCCAGGTTGGGGCACGAGGATTAAGTCATCCCTGTCTCATCTGGTTCGCACAGGAGTCAGAACAGAAATCCTTAGAGCAGAGCACCCCAACTATTAATCCAAAGCAATGCAACGAATGCCCTTTCAGCTTCTCCTATTGAAGTTGTTCCGCTTTGCAAAATTAAATATTTGTTGGGGCAAAGAATAGAAACACAGTCCTACACCCAGGCAGAAAGACCAATACGCCAGGGGCAATTTGCCCCTCTAACTCAGTCCAGATTGCTATACCCCACTTCATAGCTATAAAGCAGCACTCAAAAGGAGCGAGCCTGCAGCCCGCCGCTCCAGGCACTGACTTCGGACAAGCAGAAGTTTCACTTCAAATGTAATCATCTGCAAAGGCTGAAGAGCTCCACCAGGAAGAATGGAAGAAATCCACACCACAGCAGTGAATGGAACCTCACCTTGCTGCAGGAAACCCGAGTCTCCATCACCCCAGCGAGTGTCCCAGCAGCAAGCTGCTAAGCCTCTCTCGGCTTTCTCATGGAAGAAGTTCAAAAGATTTTGGATTCAATCCAATACACAACAAGAACCATCACCGTACTTTCTACCAGCACATCATGTCCAGAGAGCAAGGTGGAGGAAGTTATTAGAGAAAAAAAAAAGAACATTATTTTGTCCTGTTTGCAAACTGCCCTACCGTGAACAACGCGCCTGCATGAGGAGGGCTACACAAAGCCTGCCCAACAGCACTGTGTCCAGCGACAAGTGCTGCGGCTGGCTGCGGGGAGGGAGCAGCGCCGAGGCCAGCAGGCACCTGCCGGAACGGCCCCGGCACCTTCCCAGGATCGTGCATCACCCGCGCATCTCCCAGCGGCTTCCCCGGCAAGCTCACACCTGGAGAAGGATCCTGATTTCCACCGGACCCCCCGTCCCACCCCTCCGTCCTGCTCGATGCCTGCCAGGCAGCAGCACCCGCACAAGGCTGAGCCCACGCAGAGCAGGCGCTGGCACAGCACTAACGGGAGCCAGGGCTCCTGGCCTCGGGCCAGCCGGCGTGAAGCTGGTGGTTCTGCTCGTGCTGTTTAGCACAATGTCTTTGTTAAAGAACATATATTAAAGAATAGGACATTGTACTCCTTGGAACACAAGGCCCATTGTATTTACAAAAGGCTTATTTGCAGGACCTGCGCGGAGCAGAGGACTGACAGCCGAGGTCCTGAGGCTCCTTCCTGGTTTCGAGATGAAATTCTTCAGTAGCCGGGAGCAAATCGTGTCTCCCCCCGCTTCGGTTCCTCGTTTGCAAACAGGAGCAGACAGGCTGTGGCCACGCACCAGCAACACTCAGCACTGCCAAAGGGCCACGAGCATGGCTGATTTTGGGAGCAGCGAGGCCCCAGCAGCCCCCGTCCGTCAGGCTGCTGTAGGTGTTCACGTCCCTACGGGTTGTACGAAAACTCGCATCGATGGGCAGGCGTTTCAAACAGCCTGGGCGTGGAATGGCATTGGGCTAACCTGGGCATCTGGGTAAGAAAACTCTTCCACAGCCCATGGGACCAGCTTCTGGATACACCAGGGAACCAAAGCTCTCGGGATCAGGCACGAAATCCACCAGCCAGGACTTGGGGCCTCATGCCAAGGCACCGTTTTCCTCCACAAGCAGATCTGCGGCAAGCTGGCTCACAGGGCTCGCGGGTCCCACGCCAGGGGCCTCTGAAATTCATAGGGCAGAAGAGGAGAGGGGCCCGCCTGTGAGACACGTTTCTACTCAGTTCCACCAAAGACCTCAGAGCCGCAGAGCACGTGCAGCTTAACAGCCTTACGCTGGAATTACGCCTTTATACCTGAGGTAACAGCCTGACCACAGATTTACACCTGTGGGAAACTTTTCCCCATGTGATGAATACCCTGCAATAAAGCATAGCCTGCATCAAATTCCTTTCTCTCCACAACCCAGAAGTTCAGCTGCAAAAGGAACTTAGACACCTGATTCTGCACAGGGCGAGAACTGCTGTGGTCCTCTTCTGCATTTGCAGGTGATCTAAGGTACATTGCATTAGCTACGTATGTAACCCCTAGTCATTTCTAACAGCAGTTCTGAGCTGCACACAGCCTTGTAAGCACCAAAACCACACCAGCTGCTCACGCGTCCTGCCCCGCCACACGCAGGCTCTTGCGCGAAGACTTCCAGTGAATCGCCAGGGGCGAACGTTGCAAAGTTGAGGCACCGTTGCTGTAACGGGGAGCCACATGGACCAAATCCACCTCTCGTCACGTAAGTGTACGTACAGCAGTTTCTGCTACTGCACTAAAACCAGACACGTTCAACAGCCTGCAATTCCAAGCGGTGCAGCCACTGCCCAAGCCAAGTGAGTGACACAAAAGACTCATTAAAATATTTATGGCAAAAAGCTTCAGCACCCTCGACTGCTGCAAGCCCCTTCGTCCAGCAGCCTGGATGCCAGCACGAATGCCCTGCATGGGGACAGTCGTGTCCTGCAGCAGCCACGGGCAGCACGGAAGCGTCTGCATCCCTGGGCAAGGGCTTGCAGCCCGCAGCAACCCGCTTCCTAGCTACAGCCAGCCGAAACCAGATTGTTATTTGGAGGGAAAGATTAGCAGTTAGATTAGATTTTTAAATGCCTGTTTTCCTATGGGACGTGATGTACTCATCCCAAGGAAGGCTATGGGCCTCCTCGGCTGGTTCTGTTCATAAGGCTATTGATGGCAAACCTCCATGTCACGTGCGAACCTCACAGTAAAACCTAGACTCGGCAGACACTCTAGCAAAACCCACTTCTACACTAAGAAATAATTTGCAGCCAACTAATCCCCAGAGAAAAAAAATTAGGCACGGACTTCAGTTTCAAAACAGCTCGGATTTGGTCTCAGTCACCATTTCCCAGCCCCTGCCGGTAGCCACGCTGGATTCAAAGCGGCACTGAGCGTGCTGCCATCGCAGCAATTCTTGCCATTCTCAGGCAAGCCTAACTCCAAGCGAGCTTCTCGATCCACGTGGCTCCCACGGGTTTGACAGAGGAAGGAGCCACACCAGTGCGTGTCCAGCATCAGCACTGGGGAGCAGCGGGGACAGCACAGAGCACAGAGGTGGCGGGAGCGCTGCCGCAGCACTACGGAGCAAAACGCCTGCTTCTGAGCCCGCGGGGTGGCAGATGGGACAGACCTCACCAGGAGTGCCATCTCATTTCACAGGTGGGAAACTGAGGCAGCAACATCTGGCAGGAACATATCAAAACCACCCAGGGATTCAAAAAGCCCCAGGAGGGTTAGTGTGCTGCTGTGCAGGATGCCTTGGTCACCACACCTGGTTCAAGGATGTCTTAAGTTATCCTTTGTCAGACTGGGGAGGATTTTTTAAGGCTTGCTCCATTCGCAAGCTTGTTCTTTTTCTTTTCCCTAAGCACCCACTCTGGCAGAGTGTAGGAGGCAGGATACGGCACCAGATGGTCCTCTCTTCCGACCTAGTGGCTGTGCTTCTTCTCCAGGGCCTTCCAGGGTTTATCTGCAGACGATGCTTCAGCTCAGGCACAGATCCCCATCACCCAAACCTGGAAGCATTTGCAGCTACTAGCATCTAAGAAACCATACAGCCAAATAAAAGTGAAGCTTCTGTAAACCTAGAATGACCTTTTCAAAAGGCATAGATTTATATAGACGGATGATAAGAGTAAAAATGCAAAAGAAAGTGCTGGGAAAGAAATAAAGATAATGAACAAGAAGGCAATGTTAAGGCAACACAGCCAAGGCTTGTGGACCAACACGCAGGCAGCGTGCCGGCCCGCGAGGAACGTCCCCGCAAATGATCCTTACAGGACGAGCTGAATCATCACCTTACAATAGGAGCTGCTCGGCAGGGCCCGAGGAGGATCGGGTGGCACCGTCTGGAGGCGACCCGTGCAGTGCCATGGATCACCTGCCACCGAGCCTGCGAGCCTCAGGCAGAGCCTGCTCCTGGGCAGCCCTCCGGCAGGGAATGTGGTCCATCCGGGACACCGACACATCCCAGCTACAGTCGCTCGTTAACATAGAAAACCAACAAAACCTCACTCCTGCTGACCACAGCCATGGCCATTGCTGGAGGACAAGGGGCAGCCATCTAAGGATCCCAGACAAGGTGCAGCTATCTAAGGATCCAGCATGCAAGGGAATGCTGTCCTCCGATACAATTCGGGGAGCCAGAGCGAATGGAAAGGTCGCTGGGAGCTGGGGCTGAGCCGTGCTGCCAGTGAGGAGGAGGATGCTGAGGGGAGCTTGAGAGGTCCGGGCCATCCCTGTGTGCTGGGGGCCAAGGAGTCTCACGTGGGTGAGTCTCTTCCAACCTAGAGGTAACAGCAGGCAAACTGCAGAAGCTTTGCTCAGAAAAGGCTAATCAAAAGTAAACTAAATGACAGCAAGGTTTACACCTTATCTGCTGTTATCGTGGCAGCTAATCTCCTAATGCGAGGGAACAGAATACTGGGTGCTCTGATCTGCTCACGTCCAATCAGGCAATCTGCCTTCTCATATCACCCCTAACTAAGCAAAAATTGGGAAAGATAAAAGCCAGCTCAACTATACATGAATTTGCATCTATTGCAAGAAATGTAATAAAGGTTTCTCAACACCCACTCCTGTGGATTCAAACTCAGTGTGGGAGTTGAGAAAATCTACTTTCTTGAATTTCTAATACTTACGAGCCTCAATGTACTTTTAATTCTTTCCTATTCCCACTTTCAGTCACTTCCTCCTTATGGGAGGCTCAGGGACGAGCGTACAGGTGTTTTGCACACCAGCTCTGGGGCACATTAGCCAGCTATGCACAGGAAGGTGTTTAGCATCTGCCATCAGCACGCGCCTTCCCAGCCAGTACCACCAGCCCCCAAAGCAGATCACTTTCAGCAAAAAAGACTTTCGAAGCAGGCTGCTGCTGAGCCAAATAAAAGCATAGACACATCAATAACTTTCACATCATCATTCAATACCACAGAAGCGTTGCTTTTTCCAAGCCAAATTCCAGCTTTGTGCACAGACAAAGTAACTCATCGCACACGTAACAGCAGTAAATCCTCGGGCCCAAGGATACCTGCTTAGAAACCTGGAATTAAGTTCACCGAAGTCACTGGAACAATTTATTTGCTTTCACTCCCCATAAAGCCAGGAAACTAAATTGTACAGCCAGGTTCCCATAATGGCATAACCTAGAAACTCTGCTGAAAAGTTAGGGAAACTAAAAACAATTTTCCTGAATTGAAAGTGTAAATGCTCAATTCTCTCCTTCCACCGATGAGCAAAAGCACATATCCAAATCCAGCAAACTGCTTTCCTGCGGCAGGAAGAAGTCAGTGGCATGGCAATGGAGGTGGGGAGGATATTGCTAGCGCTCGCTGTCTGTCTCACACCACCCAGCTCTTGGACAGACGTCCACGCAGCAGCAGATGGATAATTGCACCTTGCAGGCGGCTCAGCCAGCGCAGCTTCCCAGGGAACAACAACTCTGCCCCGGGAGCTGCCGTCAGCCAGAGCTCCTGACTCAGCCGCGCTGCAAAACCAAGTCTAGCATCGCCTGGGAGAAAAGGGGGGCAAGGAGCCAAGGCGGCCCCACCCCACCACTTCCACCACAACACTGCAATCTGCACGCTGATCCTCCCGCTCCTGCTCCTCTGCCCCCCAATTTGCAACGGCCTTCAATTTGGCTGCGCTGGGGAAGCTGTCAGATGAGATGATTGAGGCTTTGGCAGCCAAGCAAATAGGAAAAGGAGCAGCGTGGGAGCCAAGCTGTGCTCGCCACACGTGCCGAAGCGACCACCTTCGCAGCGACACGCGTCAGAGCCGAGCTGCCCATTTGCAATAGGAGGCTGAGGGCACTCGCTGGACTTGTGGCTCCCGGACTCCCCTACGAGTCCCACTTCCCAAAACCAACCAAAGGCTCCCGTTCCAAGTCCCACTGCGGTGGTATCCGAGCTCTGCGCTCCTGTGTGACCCCGTCCCCGGGAGCTCCAGGGAAGCGACGTGTCTCTAGGCATCCTGCAGTTCCCTGGCAAAGCCAGCATTTTGGAACACTCTCTCTTTCCCCCCACCGTATTTTACACTTCAGTTCCTTCCCTCCCACACAGCCCTGCTGTCACTTCACTTTTGTCACTGTAAATGAATGATAAACGATTAAACTGCAGTTGTAGCAAATGGGACTTATGAAGAGGAAGCACATCCCACGTACTACTGATGCTCCCCCACTACTATTCCCCTGGGGTCCCCCCTGCGGCCACAGCACCCACAGAGGTTTGGAGGATAACAGCGTACAGCTTTCAGAGGGCGCTGGCCCTGCACTCCCGCACCTCTCTGAGGGTGTTTAAGTCTTTTTGAAGGTCAGAATAGCTGTGAAAGTCCTGGGATGTATATAGGTGTAAATCTCACTGTGAGGCAAGTATGGGGGAAAATCACCCTGTACTAGAAACGACCGACGAGTTTCCAGTACTGGTGTGTGAAGAGAAACAGCTGAAGTGTGATCCCAGATAAGGCTGAACACTCAGAAACCAGCGATGAGGGGAAAAACCTTCTGATTTATTTTTATTATCTCATGATTTGGGGAGCCTTACTCAATTTTATAACTTTTTAAATGTTTTATTTTCAGAATCTATGTATATCCCAAATCACGTGTCCAGATCCTGCAGCTATAACCACACAAGTGTGCCTTTGTGCTTCTGTGGAGATATTGTGATTTCATATGAGCATCATACAAAGGTCATCTGCCAAGAGCAGGTTAGAAGACAGGGCTCATGCTTACGAGAAACCCACTGCCCGGTTTCACCCGGTTTCCATTTCGCTCCTAGAAAACGCTCACCATCTGCGTCCCCATCCCTGTGTCACCCAGCTCCTGCTGAAGCAGTGTGGGTGCTTCCTCACCAACACCATTGCAAGGAAGATCAGCTTTTTTTTTTTTTTTTTAAAATCACATCCATTCAAGTAGCATCCTTTGCTACCCGACTGTGATCACTCCTCTCTACACCTCCGTACTCCATTTGCAGGTGTGGACAAACGACGAGGTCAGCGCAGGTACGGCGGGCGGGACAGCCCGCGGCGGGGGCAGACGGTGCCACCGCAGATAGCATCCCAGAAAAGCAGGTACATGGGCAGCTCCCAGGAGCAGGTGACGCTTTTTTAAGCCCACACCTGCGACTCCCCCCCCCGGCCCCGATAAATTCCTCCTGCACCCTAAGCTGTGCTTCGCAAAGAAGTCAAGGAAACTGGAATTAAGACTGTAAGCTTTTTTGGGTCAGTGTGCCTTTCTTGTGCCTGGCGTGGCTCCAAGTGCACTGCCAGCTGTGAACTAATAAGGAATAATGAGCGCCTTCGCCTTCTGACAAGGTATGCATCGTCTAGTGGTGATGGAGTCACCCAGGGTGCCACCACCTTCCCCAGATTATTAAAGACCTCACTGCAAAAAACCGTCCTCCCCACGAATAAACAAAATAACAAAAAAAAGTCAAGGCTCCAAACAGTTTATGAGCAGATCATTGTCCATCAAAGGAAACATTGTTGTGGCACAAGAGCAGCTTACAGCCCGAGGGCAGCAGATCAGATTGCACTTGCTTCTCATCGGCGCACTGCCATTAAGGGAGTGCAGCCATACAACCACAGCAGCAGCATCGCAGCTCTGGGCATCCCCAGCGCTGCCGGTGATTAAGCGATGTTGAAAGACCATGGGATAAGGGAAGGGGGGCTGTCTAACAGCTACGCACGCTTTGCACACACCCACTGCTGTTCTACTTTGGAAACTAGGAAAGGGCACATCAGTCATCAGGCTAAGGTGCAGCTTCGCAGGGAAGACTTCTTTAGTTTTAGCCATGGGAAATCTGAGAAGGGGACAACCACTGGCAAATAACCCTTCTGCCTACCAAAACCAATCTTCTTGCTTCAGATGCATTTGGAGTGATGCGTTCCAATCACAAAAAGGACGTGTCAGCAGCGCAATGTGAAAGTCTCTCCTTAACACAAATGAAGCCGTTCTACACTGCTAACGCAACCCATCAAAATAAAAAAAAGCCCAGAGCTCTCAACAACAATCGTGCAACAAAGCCTACCAGAGGCTTCCTAGACAGGTGGACTTCAGCACCAACAGCAATTCGTCCGCATCATCTCTGCGTGCCGATTCTGCAGTCTGTGGCTGAAATCTTAGTTTCCACACGTGAGAAGTTGGGCACCTGTGGGCTCTGCTCACTCCCGGCGTTTGACTGCAGTGACCCGGGCTGTGTTAAACTATCCCGATTAAGAACGCAAGCGCAGGTCCACAAACAGACCCAGGCTCCGCCAGCAGAGAGACGAGTGGCGGGGAAGCCGGAGGAGAAGCCCCCGGGACCCCCGCCTCGCCCGCCCTCGCCCCGGAGCCGGC
>VXAL01000016.1:616252-685654 GCA_013399475.1 Chauna torquata
GTGCCTGAGCGCCCAGGCGCCCGCGGAGCTCCCCCCGCGCTGACGCCAGCTTGGACGAGGGAGCGGGGGGGCCGGGGGCCGTGCAGCCCCCGGAGGGACTTGCGCGGGTCGGGAGCGCTCCGGCCCAGCGCTTACCCACCGGCGCGGGCAGGCCGAGCGCAACCCGTGCGGTCGTTGCTCCTAAATTACATACCTTCTGAATTTCCTATTGACATTTGCAAAACCATGCACCGGATTTTCACTTGATCCACTTCTCCGCCCCCCCCGCCAAAAAAAAGTTTCATCCTCTGCAAGCAGGATTCTAGCAAATTCCTTGAACAATATCTGAGAACTGTGTTAAACTATGCCACGGCCAAAGCTGGCCAGACCTCAGCACAAGGCCAGCCTGACCCATCGGTCCTCACTTCCCCTATGCTGAGGTTCAAACGATGCCAGCTCATTCTCAACAGCAGCCAGAGCTGCCCAGGAAGCCAGCACAGAGAAGTGGATGTTCCTGTTTTTCCAAAACAACCTTTTAATTATGCTTCTTATAATAGCAGCCTTTTTCCAACACTTCTGCAGTCAGGGCTATTAATTTAGGACCCAAGGTCTAACAATGGTAATATGAAAAACACCATCTTTTGGTAGACCTTGTCCCTTCTTGCACTGATACAGAATTTTTCAAGGAAAAAGTACTCGTTCAGTCAGTGCTCCTCGTTTGTCACACTGCAGATTCTCATTAACTTAACAGTTTGAACAGACAGATTTCTGTCTGGTCATAAAGCATGTCCTGTGAGGGAAAGTTTGTGTGCAGTTACTCATCAAAAAAATCCAGCTCAGGTGCACAGCAGTAAAATGTGTTTATAAAATAGCCATGTGCAAGGCTACAGGCCTGGTAAGACAGCCACTGCGTTCCTCTTATATTCTTATCCCAGAAATGCTGTTTTCCCTAAACTGCAACAGCTCATGCAGAAATGAGGCCCATCCAAGTGAATCATAGAATCACGGAATGGTTTGGGTTGGAAGAGACCTCGAAGACCATCCAGTTCCAACCTGCAGCCATGGGCAGGGACACCTCCCACCAGACCAGGCTGCCAAGGCCCCATCCAGCCTGGCCTTGAGCACCTCCGGGGATGGGGCAGCCACAGCTTCTCTGGGCAGCCTCTGCCAGTGCTTCACCATCCCCAGAGTATAGAATTCCTTCCTTACATCTAATCTAAATCTACCCTCTTTCAGTTTAAAGCCATTTCCCCCTTGTCCTGCCACTACCTGCCCTTGTAAAAAGTCCCTCTCCAGCTTTCCTGTAGCCCCCTTCAGGTACTGGAAGGCCCCTATAAGGTCTCCCTGGAGCCTCCTCCAGGCTGAACAACCCCAACTCTCTCAGCATATCTTCATAGGAGAGGTGCTCCAGCCCTGTGATCGTCCTTGTGGCCCTCCTCTGGACTTGCTGAACGTCTTTTTCCATGCAGAGGATGCTCTGATGTAAATGGGACTCGCCACTGCTGAGTGACACTTGCCCATTTGTAACACTGATTTCAGGAAAATAAAGCTAGACAATTGAAGATATAGCTATGTTATCCCTAAGATTTAGCAATCATTTCATTTTTTGCTCTCTGAGTGGAAGATAAAATGATTAAAATAGGATCTGGACCCAAGCTTTACAACCACCATCACAACCTACCCAAGCTCCAGGTGGGCTAGGCTGGACCAAGAACACGAGTGCTGGCCAAAAGCTTGCACATCCCAAGGCTGCACCTCCTCCAGCCAATTGAAATGACACAAGAAACCACCATCCAACTCTCAACACAGAAAAGCTGTGCTTGCTCAAACTCAAGAATAATCAGGCACAGCTTTTCCTCAGCATCAAAGCCCTCTACTGCCATAAAGATTCTTGTTTTGAAAGCCTCGCTGCTCACAGTCCCTTCTTTGGGGCATTTCACAATACATGCCCAGCTAGTCCAGCAAGGTGTTCAGCGGAGGCACCATCCAGCTACTCCTATTTACACTGGCAGAAGCCACTCATCATGTCTGTCTCATGCCAGAGATGAGCGTTACCCTCTGCTTGTCCCAGGAACGATAAGCTGAGATAGAGGGAACAAGGAGAAGATAAAAAGGAGACAATGACAGCCAGAAGCACTGGCGTTTCTTTTTCAAGGATTTTCCTCCCCAGGCCCCATAACAACATTCATCACTCTCTGGGTGGCACCTACATGGCTGTGTGCGAAAGGAAGAGCCCCTGCGGAGAGGGGGAACTCTCATCAGTGGGGAAATACCAGCAGCACCTGCAGTTCCTGTGTTTCCAGAGCTTTATTCCATGTGGGCACCATTCCTTATCCTCAAATTTTTGAGAGGTGTGGGGAGATTTCCTACTGATTTCATTAATTCCAGTTCAGATGCTGGGGAAAAAAGAAAAATGAAAACAAATTAAAAAAACATTGTTTCAGATAAAGGCAGTTTTTGTTGGGAGTGGTGCCACTATTTGGTTTTTAGAAGTCACCCTTCAAAAATGCCTGTTTAGTCAAACAGGTATGCTACCAGTTTTAGGCAACCACAGGCATTCGAGTCCTCATGGTGATATGATCTCCTTTTGAGATCGATCTAATAAACGTATCAACTATTCCTCCCCAGCATATATTTTTATTCTAATTTGGGGAAACCATAGGTTGCCTTTCTGTCCCTCCTGAAAGCTGCTACTCCCACACCTCACGGTGTGGCAGTGCAGAAAGCAGGGGTCGAGGCAGCACGTCTGGCTGCGGCTGCTCCAGCCCCAGCTCTGCTTGGAGAAATTGCCCATTTGGAGGCTTCCCGATGGGTCCTGATAAATGCACCTTGGTCACCTTCAGCCCTGGGTAGCCAAGAGTCCACCTGGCCTTCTAGTGTCTTCTTCAAAAAAGAGCTTCTGGTTACATAGGGTCATCTAACTTGTCACGCCCAGGTCACACCTCTGTCCAGGGCTCACGCAGTTCTGCGGATGCGGATAATTTCTCAAAGATACAGGCCGTGCTGCCCATCCCCACTGCCATCCTTTCACATCTTAGTTGCTGCAACATTTTTCCCTGGCTTGACCAAATCCCAGTTTCTCCTTCTGCACCATCTGGAAGGCTGCTGCAGGCACCTTTGCTGTGCTCTGCCACATCAGCCTCGGCGGCTTCGTGTGTGCAATTCCTCCGCTGAGTCTCTCCTCGCCCACATGTCTGATCTATGTGCCCTGCCCGCGCTGAAAGCCCCATGCTTAGCCACGAGTCCAGCCACTTCATCTTCCGTGCCCAGACTCCAACGGCCCAAACGGGATGGAACAGATTTAATTTTTTAGGGTGGTGCTGGGAACTGGAAAACCTGAGCTAGCTAAATGTCGTTTGGAGCCTCCCCAGCCAGGGGAGACTCTGGCCCCACTGATGCCAGTTAAGCCTGCCACTGCTTTCGCCAGCACCAGGATTTTATTTTAGTGTCAGTGTGAAAAACAGAAGGGACTCCCCCGTGCTCTCCTACTCTCACTTTTTCTCTGTCTAAGCCGGACTTACCTTATTTATTGCTCTAACCACTGTTTTTGGACAGAAACACATGCAGGTGCACACACGCCCTTTCTCCAGGCCACAGCGTATTTTCCAGCTTAGCAGGTTGCCACCAGACGCTTGAAGATGTCAGCAGCGAGCCCCAAAGCAGAGGCTCCCGGAGCAGGGAGCAGAGCGCGGGCGCTGCACTGTGCACGCCGCGGGTGCACCGTGCAGAGGGACGGTCTCACCCCGGTCCCCACTGCCACCCCGCACCACCAGCCCTCCAGTGTCAGCAGCCTGACCCTTAAGGAAGTGGCTGTCCTTGCTAAAAACCACCTTACCAAGCGGCATTGCTTCTCCTTTCTAACATGAAGTGGTGCACAGGCGTTTTAAATGCTAATTCGGAGCTTTCTGAACCAGCTCTGAACCAAGCGCTCGCACTGCCTGCCTGTGTCCCGGCAGCCGGGGCTGCCAGCTCAAATACTCCCCAGTCCTTCAGCTGATTTCCACTATCACTCCACATAAGCTATTAACAGTCTCAATGCATGTATCTAGTTTCCAATAGCACAAGCTTCTTCTTAAAGGTTATAGTTTGTTTTAAATAGCACAGCCATCTGTCCTACAGCGGCTCAGAGGAGCTGAAGAAATAGAAGCGGCCAAAACAAAATTTTTGAAACTGTCAGTTTTCATTACAAACATTTCAGTTTGAATCAGACGTGTCCTAAAAAAATTTTAAAAAGTATTTTTCTTATGTCTTACACAAGCACTGTAAGACTTGCTTTAACGGTTTCTTTACATTGGAGTCTCATCGATACAAATATGTGGCCTGTACTTCACCAGCTCCAGGCACCTTGCTAACCACAGAATAATCCTCACTGATGTGTTTCCAGTCTTTCAACTAAAAAAAAAAAAAAANAAAAAAAAAAAAAAAAAAGCTTGTTACAGGTAGCCATGACACACGGAACCACTGCACGGCATTAAGAAAAAATCTTTATGCACTTATGGAAGTTGGACACATGGACCTGCAGTTTATTTTTTACCCTAAACATCCTGGTCAGCTAAAGCTCTGACTTCAACTCTTCTAAGAAGTTAAATCAATTTATTCACTTCATCCATGGGACTTATTTTCTTAATTTGACAGATGATTTTTCAGGGAGATGGGTTAAGAGCACATAAGCCAGATATGTACAGCAGCTGTTACAGCAGAATTGCTAATAACTTGATTAAAAAAAAAAAAGAGAACCAACCAGTGTTCCCTTAGCAAATGCTGCTCAGCATCACTGGGAGTTACTGCCGAGAACCCAGTACAGCCTTGCTGGCATCATCTACCCTCCACTGAAAATGCCCACGGTCCCACTAGCACGGCCTTGGAAAAGCCCACGGTATAAATCAGTGCCAGAGAGGCCTAGGAGCATCCAAGGAGATGAGACAGACAACAAATATTTATTAATCAGAACAACATACCAAAGTTTATTGATTACTTCAAACAAAAGTTTCCATAATGAAAAAAGAGCAAGTTGCATTCATAAAAGGTAACATTCACATTCAATTTCCTTTATATAAAGCAACATAAATGTATAAAATTGCATTTGAGTGAAAAAATGTAAGATTGCAGTCCTTTTTTGCAAGAAGCTGAAAATGTATTTTCTCATTGCCTGTATATAATTTACATCTTCTATATACTAGTTTTTTTTTTTTTAATCTATAGCTGGGAAATTGGATGCATAGTGCAGTATTAGGTAAGTTTTTCAACTGTGTGCATACAAATTCAAATTTAAGCCTGTATGTAATTCCAAGTCATTTATAATATTCTCATAACAATTAGGATTAGTTTTTGAAAAGTAGCTACAAATACACCAAGTTTTTCCATTACCACATTACATTTTTAGAGGGAATCTTAATTACTTTGCTTATCTTTCAGTGTCACTAGCCAGTGATTAAACTTCAACGAATCACTATGAAAAACCCCAGCCTTTTTTCAAGTTTTTCCACTGATAAGCCTGTACTGACCTTTTAGCTCACTAACGAGCACCGTAACAGTGCAGCTTGTGTTACGGCATATGAACAACAATCACAGTACTACTGCCAGATTCCTGCCGCTTCCCCTGTCCTGCCGGCTGATACCTGACAGTTAACATCACCGCCTTTTCTTTCCTTCTCTGACTCCAGCTGGGTGTCCCATTTCCCCTGATTTTTTGATACATCTGCCGCAACAGAAATCTCACTTCTGCCGCTGTTGAACAAGGAGGGTCAGCTCTTCTGGTCCACAGCAGCACGGCGGTCCTGGAACTACACCCATGTGCTGGCTGGAGATCCAAGCCCAAGAAACCTGCTTTTCCCCAACGGAGCTCCTATTCATGACGCTTCACATTAATACCACCCCACCTTTCAGCATACATGCCTTGGGATTGAATGTACAGCTACAGCAATGCTTTGCTCCATACTGATACTGGATACTTGGACATGGGAAGAGAAAGATTTGGTTCCTAGAAGGCTTCATCTTAACGCAGGCTGCAGCAATCAGCCTGTTTCAGTGGCTTTATTCAGACAGATCATACATTGCACAAACATGGCAAGCTTTGCTCTGTTCCCACTAACACCAACAGCAAGACCTCCAGCTGAATCTCACAGGAACAGAATTTGACCCTAGAAGTAGAATGCAACACAAAACAAACCGAGAAGCAGGTTGTCAGGCTTGGGACAATTGGGGCTTGGAATGGTTTCGAATCACAGGAATTGTGTGTTTTAGTGCCACATTTTAAAGGTTATATAAACACAAGTCAGCAACTGTATATTTAAGTAGAAAGGTTAGATTTGGCATACAGAGCGCATCTTCGTTGTATTAATCGCATACTTGATCTGTAGGCACATTTTAGCAATAAAAGTTGAGAATTGGGCAAGGTCTGCAAGTTGAATTCCAGGTCCGTGAGATGAACTAGAAAAAGGAAAGAGAAAAAAAGCTTTGCCCATGGGACACATGCTGGAAGCGCAGCTCCGTACTTGCATGCAGCAAGGAGTCGAGCTGCAGCTGCTAACAAGGTGACAGACACCGCTTGCGCTGAGGCCAGTGCAGCGCGTACAGTACAGCGGTCCTGTCCCCAGGCCCCCTCCTGCGCAGGATGATTTAAGGGCAGCCACCAGGACCACACACATCCCTCTGCTCCTTCCGCCCTGGCCCCTTCCCGCACAGGTAAGGCCATCCCGGAGTCCTTGTCACGTACACCAGCTGTGCCTGCAGCCGATCCGGGTCCTGCTTTCACAGAGTCAAAGATGAATCCTGCAGCCAGAGAGCAAGAGATTCTTCAGAGGATTAATAGTCCACTCTTTAGCGAAATTTGATGAAGGGAATGTTCAACCTAGCCCCAGTTTGTTTGCATGGAAGCCTAAGAGACATAGCAGGAGGTAAACCCAGCTGCAGTGTACAGCTCATCACTCCTGAAGGTAGAGGTGAGTGCTTATCACAGTATTTCCGTGCAAGCCTCCAGCCACAGGCTGTGCCCACAGGGCAAGGCAGCACAACAACACACGGTGGTGGCACGCAGGGTGCTCCGTGACTGCTTGTGACTCAACACAAGAAAAAGCTGCTTTTTCCACATACGAAGCGTCAGAGAAAATTGAGAGTCAGGCATCTTGCCTCTGCTGTGCACAACCTAAAGAGAGAAGTTCCCACTACCTTGCTAAAGGTAGATTTAAAAAGAACATGCCAATTAAAAACCAAATAAAGTGTAAGATGAAATCAGATTCATGTACTCCTTTCATTTTTAAACCAACTTCTTTTTTCTTAGTGCAAATAACTCAAGATGCAGTTTTATGCCTGCAAGTTCACAGGCACCATCCGCGTCCCTGGGATCAGCCAAGGGCTGTGCTGTCACTCAGACCTTTAAAGTGTTTCAGCAACTGTGCGGTGCAGTAACATGAGCACAGCCACGGCAGCCCGGGCAGAACTGGGCTGAAGGCTGGCACAGACCAGCTTTGAGGTTCTTCCCTCCCCACGAAAGTTTCCTTACATCACGAACAGTCCTGGTGCATTTCCAAAACAAGGGAAAACTATCCTTTCTTCACCTTCCGCCAGGAGCAAACCCGCTGGCACAGGGGAACAAGCCGACACGGGAGGATTGCTGTGCCCAGGCGCGCCCCAGCACCACGCTGCCCGCACAGGTGCTGCCACTCCTTGTGGATCATCGATCGCTTCCAACCATACCCAGAGCAGGGACATGCGACTGAACGCTGTGCTGCCGGTGACGATTTCTCCCGAGTTTTCAAGTATTTCTGCCGTGTGCATCTGGTGACCCAACACTGGGAGGGGGTAGCCCCTGTGGCACCACACGAGATGCTCGCAGGGATGCGTCTGGCTTCTGCACTGGGAGGAGCGGGCTCTCCCCAGCACCTTCAGGGAGCTGGCCAGGGCTGTCATCAGGTTTAAAGTCTGTGCTACTTCTTTGGTCAGGCAAAGCAAGAGACTTCGGCAGCTCTCTGCTGCACTCAGGCAGATCTGCAGCGGTGAGAGGAAGCCCCCACGTGACGTGAGGAGGCATTTCTCATTTGCACTTTGATCATGCTGTTTTAGAATAATTCCAGAAGATGCTTTCTCAGTCTCCAATTACACAGACTTCTGATTTGGCAGATTTTTTGGGGAGGGCAACCAGACCAAAGACAAACAGGTACCACGGCCAGTGCCTGGCTACTGCTTTATCAGCATGGCTGCTTACAATACTTGGTAATATTAAACAGAAGTGTTACATTAAAAAAAACATGTTTTGTTGTTGTTTTTTTCCTACAGGATGACAATATGCACTGTTTGTATGGAGCATTTCAAAGTATCCTGAGGGGATATCTTTCTGCCAAATTAGTAACAGCATCTTCAGTCTTCACATAACCATTCTCTATACGTTTGTATGACACTAACATAGGCAGATCAAAGGGGCCAGTCTGCAAAAATCAGAAGGAAAACGCACATGTATTGCAATCATCACATTCCCCCAATTGTAAACTTTTCGCATAGTTATTTTCAGAGAGAAAAATTAAAATTCCACGCGAGAAGAAGAACGATTAGACCGCGGTAAAAGTGCCCAACTCCATTCACAAGAGAGGAACCCCGGCCCGCAGCACGGCGAGCACCACCTGCCGCCCACTGCAGGCAGCGCCCGGCCACAGCTCCGCACTCACCCACCGCTTGCTCCGCACCGGCTTCGGCACAGCCCGGCGCGGGCACACAGGGAGCAGGGCTTGCAGAAAAGCTGTGGCTTAGTGGTTGCAGCTGGCACCACACAGCTATGTCACATCTCGCCCAAAAGCTAGGTTGTGAATTCAATTGGGCACTTTTATCCCCACCCGCCCGCAGAGAAAAGGCAGCTTTCGGCTTACTACAGCGTTTAGAATCAAATAGGCTTGTACTAGGATGTTCCCCGCGTACGTATGCGCATACAGACAGAGACATGCCTGCCGTATGCTATGTTGACATACAGACAGGTATGAGTGTTTAGTTTCAATCTATTCAGATGAATTAAAATTTACTTATTTCTATCTGACAGAACAGCATGCACCCTAGAAAACTGGATTTTTGTACTATTCAGATGCAATCCTGGAATTCATTTTAATAGCTTAGACTTGAATACTTCATTGCAAATACATCAGTGCTAGCTTTTATAACCAGTTAGCACAATTCCCCAACTGTATTCTCATGCTGTTAATGTTGGACCAAAATATCAGTTATATTGAAGGATTTGTTTATATACAGCAAAGTATTTCAGATTGAGCAGATCTTTGTACATACCAGATTCTGAAAAGCCTGGATAGGACACATCCCCAAATTAAAATGCATCCCAAGCATTGCATCTCCATTTCAGAAAGACAGGTGCCCCACACCAATAATCAAAAGGATTACAAGAACCACACTTTAATTGATTTGGGGGGTTACATTTGGTTAATGCCTTTTAAAACCATCCCAACTCCTTAGAACAGGGTACCTGTTAAAACACATTAGATTCATCTGAGAATGTTCTTAAAAGAAGTGGTCTGACAGAAGGTCTGGCCGACAATGAATCAGGTGCCTTCCTACTGCTCTGCAACAGCGAGGCAAAAATACTTGTAGCACATGCAACACTTTAACCTACCTAGTGGTCCAACAATAAGACACACGTGCGCACACACACACCCTTTTTTACAACCAACTAAATCATACCACAAGGGATGTAACAATACACGCTCCCTGAATACCACGGTGATCGATACCAGCTGGGTTTTTCACTGCAAGAGGCACAGATGGTACTCGGAGAAGAGCCCCGCTTCCCGAAATGTTTACCTTCAGGCTTGGAGGCTCATGCTACAGGTGCTTTCAAGAGCAAACCATCTTCGATCTCGTCACAACCAATGTATTTAAAGCAGGGAGTGATATGAGTGAAACCAAACCCTAGGGAGACGTACCCAAGGCACTCAGCACTGGGGTGAGCCCCCTCACCCCAGGGCCAGCAAGCTGGAGACTGTCATTTGGGGCGTGAGTGCAGTGGCTTATTTGCCTGTACAAAAAGCAGCTGTAGTGCCAACAAGAATTACATACTGGGCAAGAAGGGCACATGGGAAGCTCCTGCAAGATCAAACAAGCACGGGCTGTTTGCCAAGTCATCCAGAAGATGATCAAAATTGAGTCCACTTTGTTCCACACTTTGGAGAAATTTGCAACTAGCCCTCTAAAACATACCTACAGAGGGTAGGGAGAAATGGGGAGACAGATCCACGTCCATAGGAAATTATGCAGCAGCACTGATTTCCATTAACAGGCACAATTTACCCCGGCCGAGGAACTGGTAGAGACCCCAACGTCACAACTGATGCCTGCCTGAGGTCCCCTGAGCACCTCAGGGATGCTGGGCATGAAAGCATCACCCGTGCCCACGTCACAGGCGCTGAGCACAGCAGCTCAGCCACCAAGCGTGCAGCCGGTCCTGAGCATCTGAACAGCAGGAGAGCAAAGGGGGAGAGACAGACGAGACACTTAAGCAAAAGATTAAAATTAAAGCAATAGGTAGGGGAGGGGGGAAGCCAGCTCTTGCTGGGTGAGCAAATCTTAACACAAGTTTTCAGCAGTTATGTGTTAGAAGGAGGAAAAAGCAGGAGAGCAAGCAACACGTACTGACTCAGAAAGGAAATCACCTTATTCGCTCCAAGAAAAGCTGTGATTGCTGGAAGTTTGAGAAAGCATGAAGATAGTGGATGTTCCTGAGGAAGGAAGGCGCTTCGTTACCTAGTTCACAACAGCACAAAAGACAGAAAATTGCAGTACAAGAGAGAGAAAGGCAGAAACCAAAGAAAATAAGAATGCGCCTTGCAGTTAAAAAAAACAAAAAACAAAAAACCAACAAAAAAACATTTCCACACAGAAAATTTAATAAAAACTGAGCAGAGCCATTGTGTTGTGTCATATGGAAACTCCATCCCATACAGGTGAAGGGCAAGCTCCCAGACCTGGCCTTGGTCCATCCTCCCCTTACAGAGGGGACCCTCAGCTGTCTCAATGGGTGTTCAGGCAGCTAAACAGGTGTGCTGACCTGGTTTCTCATTTAATGCTACGCTTGGGAAACCGGTATCTATTTTTTCCAATATTAAGGGTTAGGATTCTCAAAAAGGGTCTCAATTTAAAATCCTCTACCTGGTTGGATGCCTTTGAAAAACTGGGCAAATGATTGCAGCGTCTGACAGCCAACACAGACATCTAGAGCTGCTATCTGCTCCAAGCATTTTATAAAGCTCTTAACTTGAAACATACACTTCAATAAGGCTCGGCCTGCATTTCCTTTAGTATGCACATATTAAGAGACTTTTCTAGTTGACACTTACTGTTGATTTGCTAAATGATTTCACAGGAGTCTTTTTTTTTTTTTAAAACACATTTAAAGCACTCTTGAAAGCAAGTATTATATGTGGGAATGGATCTTCTGGCCAAGAGCTAGATGCAAAAACGGGTTTCCTCTCAGGTGAGATGAGCTGGGGCTCAGTAACCCCCAGGTACCCTTCTGGGACAGTGGCCTCAAACTGCCCTGTGACTGCAGCTGAGAGCAAATCATTCCCATCCTGCTCAATCAGAGTGTGAATCTAGAAACAATTAAATCATACTTACAAGGAAGGAATAACACAGAGCTGGGAAGAATTTAGCTATTAATGGTTTGGGTGGTGGTTTTTTGGTCTTGCAGATACATGTTTTACTTCACTGATACTGTGCCAAACTTGTACTTCAAAGGTTATGGGGAAAAAGAAAACTTTACTACTTCATTGCATATTTAGAAAAGATTATTAGCTGTACTAAAAAGTATATAAGAACCAAAAATAACTGGCTATCCTGGGTGAAGAAAGTGCACTGACACCTCACACGACCTACCAGCTTCAGGAGAGAAGCCTGTTCTGAATCGTAGGATTTGAAAAGTTACCCAATGGTTTCATGTGATGCAGAGCCCTGCCCAAGCTGGGGAAATCCAGCTCCTCGCAGCCCTGCAGGGACAGTGGAGCTGGTTCAGGGTACAGCCGGCAGAGCAGTCACCTCTGCTGTGCCACTGGCTCGCACCACCAGAGGCACCCAGGCCGGAAGCAGCCGTGCCAGCATACACTGCTGCCTGGGGGGCTGCCACCCCGCGGGCACCACTGCCTCCCGTCCCTTCGGCCGCTTCGATGGGCTGTGCTCTGCCACTGCCTAAGAAAACGCAAAACTGATGGCAAGGGGCCAAGACTGCCCAACAGCATGCTGCTTGCTGACCCTATGCTAAACTTGCCAAAATCACAGGGGGGAGAGAGGTGCCGCAGGAGGGAGGCAAGGCGGACAGAGCGACAGGCGGCGGAGGCACGGCCAGGGTTAGCAGGCGCTGCCTGGGAGGACGACACTGCGGGGATGGATGCTCGTCACCTCTGGGCAAGCACACGGCAGGGGATGGGGACCTTCTCTGCAGGGGACACCCTCTGTGCAGCTCCTGACCCCCACAGCACTGGCACGCATCACTCAACAGGAGCGATGTAGATAACTTTTCAGTGAAGGCTTGCACTTCTACAAAGGGCCCTCCTCCTCACCAGTGGAGGAAAACTGCTGAGAAACCCAGAGCGCATTTGAGGAGAGCTGGACACAGTGGGCTCTCACCACTGCACCAGCCCCTGGTTATGAGGGGGGTGGGCAGCTGTGACAAGACCTGCCTAACTCACTCCCCCTGCATGGGCACCTGGAAGACATATCCAAGGAGAACATCTTGGATACGTTGGCATAAAAACAAATAGCATTTTTCAGTACACAACATGGTGGTTTGGATGATCAGTTCGCGTTGGAAAAGGGTTACAGAACTTTCATAAAAGACTGCAGTTTTCCATCCAGTCTAGGAAACTAAGGAAAGGCACTGGTTGAGTCTCTCCTCACTAGAGATCTAGGTTGTATTTTTAGATGAGCTTCTTGATATTTCTGGCATGTGAAAGAGCAAGATGAGACTCCAGAACGCCTTCCTCGAGATGTGAATGGCACACAGTGCTATTACAGGTTCATCTGGTGCTTAAGAATAGAAGAGGCCTTTGTAAAAACGCTGTGCGATATATCATCTTGTTCCTTACCTGATGATTTTTCTCTTTTATATTTTTTAAAACTGTTAGAAGAATTTCTGGGAAAAGGCTGATAAAGATCAGGAGAATTATTGCCAGCCACGTGGAAACAGAAGTCAGCATATGGGCAAATACAAAATACATTCTTTGCTGCTTCAAGAAAGGCCTGAAAAAGAAAGGATACAAAAATTCTGGTTAACATCATCAGCCACACAAGTTTCCCAACTAGGTCAGACTCAGATCAAACTGTTTGCAGCACCACCTGCCTTTCAAATGGGTACAGCCTGCACAGAGAGAGGCTGCCCATTCTTCTCCCCACCCATCTCCTGCCCTCAGCTGCGCTAATTCTCAAGGACTGTCCAGCAACCTCCTGGGACTGCTCTTATGTTTCTCCCCTCTTCATATAGCTTCTTCCTCCTACTACTTAGCCAAGCCACTGTTACTCCTCGATGCTTTTTTTCTCCTCCCCAGCCAACCAGAACAAACTGCTGTCTTAAGCCCTCCTATGAAGCCCTGACCCACCTGCATCCAAACATTTCGCCAATTTTCAAGACCCTTTTCAGCATCAAACTGCCTTTTCCCAAGTTTCCAAGGCCACGGCTACCTCCTCCTCCCTGACCCATCCATCTTCATTCCAGTAATGCCTGCGTCCATAGCTCACATACTCACTTTCTCCCTCCTCCTCCTCCTCTCACTTCTAACAGAAAACAGCATGTCCTGTCTCTACAAATGTTACCTTCCGTGATGCAGTTTTGCATCTTCCCCATGTGTCTAATTTCAGGTTGGGGAGGTGTTTGAATTAACATCACCAGTTTTGTTACTATCACTGAAAGATAAATTTTTCACTTTATCAAAAAACAAATCATTTTATTTCAACTTTGGACTTTGCTATAGCTCCTGATCTGCTTTTGATGGTGGAAATAGAGATTCTCGGTCCCAACAGGTTATCTCCATCTTTCTCCCTCCCTTGATGACAGAGGGGAACTGACAGATGCTTGTGAAAAATGCCTTATAAAGAAACAATGACAATTATCCCAAAGCATTTGTTGCTTAGCATTAACTCAAAATATTGTGCTACGCAAATTAAACACACAGGTAGAAAACTCACATTTCAGCATAAGGAGAGATCTGCCTAGATTACAGATCCAAATATGTTTGTTATGAACTCTGAAGAGTTGCACAAGGCCTGGGACCCCAAATTCAGATATTTAAATTGGCTCCACATCTTTATCAGCAGGCTGCTGGGTCAATGACTCAATGCTAGCCAATGACTCATGGCACTAGCCTAAGGAAAAGCAAAGGTGTAGAACAGGAGATGCTGTGATACTGTGAATGTCAACATGAACATCTACTCTAGCATGGGAAACAAAAC
The DNA here is from genome assembly GCA_013399475.1 of Chauna torquata. Taxonomy (NCBI): domain Eukaryota; kingdom Metazoa; phylum Chordata; class Aves; order Anseriformes; family Anhimidae; genus Chauna; species Chauna torquata. The sequence continues at coordinate 630,662 of VXAL01000016.1, forward strand.
TACTACCAGCAGTAATTTACTATTGCTTGTCTTCTGCAGAACTTCACACCTAAAATCCTGGTCACACTAAAATCAGTGAGAACTTCTCCTACCCAGGTCCAGAATTTCAGCAGCAGCAGGATCTGTGCTTTTTCCTGCTCACCTCTGCCCTCGGCTGCCCCAGGTCCTATTGCTCTGCATCTGCCTGTCTGTTCTTTCCTTTCGTATCACTGGGTTTCTCTCCAACATCATTTTTTCCTTTCTTTCCCACCCACATGCACAAATGGATGCTGAAATATTTATACTGGAACCTCCCGACAAAGACAACGGCCTCAGCACCAGAAATGCTCTCACAGGCAAAAAGGCAAAATGCCTCTCACCAAAACCAAGCATCTGGATTGCAACCAGATGCCATCTGCCTCCAGGCATCCCCTTCAGCAGGCTGAGAGGCCAGCCGCACACAGATCTCATCACATAACAGCCCTCTTCCAGCGGTGCTGCACGGAGAGATCATCCTCTCCCCTCCCCAGGGAGAAACCCCACCATGGCAGCACTGTGATATTCCATCTGAAGACATAAAAAACCAAACCTGTGTTGCCTACCACTACTGATCACCATAACCAGTACTTGACACTAACACATGCTTATTGTGGTTGCAAACAGCCTGTCATCCCTAAATCTCTGGATCACCCAAACGAGGGGATGCTGCAGTCACATCCCCCACACAGCAGGTGATGGCCATTCCCCTAAGAAGTACAGTTGAAAGATACTTGCCAAATGACTCCTCCCCAAAAGAACGAGAAAAACACATAGAAGGCAAGGGAGCCCCATATCACAAAGTGGTTCATCCACGTCCAGAATCGAGTATCTAATGCTAGCTGTGTAAATAAAAATAAAATTTAAAAAAAAGAACAGACAGAAAATGCATTAGAAGCAGAGTGTATTCAATTGAATTTACATGAAACTTCTGACTGCTTTCACAGTAGGGTTAACGTTTTCCAGTCAGCTACCTCTCTGCATATGTACACCAGGGAAATACTTTCAATATCTACAGACTGCCACGGTATCAACAGGGAAACAGCAAGTTTCTAATTGCAGCCAATACTTTTTAATAGAATAAGTTTGATGCAACCTCTGATGCTACAGGAAAGAAATGTGTAAATGTTGCAGCAATTCTAATTGCCTTCTGTCACCACCTGCTGTCCTGAACCAAAACAAAGGACCTTTTGTAAGGTCTCATGCAAACTGTTCATTCTGGAAAGCTCTGTGAAACAAAGCAGTTCGGCTATTATTGTTTGACAGATGTGTTTGTGATCCCTACAGTGCTGAGCAGCATCTGAAAGAAAGTGGGCAAACCCCAGTACTCTGTTGTTCCTCTCCTCTTTCTGGAGCTGAAAGCCAAGGGGCATAAGCATGGGGGGGAAAAATTCAACTGTAACCAACTGGAGTTCTCAAAAGAGGGCAAAAAATAGGAAAACAATTTACCAAAACATAAACACTTGTACATAAGCACACCCCCCACACAGACCATAGGCTACACAAACGACCACAGTCAATAAGCTACTTAAAAATTTCTGCCTGTATGGAAGAACAGAAGATTAAAGTGTGGGGAGAAAGGTATTCATTAAAACTATCTACCGCACAGTGTAAATGATTTTACATTACACTACATACACACACATTCAAAAATGACTGCAAAAACAAGTGACTGAAAAAGAAAGGAAGAGTCTCACCTTCAGAGTGACAGTGAACACCAACACAGTGAAAACAATTGTTCCGAAGGTCCAGTTTCCAAACACCTGGAAAAGACATTGCATTGCCACATGCACCTCTGTCCACCTCGTTCGAGAGGAACAGAACAGACGACGATGACAACGGTGCAAGCAAGGACTGGAGGGGGAAGGAGGGATGGCACAACCGCTACTCGGGACGCCAGCTGCCCACTACACTAACCCTGTGCCATGCACTACCACGGACAAGTGACCCGGTGTCGTGACAGTGACAGACAACCTCCTACTAACAGCAATGTTGACTGAGAATACAAGTCATTTGGACCACCTGTATTTCATGATTTCTTGGTAATTTACTCAGTTTCTGCTTTCTCGCAACACAGAACTACCGCAGCACCTCTACTTATTGTGCCATTTTAGTCCCACTTGTAGAACACACCAATGGGTACTTCTCCATACGAGAATACGTTGTTTTGGTTTGCAGATACTAGTGACTACGCACAACAAAGAAAAGCAGATACTGTATATAAATCCAACTGATGGCAATGAATGGGACAGATGCTTACCAAAGGCTGTCAAGATCTGAATGCATACATTAAAACAGAAAGTGAAATGTAAAAGTTTTTAAAAAATGCAAAAAAATTAAAGTCAATAGGAGCGAAAAAGGAGTCAATCAAACATACATGGATATTATGAACAATTGCTGGTAGCAGTTCTTACAGGCATAAGTGTTTACAAAACAGGACAAAACCACAGGTTCTATTTTAGTGCCACATAGACTTGACCTCTTAAGGCATCTGCAGTGCTTACATGTTTTATTCATAATAAACCAGAACAACTACAAATACAGAAAAGCACTGAATCTACAATAAAGGTGTGGGACTATGCACAGCTGGGGTCATAAACATTGGCACTGATGCAACATATGCAAATCTCAGCTTTCTTCCAAGTGTTGTCCCCTAAAAAAAAGCTAAAGTGTTTTCAAGGGTCATGTGTATGGCACAATCAAGCTGCCATGTGTATGGCAGCTGCACTGCACCGATGCCTTGCTCTGTTTTCGGCTAACCAGCAAAACAAAAATAAACTCTTTCTTTTCCTCCACCCCATCTTTCTGTGCAAGTTTACCTGGGCCAGCTCCCACACCTCGCTCACGCGGCAATGCGAACGCTGGTCCCAGCGCAAGAGGCACCAACAAGCAGACAGCAGGGACGAGAAGAGCAGCCTGCTCACTCCTGACGGCGGTGCTAACTTATGCTGGCTTTGGCACAGCAGCAAGCCACCAGCGCCAGCCTTCCCCCTCACAACGGGAGGCTGGGTCAGGCCTCGGTGCAGGCGCTGGTTCAGTCGCTCGCGACCTTGGCATGGCAGGATTTCCTTGCTGGCAGGACAGACAGACACTGACGGGTCCTGCCCTGCATCCGGCCAACATCTGGGACCACGTGGAGGGGTGAGAGCGCTGCGCAAAGCACAGGCTGGAGAGAGCGCCGGGGCGGAATAAAGCTGTTGTAAAACTAGTTGTACCTAGAGAACAGAACCACCGCTACACTGTTTCCATGGCGATTTGGAAAATGTTTCATTTTAAGCATTTGCTGCAGAATCACACCATAAGCAATGCTACACTGTCGGACAAGACTCGAGACACACCGAACAGATTAAGCGTGTAGATATTCGCTGACAGGCATATAAAAGAGGCAGGGCACAAAAGAAACTCTTTTTTTTTTTTTTTTTGTGTTGTTACCTTTCCATTGTCTTCCAACGACGAATTTTGAAAAAGAAAATAAACCCCAAAGAAAAACACGAGTCCTTCAAAGGTGCCCAGGAAGGTCCAGTACAAGAAAGGCTTCCACTGCAGCATTGCGTTATCAGAAACTTTCCTGCCAAGAAAACAAGAAACCCACCATCACATAGGACCTGCTGCAAAGCTCGGTGTTTCCGTGGGCTTGGAGCAAGCTCTTGCTGTAGGAGACAAGGAGGTAAAAACACACAAGTACTTGCCGGTACACAGGACATGAACAACATTTGCTATATGCAGCTGCTGGTCATAAGAAATCAGAAGACATTCAGCAGATTATTTTTTTTTATCCTCCTCTAGGTAACGTGGACAAACATTCAACACCATCTGAACAAAGCAGGCAGCTGCAACGCTGCCCCAAGCACCTCGCACAGCCACCACGCTGCCCACCCTATCCACATTTAACAACTGCCGAATTTCAAAAGCAGGGCTATGCTGAAGAACAAATGTATGAGATGCAGTGAATCTGCGGCACGCTTCCCTCTCTTTTTGTTGAACACACAAACTCACTTTTTTTTAGGACAGCTTTGCGAATCCCATTCTGGAACTGGTGTTCTTCTGCAAAGGCTCAAAATAGCCTCCTGAATCGTACTGCGGGTTTTTAGCACAGGGGTTTTAGCAAGAGGCTCTTGGCTGAGCACAGGAACAAGATCTGGCACAGAGGCGGCAGCAGCAGCAGGTTGATGCACCACTGACTGGGCCCTGCAAGGACGTGCACCGAGACCACTGTCACAGCCATGCAGCTGCAAGCCCAGGACTGCAGCCAGCCCTGGTTCCTCTGGTTCCTGCTGCAGGTCTCCAGCAGCACCTCCAGGAACCTTGACTATACCTCAAACAGCCAGACATTGGCTAGACATGAAAAGGAAATACTGTTCCAGAAGTCTTTCTCCAAAATATTTGAAAACTATTGCTTATGCTTAAAAAAGTTTCTTGCATCACTATCTTTTCAGATGGCATTTTTTAAAATTTGAAGATTAGAGGGATGAAAATATGTTTATAGCAAAACCAAAAATCCCCTCTTCTCGTTCTCTTTCCTGTTTAAGCAATGCATTTATTTTCAGCAAGATGCACCCTGCAAACAGGTGTGGTGCTGAGCTCCTATAATTGCAGCTTCTAAAGCAAAACGCTACTATGCACAATATTGCAGTGACAATTCTCCAACATACTGTAATTTGGGTATGAGTAAGGAGTACAGATAAATCAGACTGTAAAAGCTATTTTTTGCAAGGAGAGAAAACGCAAAGAACCTTCTCAATGCTATCTGTTTTGCACTCACATTTACGTCCTGCAGCACTCATCGTAAACAGGCTTTTTACTGTGCCTCAGACTAGAGATCTGCACTGCAGCAACTCAGCACTTTATACAGCAGAGGCACAGCAGTCATTCTGTATTCAACAGCACTCAAAAAGTCATGAATATTCAAACTAAAGCTATCTGGCTGCACAATTAATCTATTTTCCCTCAATTCACACACCCCAGTGATCAGAGAGCCCACCAGGTGAATGCACAGGGGCCTGCTATTATTGGTCTATGCTGCACAATACTCAATTACAAATGTATTTCACAATCCGTGTGTTTTGCCATATGAGTGGAGGAACACAGAAGTTTAATCAATCATAGCTGAGCAGTTATTTCAGAAATACTCAAACCCCCTTCCTAGCCTTGAAGCCCTTACAGCATTTGCTACTTTTTCTATACCTAAAGCCACTTTCCCACTATATCCTTAGGCACCTGCTAATCCCCTTTGCTGCACCCGCAATGCTCCTGGCTCGAGCACACTCGTGCCGCACAAAGCACGCAGCTCCTCCACGGACAAGGCTCTCCACGGAGGGCGGCAGGGCTCGCACCGGGCGCTGACCAGAGCAGCCCAACCTCGCCTCTCTGCTGGTGCTCTCTCAGCAGGGAGGAGCTCATTCCTGAGCTTACTGCCAGGCAAGAGCAGGGAGGAAATGGGCAACTGCGATGTGACAAGGGCTTCCTACAAAAAGGATCTCCCTTAGTCCCTGCTGAAGGGCCGCACCCGAGCACACATGTAGGCAGGGGCGGGGGGAAGACAGGAAGCATTTTGGGTTCCTTAGGAGGTCTGGGACTCCCTCAGTTGCAACCAGGGACAGAAAGAAGGCAGCAAAGCAGAGAAAGATTGCCTCCTCTTAAGCTGCGCTTTCTACCTGCAACTTGGAGGAAACTGAGTGCAAAGAGCACAGCTCCCAGGCACCTCGCTTTGAAATGGGGATTTGGCCTTCGGGGGATATCCATCTAGACCAGCTGAGTAACTGCCTGCTTGAGCTAGATTTCACAAACATTTGTCTTCCTGTAAATGAACAGATCTCTCTTCTCCTTAAAGCTACATTTCCCCTCCATACATTACATGCCCCATCACGCGCTTGGCTCATGTCGCCTGCCTCAGAACTGATGTGAGTGAATGCTCTGGCCAGATTTGCAGCTTGCTTTTTCCTATGGATGAAGAATTCTATCTACAGCTTTTTTTTTTTTATATACACAGACAGGAGTGCAATAGTGCAATTTGCTGGACCAAATACCATTAGAGAGCATAAACAGAAATAGGCAATAAATAGGACATTGCTCAGCTCTAAGGCAGAAGCAGCAGGGACATAAGCAGCCTTTTCCGCAGCTCCACAGCTACCTTGTCACATTCACAGGGCGGGTACGCTAGCTCAAATGATCCCTGATGGATTGTTTCCTGCGCCAACAAAGCTTAAACTGTGGCCAAAGCTGTACTGAGGCTTACCCAGTCCTTTGCTACTTACATATACAGCTGTGGATCTGAGGTCAGTGTGTCAATGTTGATATGCTGCTCCAGGAGGCTGTACGCCAGGATAGGTAGTGACGTGAAGCAGATGTTGTACATAGTAAGGTAAGCAGCATCATACAGTGGCTGAAAAGAGGAAGAAGGGGTAAAACGAGACAAATTCCACTTTAAAAGTCTCCCCATAAACAGATTTACAGTTTCCAGCCCTTGCCTCTGTACATACCCCCCATGGACTCATCCCTTTGTCACAGATGCAGGTCACACCCTGTGTGATGCCAGCAGGGCTGAGGCACCCACAGGCTGCGTGGCTGGGACCCCGCTGCCACTGAGGGCAGCCCCACCACCAGAAGCTCTGTACCTGCCTGGCCTGGCCTCCAGCTCAACCTCCAGAAAAACGTGATTAAACGCCCGTTATTGCAGCTTTTCTGTAGCTGCTCTTGTGCTGCTGTTTCTATTAATACACTTGATGTCTCCTGTGACTCTCTAAAGACTAGGGGGTTTTTTTTAGAGGAACTATGGTTTTTCTTTTTTTTTCTTTTCAAGTGGCTCTGCTGAGACAAGCAGAGAACAATCTCCTATGACTGCTTTTAAGACCAACCAGACACAAAAGCATGCCAGTGAACACAAAACCCAAAGCTATTGTCTCCAAGCTCTTGAGCCCACCGATCACAGAGATCTGTCCTCCTGACACTCATTTGGACTAAGCAAGTGTCTGATGATGCTCATCATGTGTCTTATTTTAAAGGCTGTTACAAAAGAACAAACTGTTCTTCCTTTTGAAAGACACCTTCCATACAGGGAAATACAGCAGATGAAAAAAAGACCAGGAAGTCTCTGAAACTTTTCTCTTAAGAGTCGAAGTAGCAAAATCAGGTGCTGGGAAACCAGCTAAACCACACTCTTGTTACTTTGGGAAGGTGCCCAGCCATGTTTAAGCAACAAAAATGGGTCATGGATGCAAAAGGAAAGCAAGCCAATTTATTTCTTTTCAACTGCAGGTCTCAAAAATATTATGCTCCAGATACAATGCTGAACAAGGAGATCAATTTGTACTGTCATCTAAAGAAAGATGAAGGGACAGGATGCTCAAAAGTCAAATCTCTACTATGAAGCCTCATTATGTGATTTGCTTTTTTCCCCATCTTTTTAGACATGTTACTGGAAGTTACCTGCTGTGAGAATCCACAGAAGAACTGGTATAAAAATTGTGGTAAAATGAAGCAAAGGTTCTAGAGAAATGAAAAAAAGAAGGGTTAGCAGGGAAGCATTTGTGCACTTAGTGAATGCTTGACTTTTCATTCTAAATCCAAATAATTTTTCCTACTATCAGATAGTATTATCTGATATTATAATATCAGATAAAGCAGGACACTGTTTTCTGCCAAACATTACACTAATCCCAACTTCTAGTGTCTGCAGAAGACACTGGAAGACAGACATGCCCTCACATTTCGCTATATATAGTATTTTCAATCAACAGGCACATGGGAGACACACCCTATTCTAGGTAAACGAGACAGAATATCCTACACATCTTTTCTTTTTCCATTTTTTTCTATTGTCAAAGAAACCCACAGTATAAACAACGAAATGAGCTGAATGCGCATCCTTACCTTATAGAAGAAATACTGTACAAGCTGTGCTATTCTCACATAATATAAATGCCCATGTACTAGTAGCAATTTTTTTAAGTGTTTAAACTTTGGAACAGCATAGTCACTGTTTCTTGCAGCCTGCCGTCCTTCTTTGCCTTTTATACCTGGAAAGAGAAGGATGGCAAGGGATTAACCCATAAGGGACTGAAATTTGGACCAATGATACCCATGAGGTTTGTTCACATAAGCGAGTGTCTCAAGCCATGACAAAAGCCTTATTTCCTTCTTGATTCTTCAAGGACTTAACATTTCAAAGACATCCATGTCACCGCACATGCTCACCCGTGGCACTTTGGGGACCGTGCCTGCAGGCACAGGGGCAGCAGGCAGACACCCCAGGAAAGCAAAACACTAAAGCTCTGCAAGACTTGGCATGGTCTTGGCTCTAGGACAATCAGACATGCCTCTGGATAGGTTGTTATCTGAGTTCCTATGTAAGAGAATATGGTGAAGAGCATCTAAAAAAACCTGATAAAAGATAAGGAATTGGTTTCCCCATGGCCTTGCCTGCATCTAGCACAGTCTGGTTAGTTCAGTGCAGATGCTCAGCCTCCCCAGAAACCCCCTCAGAGCAAAGCTCAAGAAAGCCAGTTTTCTTCACTCAGAAAACAATATCCAAATGAACTACAATGGGACTCTGTTCATTAGAGGCTAACGTGCCATTTCCAACAGCCAGAAATAAAGAGGCTGTCCTTTCTCTTCCATCTTTACCCTCTTTAATACCCTCTTTAGTGATACTAAAAAAAATAATCAGTACTTTCAGAACCTCTGACAACAACGTGCAGAAAAATTTAGTTTATAGCCTGATGTCAGTCATACGGACAGGGCAGGCACAACACAACAGGGCATCAGCCCCTGGAAGGTGCATGAGTTACTAGCAACTGCCACCAGCACTGCCAGGCTCTCACCCAAACCCAGGTAAAGGACAAGGGCCAACTTCAGCTCAGCTGAGATAAACAGGTACAATCACACCGAGATTCTCAGCACTGAATTTAATAGTGAAGAGAAGACTGGAGGAAGTTAGGTATTTCATTTAAGCTAGCATCAATGCTGTTTGCACAGAGGACAGCAGAAAAACCCAGTTGTCTCACCACTGGGAAAGCAGGATGTGTAAGAAGGGCCAGGTGAAGATGCAAGACAGAACCAAGTCTTCCATACTTTTTACTTTTCTCCTTACAAGTTATCCCTAATGAAGTCTGACATTTTAACTGCACTGCTTTTGCAACGGCTGCCATTAATCACACATCAGTTTGTTACTTGTGCCTTTTTTTCTGACCAGTAAGCAGCCTTTACCACCTTGAATTTGGCCATATAGTCTTTTTGAACACAATCTCCTGTTTATCACATTATAAAGACAAAGAGCATGTTCCTAGCAAAGGTCAGCAGCCTACAATGATCCCAAGCACTTATCTGGAACAAAACCTTGCTGAAAGCAGCAGCAGACTTCCCACATTTTTTGATGGGATCAGTTCAGCCACATGCGATCAGATACACTGACTGTGCCTCAACACTGAACCTCAGCAGCACAGACGGACAGCAGACAAGTCTTAGGTATCAGATGGGCGTTACCAGCGGTCTTACCTATTCCAACATGTGCTTCCAAAATCATACTAACATCATTCGCACCATCCCCTATTGATAGTGTTATTGGGCTCCCTTTTGTGTTCTTCACCATCCGCACAATCTAAAAAATTTAGAAAAGGATAGCAGCAGCAACCAAAAATTCAGGGAAAAAACAAAACAACTCCAGAGATCCCTGCTCCCCCCCCAGCAAGAGCACTCCTGAACAAGTAACCTGGCTTCTGTAGCAGCAAAATAATGCCTGGAGAGTTCAGATTAATAAAAACCTTCGTTGTTTCCTTTGTAGCCATCAACTAGAGCAAAAGCCAAGACCCAGCTTTACAGGGCTGAAGGACAGTATTTAGAAACAAACCACTCACAGTGGTATTCCTCCCCTTCCCTCCCACCAGATTGTGCTCTGACAAAGATGTAGCCTCTCATGCGTTTCACGTGGAAGTCAATCGTACCCTGAAACAGGGCTAAAAACGCACTGTTTATCGTCCTTTTGATACCATTAGTTAGTGTGAGGAAGTCATGGACTACACATTTGGAAATGAAAAAAGAACAAATGGGTTTTGTTTATTTCTAATTGGCTTGGGCTTGCGGCTTCCCGTGAGCATATTTAAGAAAGGTTTTATATTCCTATTTCAAAGACTGGTGTGTTTCCATAACGCTCTGAAGTTCATACAAGGCTTACACATAGCCTGGAGAAGTTCTAGCTGATTAAGATACATAAGTTTTATTTAAAGCAGCACTACAGGAAACATAGCCTCACACCATTATATAGAAATAATCAGAGTTTACATCTAAAGGCTATTTTCAAAAAACCGTTATCTTTAATGAAAGAAAAGGAGTAGTCGGCTACAATTTGTTGAAGGTTTGTTGCTACCCCAAAATTTTTCATACTTGCTTCATCTTCCTGGCAAATCAGTAACTCGGACCGTTATAGCAACACTGCTGCATTTTGAATTAGTGAATTCCTGTGCCATTTGCATTGTTTCCTGCTCCCTGGTGAATAACGAACCACTTCACAATGCCCCTCCAGAAGCCTTTTTTTTTTTTGAACTTTAACACCTACTGCTCAGTGCAGTAACCTGTATGATGGCAGTTGACCTCTCAAAATCAAGAAGCCAAATCCAAACTGGTTTGCAAAGTTTTCAGCACCTTCTGGCAAAGGAGATGACAGTTTGTACCTAGATTTCTCACAACAGGTTTTGAAGGCCACCTACAGATCAGGTCAAGGATTAAAGGCGTGTCATATCACCTAATGACATGCTTCAGTTAGTCAAAAAAAGTGTAAATACCTGTGCTTTCTGCAAAGGAGCCATCCGACAGCAGAGAACCGCAGTACACTTCAAGCAGATTTGTAGAAATATGTTTTTGTAATTACTAGAACTGGAATCCTGAGAAGGATTGAGTATCAGTGACAGCGTCGAGCCATCTATAATCAGGCCATATTCTTGACTCAATGTCCAGCTTCTAGGGCACAACAAGGAACAGATTTGGGAAAAAAAATCAGTTACGCTTTAAGAAGTCATTCTAGCCACTTATATCATCTTAGAGGGAAAGGAATTGCTTTTGTACTAATCTTCTCCTCATCTCTTTTAGGAGGCCTAGCAACCTTAAAAAGCTTGGATTTAACACACGCTCTTCACTAAGGGAACTGCATAATTAAGTTCAAAACCAACTAATATAGAGACAATGAACAAAGCAAAGCAGCCAGCAGCAGCGTGTGCAAGTAGCACGTCCCCAGTGCCATGACGTAGTGTAATTTCTCTACCAGCTTTGAGTCTGCACCCCATGCTATAATCCAAATGCATGCAGTCCGGGTCCTCCCCATCACTCACCTCTTCAGGCCACCCCGGTGTTTGGGAACGTCCTGAATCAGCTTTTTGTGGTAGTCCATCAGTAGCTCATGCAGCCGGTCCTCCTTTCTCTCACTCTCTCCCACCGTTTTTGCTGTCAGCTCCAGCAGCTCAGTGCTGGTCTGGAAGAGCCTGCAGGCATAGCAGGTGGACTTGGCCGTTTCCATCTTGTCTCCTGTCAGCACCCACACCTTCATGCCAGCGGCGTGCAGAGCTTCAATAGTCTCTGCTGACTGTTCCTGCAGTCTGAATGCAGAGGGGAAACATCACCGATCATATCTGCTTCGGAGGCAAGGCAGACCCTGAGCAACTCTGCATTACTGCGGTAGCATGCCAATGAGCCTCCAGTCTCTCTCTCATCCCAAAAAAACTTCAAATCCCCAAAGCAACGCTTCACCAGACAGGGAGTGCTTGCAGGGAGTCACAAAGCTGGACTGAGAGCCCTGACCAAGTCAGCTAGACTCTCAGCACTGTTCACGTCCTGGCCACTGGGTTAGCGGATCAGCCGCAGCTGCATGCTGATGGACCACAAGCTTCCACCTTTGTTTGCATGCTGGTTCCCCAGCCACCTTCAAACCAAGAGCAAGCGCACAGCTCAGCATGCAGAAGCACCACCATTGAGAAACATCTCATGCTGCTGGATGGAGGCAGAAAGAGCTTGGAGCAGCTCTACACTGTGTGCAAATTGAGAAAGTCTGATGGCAGAACAAATAAGACCTTCAGAGAAGGCTGTGGTGCGCCTCCCAGCAAGCCCCAGGCAGGAACCTCAGAAACACATTCCTGAGATACAGCACTCCGTGGGTGTAAAGAGGCTTAGTCAACACTGCCACTTAATCCACAAAACCCTGAGGTATCCTTATTTTGCAGGTAGGAAATGTAAACTAGAGACAAGTTAATTGATTGTCCCCGTGCTAAAGAGAGTACTGCCACAGGGATAAGGATTAGAACTCTGCAATCCCAAACTTTAACGTGCAGCCAAAATTCACTGCATTATACTGTGAGACCACAGAGTCAAGAATAAGAGGTTAATTTACACATGCAGTTACTATAACTGCACACACAACTGAATTTGTTTTGATATGCAAATTAACACTGTGCATTCATTCACTTTCTAGAAGTGCAAGTACTTCTGCGGTTTCATTAATAAATCCTAATTTCTACACCAGCCAATTTTAGCAACTAGGGCAGCATGTAATGTGTTGTGCCACACAGTAATTGCCCTGGACACTTCCAACATCTGCCTTGATGCTCAGCTCCCACAGACTGCTCTGGGTTTTTCTCCCAGTGATCCCAGGCTGTCCCACAACCACGAGTAAAGCCATCCCAGGCTGCACAGGAACCTTGCCACAGCTTGTGAGAGAACATGGGTCCACCACTACACAAAGTCATCGAGAAACTGTGGGTACCGCTGCGTCTGCCGTGCCTGGCCTGTGTGCTGGCCACCTCTTTACCTGTCCTCTACAGCAGTTGCCCCAATCAAGTGCATGTCTGCTTCTGTGTCTTCAAAAACCTTCGCCATCTTTTCTTCTCTGTCCTGCAGAGCCATCTTTGCTTCATTAAGCTGTCGGTCAACTTTGTCATACTCCTTTTGAGTTAGTTCTTTGAAAGCCACACAAAGTGTTCGGTAGCCATCCTTGTAGGAGAGAAAGAAAAAAGTGGACAAGCTCCCTAAAACCATATTTTCTACAGTTCCCCACATTAGGGTCAGTACTTGTCCCCAGTGTTACTACTTTTTATCAGTAGTGAACCTGACAGTAATGACGCTTTATTGGCTTAAGTCAGAAGACCAACCTCTCTATGTTTATACAGGAACTTCCTCACATCAGAGTACACTCACATACATGTAACATGGCAGACAGAGCAGAGATCCTGCACTCGGTGGGAGAGCAGGAACTGAGCGTCCCCACATCTAGGACCAAGCAAGAGACATCTCACCACACATGACCACCTCCGCCAGAGAGGTCTTCAAGGAAATGCTTCTCTTCCACCTTCACATGCAAATGACAAGTGATCGAAAGACTTCTCTCACCAGAGAAAACAGTCTGCTATTGTTGTTTCTATTTTTAACTTGCTTGGTAGATGCTCAGACACAAGTGCAATTGAGCCCATATAAATACATAAAAAGTCAAATAAACATGGAAGTCAAAGAAACAAAAAAGGAAAGAAGCCAGGCTTCAAAACAATAAGAAATGGCACTCAGATACTTCAATACTTCCCTCCAAAGCAAGGTCACATCCCTATTTTTGGCATAAGGCTTTCCTGACCCCAGGAGCCAGCCAAATTCCATCTGCGTGCTTACCATAGCATTGCGGTCCACATGGACTTTAGTTTGTTGGATTTCTTCTTGCTGTACCCTTGGAAAAATAGAGGAGTCTGCTCCTTTACAGAAGAGAAGTAGCTTTCCTAAAAGCAAAGTTATAAATAGTTTACAACATTCAAAAGCCATAGAAAGACTTAACAGACACTGGTTTCAATAGCCAGTAAATGATGCAGAGGAAGAAGTCTGACAGGACTAAGGAAGGAACAGCCAGAAGCCCAGCTGCTTACCAAAAGTGGCCTGACATCTGTACAAAACCTTCTTTGACCTTGGGCTGGACTATTGGGTGTCACTACCTGCCCCTGAGCAAACTTTCTGCAGAAGGCTGGACAAAGCTGTTTCTTCCTATTTAGAAGCCTTGGTAACCTTTAGGGAGAAGGGAAAAACCAGTGTCCTAGTACTTACAGGACTGAAATTTGAGAAGGATGAGCCCTGAATTTTTGTTTGCTGTCCCCATGAAAACCCATCCCACTCAGGTGAAGGTCTCAGACCTCCTCCTGTAGTTGTACCTCCAGGTTGGAGCAAGACAAGCAAAAGTAGGGTCCCTGTCCTTGTCCTTCTCCCCTGCCCTTACCTGCAGCTGGCTCCAGTCAGCCGCTATGAGGAAAATCGGTTCTATCCCAACCAGACCCAGTATAAAGTTCATGTGTCTAGAAATGTGTTACTGTGTCTAGAGCAGTCCAGAAAACCTAACAGCTTAGCCTCTCTGAGTTACAGCACGCGGCATTACGCACACTCAGAATATGAATGAAGAGGATGTGTTTATGTTTGTGCATACATGTCTGGAAGTCCAGAAATGACTTAACTGTACCTGTGATGGTCCTCACGATGACACTCATACGACGACGGACAGGATCGAAGTTCAATATATGGAGAAGCTGGTACCTTTAAAAAAAAGAGAATTGAGCTTAGACTCCATACAAGAAAAATGCCTGTTTCATAAAGACAGCCCAATGCCAGCTCCGCAGGGTAAGAAGTGAAATTTGCTTGTGGGGGCAAATTGTAGGGGAGCACTGGGATTAGGTAATTCACCCTCAGCTGCTCACATACTTGCAGACATCACAGGAGCTGTTAAGCACAGGGTAATTATCTCAGTTTGGGAGGGGAACCAGGAGCCCTGTCACACAGCTTAGGCTGTACCCTGCTCAGAGGCCCAGCTGCTATCCATAAGGCTGGCAACCAACCCTGAATCCAGGGAGCCATCTGCAGGGTCAGGCACTGGGGAGGGAGATGTGCAAGGGACCGGACACACTCAAATGACCTGAACATAGGCTTCCCTAGAGCTGACAGCAGGTTTCTGCAAGCAAGACTTTGTCTGCTCTTTGCAAGAAGGAGCAGTGTCTGTGCAGGTCGGTAACCGGTCTGACAACCCTTGCTGAGTGGTTTTGACCTTGCCTGGTTTGCCACATGGACCAAACTTAATTAACCCACATGGGAGCCGGTGCTGAGCAGAGCCCATTCAATTACCAGTAGCAATATTCCTCAGCATGCCCCACAGCACTTACATTTCAGTTTCATTCTTTTGGTTTCGTATTTTCATGAAATCATTTTCAAGTCCTAGAAAAGTGAAACCATACCTGTCAATAAACAAGAGGACAGAACAACATTGAGAGCACCCATTGGCACGTATTATACATTAACAGCGTTCTCATTTCATGTTCTGTACTGCAGTGAAGACACAAAGAAGTTATCAAGTCCAAACTACAAAGCTTGGCTGGATGTTTGCTTGCTCTGTGCAGAGCCACCTATGACATTATGGCACCACTCCGGTAACCTGGAGAGCTGGGCACCACCGTGCACAGATGCTGAGAGGCTCCAGATGCGGTCCCCCTGGGTCTCCAGCAGATTTACAATCCATGAGCAAGTACACAGCTGCCAAGGCCTCAGCATAAAACACAGGGCTGGCAATAGCATCTTCAAAAGGACTGAAATGCACATTTCATAAAAGTAGCCCATCTTATTTTGCCACTGCAAACAAAGGAAGCAAACTGGCTGCAATGCCATGCTTTTGGGGCTGCTCTCAGCAGTGAATGCAAACCTCGGCCTCCTGAAAAGCTGCTCAGCGAAGACCATTTACAGAGTACTGCTTTTATGGAGAGCTCGTTCCAACCCAAACGCTCATGTGGCTTCCCAGAAGAGAAGAAAAAACACTTCCATGTTCTTACTTTTCTGCACCTTTCACCAAAGCAATTTCATCTGGGGAAGAGGAGATGTAGGTGTATTTGCATTCGGGATGTCCTATCAGCCCATCCACCTGGTCCGCCTCCTTGATTTGAACGGTGTGGCACAGGCACAAGGCTCGCAGGAACAGCTCTTCTCGGCTCTAGGCAGGATGGAGAAGGGCTCGTTAGCAGCTTAGTGCCATGCACCCAGTCCACCTCAAAGCAGCCGGTTACTGTTGTTGCATGTGTGTATTTTAAAATAAAATACATCCCCCCCCCCCGCCCAGCAACGTCAGCAGTAATAGATCACATATGTACCTAGCCAGGAGCTGCCAACAAAACCCCAGTGGTCATCAACACATGGATTTCTTACCTTTTCTGCTTTGCCATAGTATTTTAGGGGTCCATCAGTCTGCAAGAAGCCATCAACCTCCGAAATGCAGTCTTTGTACTTGTGCCCATCTATGCAGCATTCAATGAACTCCATGCTGTTCTCTGTCAGAGTCCCCGTTTTGTCCGTGAAGACAAACTCCACCTAGAAGCAAGCAGGCACCCACCTCGCTGTACTCCCCGCCTCCATCGCTGTGCCAAAGCCACACTGTTGAAGCAGCCCCCCGAAACTAGAAAGATTTGGACATTTTGATACACCTGTGCCAATCCTGGAGAGTACTTTCCTAACCTGGCCCCCAAAAACATGCAGGTGCCTCATGTGGGTTACACCACTGTGTAGTTTTACTTCTTCCCTCCTCCCTTGTTATTCCACTCCTTGCACAGGTGGCAGGAGGCAGCTTCTGAAGACCTAAAATCTGTTTCAAGGCCCTTTGCTTTCCCTCATCTTCTTTATTGGCTATTTTCCTGTTGCTCCCAGTGCTCATACAGCTGCTGCTGCAGGTCTGCTGCCTCCTTTGTGGAACTTCCATATTGGTGCTGTATTTAAGGCAGGTAATTGCTACTCCAAACTGATATCTTTTTTTTTTTTTAAAGCAAAATAAAAAGCAGGAGGCACTGTATGTACCCCACACTCAGCCCCTCCTGATGTAGATAAGAAAGAGAAGCCAGCAGCAGCGTGGCTGCATGTGCATTACATGCCCAGAGAGATGACTGGGCAGTCACTTTTGTTAATCCTTGAAGCGATGATTTTTAATTGAAACAGTGAAAGCAAACCACCCTGACATGCAGAGTGCTGCGCCTGATATTCCCCAGTAAGGAAAAAACTGACATGACCCAATTCCATCTCCTTCATACACTATTTATAACCTTATCCATTTCATGCAGCAAGTAGAATCACGTTAAATGGAAAGTGTCACCAGACTGGCTGAAGCTCTGCCTTGCTGGGACAGTGAGCAACCGCCACAAGGTTTCTTATTAGGGAGAACATTATGGGCTCTGGTGGCAGTGGCCCACTAATTGTTTTTCAGAGCTATCAAGAGCTGTAGCACTGGAATAAAAACTGCCATCGATTTTCTTCCTGGCTGTGATTTTCTTTTGCCTTAATTAAATATAGCAACGCTTTAATTTCTGTGTAAGGTGCACTAATAAGTGGTGTAACAATACCGTAATACTCAACTTAGGTCAACACTCCAAACATGCTGTAAATCTTTTTTTTTTAATGCAACATCCCAACAGCTGTGGTGGGGAGAACCATCAGGTTGGAGAGAGCAAGTGATGCCCAACCACTGAAGCCTACAGAAGCACAGAAACCACCACCAGAAAGAAGTACCAATCACCACAGCCCCACCATGGTAGGAGGGGATGATACATGATGTGCATGCTGGTAGCAGAAGCAGACCCTTCTGCCTCTCCTTCCCATGCTGGCTGCTCCCCTGCCAACACAGCTGGTGTTCCTCAAAGCAAATGCAAACAGAGCCTGTTCTGACCTGTCCAAGCTCTTCGTTCAGGTCTGAGGTGTTCACCAACGCTCCCTCTTTTATTTCTTCGTCGTACATCTCCTTGTCCCAAGAGATGAAAAAGGAGCCCAAGAACTTCTGCATCTCTACTGTAACATACATGGAGACTGGGATAATAAAATTGAAGAGGACCATAAATGACAAGAAGTCCGTGAACATCCGCAACACCTGTAATGGAAAGACAAGAGGAAGATGCAGTCTGTGCTTGGCAGGCATAACTCAGGAATGAGACAGTTTACAGCAACACCTCTGATGTTTTAGACATCACTTCTTCAAAGGTTAAATAGTGTGTGGGGGGAAATATCCTGAAAATAACTGAGTACAGTCAAGATACAGGGCCAAATTCTGTTTTCCTTCAATGTAGAAAATCTCACTGCCTTCTGCAGATATATGAGGGTATAATAGAAGAGCATATCTCACTGTTTCAAAGTGACCAAATCTACATTTTATTCAGGTATATATTCATTTTCAGAATATACTGCTACAGGCATATTCTTATCTCAGGTACCTAGAGAAAGTGGTTTGAGACCAGTCAAGCCATGGCAAGGGTACAACGAATTCAGTAGCATCCCTGAAGTCCTACTCAGTAACCAACTGAATCAGCTGATTTCCACCCACTCGCACTCACTCTTTCAGGCTTGGCTGCCTGTGTCTTGGCAAGTTTAAGGACCTGGCTGACATGACCTCAATTTATCTACTCAAAGCTGAAAGATAGCTCAAGTTCAGATAAGGATCCAGGCTAAATCAGCTGCTGCATTTATATAATGTCTCTGCATGGTGGAAATGATGTTATCATCTGCTGCCAGCAGCCCACATGCATTCACTTGTCCCCAGAGTGATGGGGATGCCAGTGCACAAGCAGGATTATCAACAAGCCTTGCTACCAGCATCGCTGTGCCCTGCTCCATGCTAGCTTCGCTGTGCACAAGTATGGGAGATGCAGGTAGTAACCGAGACAGGAGACAAACACAAACAACCAGAGAGACCGCAGTAAGTGACAGCGCTTCCAAAGAGCAAACATGCATCACAGGGCTGGCAGCAGACACGATCAGATTAAATAAAACTGTCAGAATAAATAAAGCTGGAGGAGGTGCTGAAATACAAATCCATTTACCTTGAATGTCTCTCGCTCTTTTTTAGTCTTTTCATTGTACCAAGGCTCATCATTAAATGGATAACTCTGCCAGACATATTTCAGAGTCGTGCACACAGTAGCTTTGCTCAATAGGATGCATAAATACACTATCAAGAAGGCGTTGATAGATCTGAAAAATAGGTTTCTTTTTAAAATTCTTGAAACTATTTTTATATAGAAAGCCACGCAAATAAGCAGGAACAAACCTCCCTTACTTTTAAGAAGGGAATTACAGAACAAGTACTTTTGACAGTGCTGATATTCAGGGTCAGTTCATATATCTTAACGTTTCTTACTTATTTTTTTAAATAAAAAAGCTACTAAATGATGCAGCTCCTTGAAAGATACGCTTAATGAAATACACATATTGCATAGAAAATCAGAGAGCACCTGAAACAAAAGGCAGTAGATTAGGGCATTATTTCTATGCAAGACATCCATGGAAAAAAAACAACCTACACCCTATACCAACTTTTGCCTGCTACAAATACTTACTTTTCTACAGCAGAGCGTTTCTGAGATTTCCCTTGGTAGTTCAAAGCCATTTTCGTTTCCATACCAGTATAGACTGCCACTCCTACAGAGGATTAAAGCAGAGCTCAGGGACTCGCAACCCATGAGGGACCCAGCTTTCACTAAGCCATCAGGGGCATCAGCGTTCACATGGAACTTGACTCCCAGTTCAAGAAATTGGCATTACCCAAGGGCTGCTCAACTGCAGAAGGCTCCATGGCTGCTACATAACATTAACTGCACTTATCCCTGAGCACTGACCAGTAGCCTAAGGATCATGCACAGTTAGAAAAAAGATGAGTCCTCTCTAACAGCCTTCATCCTAAATTGCTGATGTCTAAGACTCTGATTCTAGCACAAGAGTTCAGCAAAGAATCTGGAAACAAGTCCCTGCTCTTCGTAACTCAGGCACGAAGAAAAGCTTGCTTGGTTGTATTAACATAACCTGCACAACTTGGCAGCACTGCAGAAATAACCAGCACCTCCAGATTTTACCCTATAAACTTTGCAGGCAGCTGGTATACAAATGCAACTGTAGAGCCCTGGCAGACAGAGAAAATACTTTTCTACAGCCTATCTAGATTCATGATAATAACAAATGTAGATGCTCATCAGAACTATTTAAATAAAAATAATACAAAAAACTGTTCACCATAAATCTTCTTGGTATTTTTGAGGGTAGCACCTTTCAGCAACAGGTTTTCAGGACCCAAAGACCTAAACATAAAATAAGTTATAATAGCACATCACTCAAAGAACATTCAAACTTCACTATAATTTAAACCCCAAGAAACTATAAACCTAAACCAATGTGTTTGAGGTGCTCGCTTGATTTGTATATTAAATTGGACTTTGCCTATTTTCCATTTACATACTTTTATTTCCATTTCATCTTACGCAGACTATCCTTGGTGTTCAAAGTTCCAAATTTAACAGTGGATTCTCAGCAAAGTTTTGGAGGAATAAGTACAAAATGTTTAGATCTAACATGTTCCAGTACTTATATAAAAAACTGATTTTAAAAGCTTTGGAAACCTATCAATTTCAGCATAGTCAATCAGTGGCATCAAAAACAGCTTATTCTGTTCCCACTCATGTTTTTATTTCTCTTTGAATGTCCCACCAATGACCCTCTGCTGCTTCTCTTTCTTCAGCTAACAAGGCATTGGATAATCAGAGAAAGAGACCGCCAATGTCCCAACCCACAAGCATGCACATGGTGGTCCTGCTTGTGGAACGTGTTGAGATCAAGACGCCTGCCAGGCTCGCTGTCCCAGGAGGCTGCAGGAGACGACTGCTGGCAGGACTACAGTGGCTGAGGAACAACACAGGTGTTCTTCCAGCACATGAGCTCTCTGCAGTTTGAGACCTGCAGACCCATCCCAACATCCTGGGCTGTTCCCTGGGGGCTCTAAGGGCTGTCACTTCGAGATTGTCTACAGTTCTCACTTGCAGCTACAGAAAGCTTCCCCAGTCCCCAGGAGGGCTCAGATGAGTCACCAAGTGGCAGAAAAGAGTAAGTGGAGGGATTAATTACAGGCCTCTTTTAATAAATGAGGTATTTGGAACAGTTAAAGAGAACCAGACATTCCCTTCTGATGGCAACAGGATTTCAGATCCTTGAAATTTGATGTAGATGCCTAACATCTTTGAGGGGGGCAGCAAGACAGCTGCAAGACTAACCTGGCTACGGGCTCTTGGTTACTTCTGTAGATAGTAATTCTTCCAGCAAATCTGCAATTAAAAAAATACTTGAGAAACTTGTATTGCAAACATTAATGTTACAAAGAGCTACTAAAAACACACTAAGAAGTCATCATCAGGAGATGGGAACTAACATGGCAATTTGCGTACCTGAGAGGTTACGGCTTCAGAAGGGACAAACCACAGCCCACCCACCCCAGCTGCCTCCTTGCTGCCACCCCCAGTGCAGCAGAAACCAACTGCGCCTGGGCACCCCCAGCTCATCTCAGTTACGGAGTAAAACACATTGCAGCAAGCCTCCTTCAAGGGATTTAACCACCAAGACAGCTTAATCCTGGAACGTATTTTACTTGGAAGGTACACTGGTCTAAAAATAGGTGCATGCACCATTACTAGAGCTGAGCTGACAAAAATATAACTCATTACACCACAATGAATGTTTCTTTGGAGAGGCTTTGCTGCAAAGGAACCAAGCCCTGAAGAAGCCCAGCGCTGACTTTGTCATCCTCGTACAGAAGAAGCCCAGCAGCTCATCGCTGCCTCCAGAAACCTTTCATTTTCTGACGACAAGAAAGCACCACTCACATTACTGAACTGTAATTTATCATTACAGATGTGGCTGAGGCTTTTGTAGGAAGACAGAGGCAGCTAAACAGCAGGCTAGAAGGAGCAGTGAGGACGCCCACACTCACTTGTAGAGGTCTGGCTGCGGCTGTTCGCACTCAATGGTGGCTGTGAGGGCATCTATGGCTTCATCAGTACAGAGCACGGTGGTATCCCGCACCGCATAGTGAGTCTGGGAAGAGAAGCACAACAAGTTTCAGCGGCAGCCCCGGCCCCAGGAACACAGCTCAGACGGGACCTCTACCGAGCCACCTCACGTACCACCGTGCAGGAGGGCTTGCCAGTGCTCAGCATCTCTGCGTCTCCCCCGGGGGGCCACAGGTGCCCCCGGGATGCCAGAGGTAATTAGAAGCCAGCCCCAGCGCTGAGGGACCAGGCAGAGCACTGGCAGGCTCACAGCTATTTTTAGGCACCGTGAAGGTTCATTGCTCACAGTTAACTGGAAAGCCCACAGAGGATGCGCTCGCTGCCTGCGAGTGCTATTTATAGGAGCTGCTGGCGGCTCCAAACCACTGCAGGCTGTACGACAGGCTGCCTTAATCCATCCTCAAACAAATTCATTAAAAAGCTTCCTCAACTCATTGTCTTTGTGTTCCTCTCATTGCGCATCGCGGGAGGAACCATTATGCTATATATGTAATCTTGATGTTATAAATACCCACCTTAATGCCTGGGTTTTCATATTGAAAGCACACATGCATCCACAAACACAGACACACAACTCTGCTATAAATCACAACTTTTGTGAAACAGCTCAGAACTGTTCATACAATGCCCAGTATCAAATCAGGCCCTTGTGCCGAGTTTTGCATCTGCTGCTCCTGTCACCAGGGACACCATGCAATTACTGAATGATACTTCAAAGCAGCCTCCTAATCAATTCCACAATCTTTACATCCACAGTCCCTTAGCCTATTTAGAAAAAAACATGCTCTTTTAGATGAGGTATGGCCAAAGATTCGTGCTTCAAAGACAGAGCCCTGCCACAATCCATGTTATAACTCTGCCCCAGTTTTACGTAGCTAGGCGCCTTTCCCATATGCACAAGCTGACACGCACCAGAAAAATATCCAACAGGTAGGCAGCAGTTCTCAGTGCAGAGGAGGTTTTGTGACTACCTGGGTGTGCTTCCCTCGCCCTAGTTTTGTGGCACACCCTGGTTCGTAATGTTAGATCTATTTCCCCAAACGGCACTTGCTTTTCTATTCCCCCCTGCACCTTCTAATTCATTTTCCATCTTCATCAAGTCAAGAAACAGGAGACAGCTCCCCTTCACCTACAGGAATCCACAAGCCAAAAAACATACAGCACTTAATACAGAAATTTAGCATTCCACTCAAAGAGTCAAGTTAGTAACAGCCAAGACACTGAAAAAGTTTTGTTAACTCATCCATATAAAGCACCTGACATTACTAAGCAATTGTCCATTTAATATGGATATCTATTTTTAGCCTCATGCCCCACTTCAAAGCTCTATTCCTCTTTACTAGTATAACCACTCTGGTACACCAATACTACATCAGCTCCTACACAAAATTTTCATTACCAATTAACAGCTGCCAATAACGAGATGAGCTGTAGACACCATACGGTCAGATCAACACTGGTATTCCCACTGACTTCAGAATGTGCTGGAACTTATGAAATTTTAAAGTAAATTCCACTCTTACTACTGCAGTTGCTAATATATGTATAAATAATTATCAAACACAAATGAAAACAAGTTTTCATGTCTTGTGACAAATGTAATTTTTTGTCATTGCTTCTTTCTCTTGGAAAGGAGAAGAAAAACAAAGCAGCTAAAGAAGAGATTTATCCTGAGCAAGACTGATATCAAATTTCACTTCTGGATTCAGGGAAGGGGAAAGCAAAACAAAACAAAAAATCCACCCCCCCCCCCCCCCCCCCCAAGAAAAAACAGAGGGGATTTTTTCTCACTGGTGAAAAATTCCCCTAATCAAATTAATCAAGACACAGCACCTCAGAAAGTCCCAGATCTCAGCAAAAAAGCTTGGTTAAATAACAGAAGCACTGGCAGGTACTGAAAATGGAGCTACAAGCTCAAGCAGCTGCGGTTGCTGCTTCACCTATGCACCAGACCTTGTGACACACAACAGGAGCAAGGAAACGGTAACACGCTGCCTAGGATGGACAGTAATGCAGCGAAGCCTTGTTATTATTTATTGATATTTTTTCTGATAACCACGGAATCAATTTGGAGCAGCGCCAGCAGAAATGGCTGTTTAAGAAAAAAAGAATAAACAATCCACAGAGCACTTCAGTGCTGACTCACTGGATGAGCAGACAGAGGGAAGAGATGTTAAATATAGCCACACGGCCGTGGGGATGGGTACTGCAGGAGCATCCTCCAGTTAATCTCACACACACACACACCCCTCCTGCACAAGCACCAGCTTCAGTCACAGCCGCCCCAGCAGACCAGAGCACCGGTCCTGCATGCCACCCATTCCCATCACCTTGAAATTCGACTCGCCATCCAGACTTGCTGTAGTAACGTAACAGGTCCCATCAACACTACTTGAGGCCAAAAATATCAAGTCACAGGGGAAGGTCTCATCTGCTTTCACTTCTACTATGTCCCCAACCTGGAAGAAAGGAAACATTTCAATAAAAAACCCTCTCGGTTATTATTAGATGCTTACAGATTTTGCTTCTCTCAAAGCCTAGAAGAAACCACGTTGGCTAAAAGGGAAATTAGGGAGCTCAAGATCACAATCAGAAGTCAAAATGACTCCAACAACCCAGCTCACTGCCCCAGGGCTCTCCTCTAAGCATCCCAGCAGCCTGCCGGGCAGCCCTGATGCCCGCTGTGCATGCAGGTGTCCCAGCACCAGACCGCAGCCCAGTGGGTAAACCCTGCCCAGCACCAATGCCGGCTGCCCATGCAACACGGTTATTATTTATTTCTCTGCTGAATCTTGATGAAGCCAGAGACTCCGTACTAATCTGAAGAGCAGGGTGATAAATTAATGTCAAAGCTAGCGTGCTTTCCTGGTGTCCTTGGGAGAGTTGGAAATAGAAGAGGACTGCCTGTCCCAGACAAATGCAGAACGCTGACAGATCTGTCATTTGTCAGCCCTGGCACAGCTTTTGCAAGACAGCCTCTCAAAAGCAGTCAAAGGAAGCTTCACTTATTAACCAGGAAGGGCTCTCAGAGCATCTCATGCAAAAGCTACAGACCTTGTGCAGCTCCGCAAGACTGCAGCACGTTCCTCCTGCAGACATTAGCGTCCATCACATGCACCAGTGTCCTATCTGTTTTACTGATAGCTACACGTGAATTCTCTATTAACAATTACCTTGATTTTTTCACTCTCTTTCTGCACTTGCTTTGCATTTTCAACAACGAAGACATTACTCTTGTTCACTTCATTGTCAGCTCTGTGTCTCAACCAGTCCTCGTATCCCTAGGCACACAAATACAGGCAACACAAACTTGTAACAGAGCAAGTAAGCGAACGAAATAGGATGAGTGGAGATGGAGAGAGAAAAAAATGAGTAAGTTAAACAGTCCTCAGAACTCCTTCATGCCTGACTAAACATCAACCAGAGTAGCACAGACTGAATCAATTTATTTTAAAAACCTCATATGCATATTTGACAGATTCAGAACAGATTAAAATAACACACAAAAATAATCTATATGCAGTGCATGCAACGATCAGCTAAATTACTGTAACATGTTTCTATTATACTCAATGTTGGCAAGAACAGACTGATAATACGAATAACATGCTTAGCACCCTGTGACTCTTTCCTATGGTAACGCAGGACAAGACTCTTCCTCTTCAGTCTTCACTAAAAGAATAAAATATTCATATCTGAAGCAGATGGATTTTACTCTGGTTCTCCCTTTCTGGCCCCTGCAGAAGAAACTTATTTTATTATTTAATACTTCTGTGGAGGAAATTTAAAGTGGCACGTGTGCATACAATGGGAGGAAAATGGTCTTTCAACACTGCAAGAAAGAGGACTACATATTTTCAAGACTGGCTGAGTTTGAACAGAACCTGTCCTGTCCATTTACTAACAAGGGAGCAGAGCACAGGCTATATTTGGAGCACATCTCTGTATTCTGCGAAGAGTCAGAGAACATTTCTAAAAAGAGAAGAAAAATTCAAGTAAAGCCAGAACTAGAGAGGCAGCCACAGTGGTAACCTTTACTATCCACCACAGTTTGCTTTCAACAATATACACAGATAAATGTTTTACATTGCTGAAACAAAAGACACACCAACATCCATATTCAGCATGCACTCTCATAAAAAGCACTGATATACACATCTGACCTCCTGAGGAGGGTTACCAAACCTACCAGCCCATTCTGATGATTTCTGAATACATGTTCATTTTTTTCCTCTATCGTATGTCCCAAAGGGCACAAGAACATCCCTACAGGAAGGCAATCTTCCTGTCCCCAAATTACTGCTTTTACCTGTTTGATGGCTGTGACAGTGATCACAAAGAAGAGCGGAAGGCCACTGGTGACTGGACTGGTTGGGGTGTCCACTATCACCTGCAGACAGAAAACATACTGGTGACAACTTGCTTTCAGGCAGCAGAAGAAACAAAAGCTCTGGCCATGGGTGTACAAGGGTGGTGCATACACTGGAGGTAAAGCGTACTGTCGTACCCCAGCACAGGATGGAGGGAAGGAAGGGGCACACGGGAAGGACTAGCACATGCATCCCAAGGATGCTCTCCTCCATCTCGAGATGGCTACCCCTCCTCCTGAAGACCATGGGATGTCCTTAGGTGGGAAAAAATCTTTCAGAAGTAGTTTCAAACCTCAATTTGACCTCACCCTAGTGGGAAATAAGAGCCTGGATGAAAGGGTTGCTGAGGATGGGCTACAAAAATGCAGTCGCTCAAGTGCCGAGGCCAAGAAGCCTCTTCCTGCCACGGGATGTGCTGTAGAGGACCAAGGCAGGGAAGGAGGATGGTGCAGAGGCAGCAGGAATGCATAAGGAGAAAAACACCCTCATTTCTCACTGAGCATTTCTCCTCTGGCAGTGAAGAGGGGGCACATCCAAACCCCAAAACACGTGCAGTTGTGAGCAGGAGGGCAGCACCAGTCCTCTTGAATCACTGACACTGAGAGGTTAAAAGTAACATGCACCAGCCCAATTTACCAAGGAAATATATTGTGAAATGCAACATTAAAATTTAAGTAAAGCAGGAATTAACATTTTGCCTTTCATCTCTGAAATGTGGAGTTAAGAGCATAATTTAAGCACAGGACAAAGACCACACAGGGCCTTCGGGTCAATAGTTGGAGTCCTTCTTGAGCTAGGTGCAGCGCTCACGTTGTGCCTTCAGCTAGTGCTGTGGCAAAGACCAAGCCCCCTAACAACAAAGCCCAGCAGAGCCCCTTCAACATTAATTAAACCTTTGAGCTGTGGGAACCCACTCCTTTTGACTGCATCATGACTTGGCCTGAAGGGAAAGAAGAGCAGAACAGGTTCATAATTGGGAGAGATTAATGTAACAGCAGGAAAAGCTGCACCATTTCCCCACTGAAGAGATTCATCATGAAGGTGTCCTCTCCTATGTGACAACACAAAAAGTCTTTCACTTCATGGCTGGTGGGTCCAAAGGTATTTCACAGGGCAGGCTGCCATTGTGCACCTCAGGTGCTCAGTGCCTGTGTCATTTTGGCAGCTGGAGGGCAGCAACCCAAAAGCAAAAAGGTTGCAGAGAGAATTCAGACCGAGCAATTTGTGTGCCAAGACACAGCCATCCATCTGTGCATGCCTCATAGCTCCCCGCCATCAGGGACTGCCAGCAGCGATGCTTTCAGCGTCACTCGAAATTCCCTGTAGGGACCAAAGCAACTAGGGCAGACCCTAAGGGCTTCCCCACGGGCACCATTAAATCAGGGCACAAAAATTTGGCCATTTTCCTGGCATCCCCAGAGAGGATGGGAGCACAAGAGGCAGATGTGGAGGGCTGTTATGGAAAGGGACTGGAAAGCTCAGCAGAAAGGCTTTGTGTCCCCACAAAGGGACTTTGTCTTGCTCTGTTTGTGTTTCCCTGGCACGCTCACAAACAGCATCTGCATGTTTGTTGTTTTAGGCTGTCAGTTAAAAGCTCTGTTAAGCACAGAACTGCTCTTATCGACTGGGAGGAAGCTACGTGGAAATTTTTAACTCATTGAAATGCTGCATAGTGCAATCTTACCCTGCACAACTGGACCCAAACTGAGAAGTGCCAGTGGAAGCACTGAAGTGGAACAGCTATATCACAAGAAGTAGCCAGGTAAGCGGTATGAGTTAAGAAGAGTGAGGGCAAACGAAGATAATCACGAATACTTTAAGGAACACAAACCCCTGGTTCACTCAAATGGGTGTAACATGTTTACAAACAGAAAGCTGTAGAAACCAGACTTTGAAGAACGTCAAGTGACAATGATGCGAAGCATTGCACGGACGCATCAAACAAATCACAGCATGTCCAGATCATAGAATCATTTAGGTTGGAAAAGACCTCCAAGATCGTCTAGTCCAACCATTAACCTAACACTGCCAAGTCTACCACTAAAGCATGTCCCTAAGCACCACATCTGTCTTCTGAAGACCTCCAGGGGTGGTGACTCAACTACTTCCCTGGGCAGCCTCTTCCAACACTTCACAATCCTTTCAGTGAAGGAATTTTTCCTAATATCCAACCTAAAGCTCCCCTGGTGCAACTTGAGGCCATTTCCTCTTGTCTCTCGTTGCTTGGGAGAACAGACTGAATCCCACCTCTCTACAGCCTCCTTTAAGGTAGTTGTAGAGATCGATACGGTTGCCCCTTAGCTTGGAGAAAAGGGGGCTCAACAACCCCAGCTCCCTCAGCCGCTCCTCATAAGACATTCTCCAGACCCCTCACCAGCTTCGTTGTCCTTCTTTGGACACGCTCCAGCACCTCGATGTCCTTCTTGTAGTGAGGGGCCCAAAATTGAACACAGTATTCAACGTGTGGCCTCACCAGTCAAGTGCAGAGGGAAACAGATAGCCACTTAGAGAGACAACACAAAGTATAGGTCAGTCAACCAAATGTATCTTGCAAGAAGCAGACAGATCTTGTAAATAAAAAAGGAACTCTGGCTTTTAGCTAAGCAGAGCAAGGGAGAGGGGAGGGATAGCCCTGGGCTTCCTGAGACTCTCACCGCTACCCCATGCACAGGACAAGAAGCAGTTGTGTGTTTATTTAAACACAGTAAGATTACTGTCCACACAAATGCTGTACTACAGAGGTATGAACACAAGTATTGCACAAAGTCCCTGGAATAACTCACGTATGTATTTGGAGATTGCTACTGCAACTCCATACGCAGCCCATGGCTCAACACTGCTCTTCTCCCTTTTGCTGTTGGTGGAAAGCAGAGGGACACAAGAGCAGCATGCCGAAACATCAAAGGCAGACTCCTTTGAAGCTATTTTTGAGATGTTTTAGGACTTCAATAGCTTAATTTGGATCCACTTAAAAGTGACAAAATCCTTCTGTTACTTAACAGCTTCTTCCGAATTTATTGTTTACAAGACTGAAGACCACAATCCAGAAGTCATCTTTATCTGTCTAAAGGAACATTTTTCATTCCTGCTGCCTCCTAAATAAGCTGACTGCTGTCAGCTTGGTCTCTCTACAAATGCACCTTGACCACACTTACTCCAGGCCATCCATTTCCTCCAGGAGTTGACTTATTTTCCTTTGAGTGTTTCAACAGATGGACCAACGAAACAGTTATTTGTACCCTGTTAGTGCACTAATTAGTATCTTATGTTTAATGTGTTTACTTTCCCTCCTCTCTCTCAACGAAGAGCAGAATTTGGAATCATAGCGTAACAGGTATTTTGACAAAGGACTCGGCAGCAGGTAGAGGAGATGTGGCAGGCGATACCTGGCATACACCGCTCAGGCACAAATCCACCATGCAGAGAACTGCCCAAGTGCTGCCAACTGCACTCCTCATGCAGCACTTTGGGCAATTCTAATAATTTGAAATAATTTAAAGATAAACACTGACATTTAAGCTATAGACTCTATTTACCAAGGTATAACTCTTGATGTTTTACATGAATGCAATTACCATGAGTGCTATTTTTAAGACAAGTGAAGTCTCCAGCAGCTCCAGAACAATGAGTACCAGGGGCTGTTGCCTACTTTATGGGGCAGCAAGTGTATTAGTGGTGGTGCCAATTTTGTTTTTGTTTTTGTTCCCCGCCCCATGGAGCACGAGAGTTGCGTCCTTATTTTAGAGGCGGTCACAGCTCACAGAATAATGAGGAGGAAGAGTAAGATTCTCCTCTCAGTTGCATACATCTGTGTCTAAAATGGGCAAGCAGCTAAACTATAGCGAGTACTGTAAGTGGAATCAAAAACATGCTGTTCTTAACGTCCAGAGGGTCAACAGACAAAATGCAAGGCTGCGTCACTAAGTGGCCATCCCCACGAGAAGGACATCCCAACTCGAGGGCATCATTTCAGTACAAGGCAAGTTACAAATTCACTCTGAACAAAGGGAGCAATGCCAGTGAAATCAAGCGATGGCCGAGAGCCAGCTGATGCCAGGGTGAACTGGCCTTTCTGCAGTGCTGCCAGGAGGAGCCACGCACAGCCATTACCTCAGGCACTCCCGTTTCTGCAGCAGCCACTGAAATGGCTATAAACCATAACTCTTTACTGTCAGGATAAAAAAATTAAGGTCTTTTAAACATGTAGACCAGGGGAGAGTGATACTTTGAGACCTGAATCAACAAAATCCCAGAGAAGCCATCTAAAGCAGGCTGTTTGCAGTAGCTCCGGTGCCATTTACAAGCTTGCTGGGGTAGGGTTTTTAATGCCTGTTTCCAGCCCTTAAGTTGTCTGCTTAGCCTCAGGCCTGAGTACAGGATTTAAAAGGTGAGTAAATGCACTGTGGTGACCCCTTCCCCAAAATGCATTTTGACAGCCTGCTTTTCTTTTTGGTTGACAAAACAGAAAACAAATATTCAGGTTTGCTCAGAACTTGTCCCTCAGCAAAACCATAAAACAGCAGAAAGTTCATCCGTGTAGAAAATCTGCAGTTTTGTCTGTGGAGAATAGCATCCAGAAACTTCACATTCCCAAAGCTTGTGCTATGCCTCTCCTGAATTCTACTGAGCACAGCCTCTCCCCCCTGCTGCCTTGAAACTCACTATAACTAAGGTGTACAAACATCACATAACCTGGGAAAATACATGTTATTACACAGCAGAAGTAATAAAGATGATAAAAACTAGATCTTAATTCTGCAGCATGAAACACATTTTCACTGGCTGACTGACCTTAATGGTTAAAGAGTGAAGATGGTTTTAAAATCGTTTCAGCAGTCATTCGAACATGGCCTCAGACAGACCCAAGTATTTAATTGTTATAATGGCTTGAATGGCTTACCAGAATTATAACACAGCTTCCAATTAAAAAAAAAAAAAATCAAACACTTATAAACACAGAGAGTCTTCGAATCTCAATTCTTCGTGTTCAAGCTGTGCTTACAATCAGTATGCAAATAAAAACACCCCTGGCATCCACCTCTGTGTAGAAAGCTCTTACCTGCACGAGGAAGATGATGAGGAAGTAGAAGTTGGCAATTCTCCTGAACTGCTCAAAAAGGTTCTTCGGGAGGAAGTTCCAGATCGTGTACTGCAGGGAGAGAGGAACAGGCGCCATTGGGCACGTTGCGGCCTTCCAGATGCCAATACAAACAGATCAAGACACAGAGCTTACTGTGGGACTACAAAACGGGAAGTATCTGCACAGAGCACAGAACGAGTTTCCCTTTAAACCGAGAGGAGTGGCAGCAGCAGGTACACAAACTGCTGCTGTCCTCTCCCTGCAGCTGCAGCCGGGGCCACAGCCTCCTCCTCCGCCTCCTCCCAGCAACGCAAGGCACCAGGCCCCGGCCCCTTCAGTTAGCTGCGAGCATCGAGCCGCCGCAGATCACCAGCTCCGCGCCGGGAGCGAAGGAGCGGTGAGGTGCGAGGACGCTTGCAGGCCGGGTGCCGCGGGCAGAGCTGCCCAGCCCTCGCTGCCCGCTTTGTTAACAGCGGCTGCAACGCCTGCGAATCGCGGGGGAGACACACCGCAAGATGCTGTGGTCTGCTTGAATTGCAGGCTACCTGACCAACTGCTCGAGGCTGCAGATCATAGGCGAGCAGCACCCCAGCTCCCCGTCTGAGCACCCCGTGCGCTTCAGGCAGAGGCCGGGTCCCTGCTAGGAAACCCTGGGCACGATGCAGCTGCCTGCTGAGGTGCGGCCGAGCTCCGGCTTCCGCTTCCAGCACTGCACCGCAAACCCTGGCTCTCCCCACCGGTTCACTAAACAGTTGAAAGTGCTTGGCAGTTACGTGAGGCTTTTTTGTTTGTTTGTTTTAAAGTAGTCAATTGTTTCTCTTTTGTTAAAATAACCCAAGCCACACTGCTGGAGACAGTGGAGGGCAAAAGAAGACAAACACCATGGGATTTGTTTCAGCAAACAACTTCTATGCAGGCATTTCAAGAGACACAATTTAATGAAGAGGTAATGCACAGTACAGAGAT
Organism: Chauna torquata; assembly: GCA_013399475.1. Classification (NCBI taxonomy): domain Eukaryota; kingdom Metazoa; phylum Chordata; class Aves; order Anseriformes; family Anhimidae; genus Chauna; species Chauna torquata. Next base: position 662,938 of record VXAL01000016.1, read on the forward strand.
TTTTTTCCAAATTAAAAGAAATCTTGGAGTTGCTGTTCTGCTTAGAAAAAAATGTCATGTTGCCCATACAAATCTGTTATTAGGCTGTGCTTCGTTATCATTTTAAGAAGGCTGCTGAATCATTTGCTTGGAAAACATGGAATTTAACAAGTGTGGAAAATAATGGGCCTAATATCTCATCTTTCAGGGTGCCTTGAATAAACAATGAATAACAAGCAGCCAAGTCTCAAGACCAATGTTCATTTAATTAAAAAAGATACTGGTCAGGTAAGAAGAGTCCATGATGAGCAAATACAAGTGGAAAAAAAAAGAACAAGGACACAATATTCAAAGACAAATCAGAGAAGAACTACAAAATCAGTGTTAAAACAAATGATTTATCAGAGAGAACTGAAGCACAGGAAGGTGTTCTCCGAAGGACTCTTGCATGTCAGGGAAAAGTCAATGGGAATGCTACACACATTAAAGGTGTTTAGACTTTAACTTGTCCACAATATAAATACAGACCGCATAGAGCCTTATAAAACAAACAAGGTCCAAGTTCTATAAAAAAGAAAGGAGTAGAAAAAACTTTTATAGCTCAAGTACAGTAAAACTGAAGTCTAACAGTATGCTTAGCATCATGACTCCTAAGCAACATAACATGCATCCAGCTGTGTTGACAATGCTGGATTCCACTTGTTTGATATTTTACACGAATTGGCTTCAAATCTTTTGAAATAGCTTCATGAATGTCATGGAAAAAAGCTAAGCAGAAGGCAGACCGGTGTCATCACAGTTTTCCACACTAAACAAAAGCTACATTAATACAGTATGAATGTTTCCCCTTTCATCTAAAGGGATAAACCAAGCATGGTTATTTTTGTCCTGCTTAAAGAGAGAGAAAAAAACACAAAACAAGAAATAGGGGAATCATACAAATCTATTCACATATAAACTAATCCCACTCCCTTTCACAAATCTAAATTGCTGTATTGCACAGCCTGTATTGCACTTAACAGTAAAATAAGATCAGGCTGAAGCACACGTGCAGGGAATGCACACACGCTGCCCACCCGTGCAGACAGCAAGCCTACCTTGGACGAGACGATCCTGTTGTCGCAGAACTTCTGTGCCACGTATGCATCTGTTTCTGAAACCGGCCGGTGCCCAACCACCACGGTGCGCGTACCAACCCGCTTCTCTTCCCCGGCACACTGTTGGGGCAACCAGGAAAGGGAAAATTTAGCTTCTAGCTCAAAAAAAATCTAGTATTTGTATTAACAGCTTCCAGCTTCTGAATACACCAGGTTGTTCTTTAATTCACTCCTCTGCCCCATCAAAGGCAGGAAGACTGGGCGAGTCATTCAGCAAAACCAAGGCAAAGCTGGGAACCCCACTGCTGCCAGCCACCGACCCCCCCGACACAGCCAGGCCCCCCTGTCCCCACAGCCACGTCTGGAGACCCATGCCTGCACACATCAAACCCTTCCTCATGCCGACACTGACTGCACAACAGCAGTTTTAGCCTCGGGTCTCAACAGGCTCCAGGCTTCTCCCCAGGATTCCACAAAAGTGAGCTGCATCCTCCTTTGTGCTTTTCTCCTGCCAAACCCTCAAGCCCGCCTGAAATTTCTGCCTGCCTCCCTTGGGCATACAGACTCAGGATTTAACTTAAAAAAGGTATACATCTGCCACACTTACATCCAAAATAAAAACAGAAATAATGAAGCAGATAGTCCCACACCACAAACTCACTGCCTGGAAAGCTTATTTTAAAATAAAAAGCATACATTTTGATTTTTATACAAATGCCAGTTATGCCAACAGAACAACAGGAGAATTAATGGCTTTTGTCCTTAAGCAGCGGAGCACTTCAGCCTAATTCGTTCCGTGCAGGCGCAGAGACCACCGGGCACAGTGGCTCAGAGGGGAGGCACCACCCGGGGCTCTTCAGGAGCCCACAGCTCAGCAGGGAAAAAGCATCACAGACCCTCACAGGGACACTTGGGGTGTCAGGGATGCCGACGAATAATTTCTTTTAATCATTTTATAAAAGCATTTGCTATTTTACAGTGGGTCCATCACACTTGCCTGTGTGCTTCCTCCCTAGCACTTCCCACCCAGCTACCAAGACCCTGCTGCAAGGATATAATGCACATTCTGCAAAAAACACAAACACCATGGGGCAGAGTGCCATTATTCACCACCTCTCCAGATGCAAAAGCTAGGGATTACCAACAGAAATTACCAGGCAACAGGTTTATAACAAACAAAAGCAAGCACACAGCCCCCAGCCGCCCCACACGCCTCACCCCTGTGAAGGCCAAAAGCAAAAGGGAATTAAAGCATGGAGCTGGATGAGCTGGGAGCAGGTCCAGTCACAGCTGTGACACTGTTCTGGATGCTACCCAGCCTCCACTCCTGCCCAGCACACCTGGGCATCTCCCAAATCACTCCAGGCTGTCGGTGAGCCCTGCCACCAGGTCACAGCACAGGAGAAGCAATCCTGCTGCTTGCTTTTCTTGTGTGCATGTTTGTTTGGTGTTGTGTGGTTTTTTTTTTGAAGCAGAATGAGATGTCACAAGGGAACAATAACCTGTCATCATAGTGGCTTAACAACAGCCCCTCCGCTCGGCAGCAGCCTGGGGAATGATAAGGGAATACCAGGAGGGGAAGTATTTATAGCCTGGCAGATCCAGGTCAGGCAAGGGAAGAATGCGTGGAAGCCAAGCACAAGTGCCTGCGCACCCACAGATACGACCGACATCTCAGTGCGAAACCCTAGTGTCCACGTGCAGGGTGCGGAACCCACTCTGGCACAAACACGCATCCCTAGAGCAAGGCAAGAGCCTTGCCCCAGGTACTTACAGCCTCCCTGGGACGCTTCTCCCAGCCCCGCCTGCCTCAGGATGCGATGCCTCTGCCCAGGAGGGCATCGCCTGCCTGCAAGCCCTTCTGCTAAAATAAGCTGGTGGAGAGAGGAGCAGGAAACAGCACCACAGAGCTGCTCACAGGTGGTTTCAGCTGAAACCAAGACAACAGAATGGGATTAAAATAGCGCCTGTGGTTATGCAGGTTACAAGCGAATCACATTGCCTTTCCGACACCCCGACTCCCATCGGTAACACCAGACTGGCACCAGGGAGTGCTTTGCAGGGTTGGACTTGAAATTATAAATTGAATTTAAAATATCCATTGAGAGGAGATGGAGTGGGGAAAAAATGGGGTCTTATTAGACCAGGCTTAGGTTTTCTTAAAATGAGGTTTGGGGATTTTAAAACACGAGTAGGAAAGAATTTGTCACCGTTCATGGTCCAAGGGTATTATCAGGCAGCAGGGCTGCCGAAACACCAGCGGACACCGTCTGTACTCCTACTAATCCCCAGCCCTAGAGCTTGCTTGCTTTGCAGCCCCACCAGGGCAGGTGCCAAAAATGCAAAGGACACAGAGGAGCAGAAGCAGCCAGCAGCCCCCCACCTCCACCACGCACAGCAGCTTCCCCAACGTGGATGGGGCAGGCAGCCCAAGCGGGGCTCCAGCCTCCCAGCTTCCCCACCACCGCTCGCAGCGGCTAACAGCGCACTGTCGGCACTAGAAACCAGACCGAAAGCCAGGAGCTGCCTGCCCCACCTGCTGCAGCAGCGGGCACCACAAACCTGCGCTCCGGCAGCGGAGCCATCCACCCACACAGCAGTGAGAGCAGAAACGTGTCGAGGTGACGCACAACATCCCTGCCGGCTGCCGGGGTAGGGGCCGGAGCCAGGCACAACATGCCAGCGCCCTTCCAGCTCCAGGGGGAAGCCAGAGCTTCCTCTGGCCTCGTGCGCCACTGGAAGGGCGCTGGGAAACCCAAGAGGTGGTGATTTGCCAAACAAACATCTCAGCAGAAGCAACAGAGTCTGGTACAACCCTCCCAGAAAAATCTACAAATATATTTACTCTGCTACACTATTGATATTTAGCTGTGGAAAACCTGGAACATGAAGCGTGCAGCATCCTGAAACAGAAGAGAACCGAAACCCTAGTTACGGCGCGTGAACTAAGTTAACCGAGTCCACTACCGCTCTTCCATCCGTTTATCATCACAAACTCTTCTGTGGGTTTTCAGCTCCCAAATCCCCTTTACATTATTTTTAAATACTTGAAGCAGCTCAGACCACAGCAAACCCCCCCACGGTGCTTCAGATGTCTTTGTGGAGGCAGAAGTTCTCGCTACATGGTCTAACCCAGCTCTTGCACCCTGCCAGTCCCGGTGTTTCATTTCCCATTGCTCTGACCGCCTTGGGACAGCATCACAGCACCACGAAGCCACGCCAGCAACAGGAACACCGAATCTCTTGACTTTTGTCGAGGTGCAGAAAGTAAGCGCGCACCAGGACGAGGACTCCTATGCACAGGGCCGCGAGTGCTCGCTCGGCTCTGCGATGAGAAGCTCCTGCTCTGACAGCCGCGCCGCGTGTGCCATCACTCCCCCAACGGCCCTCCGGGTCACTAACAGACTGCTAAGTCTTAACAGCTCTCAAGGGAGACTTAACAGGAGATCTAGGGAGTAACTGCCATGCCTTTGTGAAAATTATAAAACATGCAGATTAGCAGGGAGAGAATTTAGAGTTTTTTTTTTCCCCTTACCACCTTTCCTCAAAAAATTTAATTCTGATAGCAAGAAAGGAAATATTCCTTGGATTCAAATGAGTGCCTGACTGCCAGGTGGGGTTTTGTAAGCACACACCGCACAGCACAGGAGCTAGCTGGTGCAAGCAAGAGCCAGACTTTGGGGCATGCCAAAAGGATTATTTAAGAAAATAAACAACTGGATGCCCCCCATACGCACTTTTTAATCACCTCCCCCTGCCCGAGGCGCGATGTTTGCCGGGACAACCAGACCTGTCCATAGGGATCAGAGGAGCAAGGCTGCCCATGCCCTCGGGCAGCACGGCTGCTGCACGCCTGCTCCACGGGCCACGGGGATGCTGGCGGGTGGCACAGCCCCTCTCTGCCATCACGCGCGCTGACAGGTGAGCAGGGTAAAGCTCCCCAGAGCCCAGCTTGCAACAAAGCCCGCGGCTAAGCCGGGCCAGCCCTCCCTTGTGCTCCCTGCGTGGGGTTTTGCTATAGATATAGGCAACCTGATCTTACGGGAACAAGGTACTAAAAATATACACGCGTGGCACAAGCGAGCACCAAAGGTCAGTTGTGAAGCAAGAACAGCCACCCGAGCCCTGCACACCTCCACTTCTCTTCGCCGCTGAATGACAACCTTGCAGTGCAAAAGCACAGGCAGCTGAAGGAGCCAAACAGACATAAGCCAAAAAATGCTTAGGACAAACTTCAGGTGTTTGCTAAGACACTGATGCCATCATTTATCCTGCCTCCTAAACCTTCAGCGCAGGGGTCCTGCTCTGCTCCCGCAGCGACCGGCCAAGCCCATCAGCAAGCCAGCCTTGCAGCAGGGCATCCGGAACGGACTGAGTGCTGAAGGAGCTCACCTCAAAGACGGTCGGGCACAAATCACAGGAGATATTTAAAAGATGAGGCTAGAGAGGCGGCTCTGCCAGGAAAATCTCTCCGAGCTGGCAGCTCACCCCCTACCCTTGCTGTCAGCCCTGGGGCAGGAGCCACACGCACGGGCTGCAGCGATAAATAACGGGGCGCATGGCCTTCCTCATGCCCCAGGGAATTCAGGTAAACATATTTCTTATAAATATTCTGTTGCAACCCAACCTTCCCATACTTTACGGTGGCTCTTTTAACAGAGGTTGACAGACTTTATATAGAAAGCCCACTTATTGCCATAAACAGCAGTTCTGGAAAGAAAGCATCATGGATAATAGCTATTTTTTCCACATTGTCCAAATTTTAAAAGCCCATCTATCTATCAGCATGTCTATGAAAGGTCAATTGAGGCTTGGCATTTGCTATAAACTTTTTTTGGATGACTTAGAAACAGGTACTGTCTGATGGTAATGGACCAGGGCACAGCAGGGGCTACAAATGTCCACAGATGCATCTAATTAGCAAACAGCATTTATGACTTGAAGCAATCAGAACAATAAATCCAGACAGAGGAATTAAGTTTTCAGCCCCCAGCACTCCCAAAATTCTTCACCTGAATTTGGGCAGGCCTCTCTTCGTACCTCTTTCCCTCTCCATCTGTGCAATTCCCGCCTCTCTTCTGGCTCTGCGCTGCCCTTCCTACCCACACCGTGACTCCCGAAACAGCAGGCGGGTCTGGGGGGAGCCGTCAGCGCGTTCTGCCCAGGTGCAACGCCCACTGCCTGCAGGAGAGCCCCTTCTTCACCGGGTCTCCCACATTTCTGGGAAACTATCACAGCACCCTGCACAGGACCAGGCTGGCACATGATAACAGTTACCTTGGTAAAAATTAGCAAACCTGGGTAAAAATTAATGGAGCAGACCAAGTTCAACACAAGATGAACTTGTGCTCTAGAGAAACGGGCTATGGAAAACAAGTGTCTACACTACCTGCTTTCCTCATTTTCAGAAAGTAGCGGTGGAAAAAAATACTTGATTTACTATAGTTGCAGTAAGCACCTCAACCAAAAGCTAATCAAAAGGAATTCCTTTCGTGTGTGCTGAAGATATCTTCAAGCCACAGAGTAAAAACAAGTACCTCATAGAAAACACATCTAACAAAAACCACAGGCATTAAAAAAAGTAATCTGCTAAAACTGGAGATAATTATACTGTGCAAGTACAAAGCTCAACCATTTGAATGAAATCACAGCTTATATTAAATATATGCAGAAGATTAAATCACATTACTTGCCTTAGATCTCATGAATAGTTTAAAGTCTAATCATTCCTGTATTGTTCCATTTATCACAGAAGTAGTAGAGAAGGCGACCTGATTTACAAAAAAAGCCAGCAAAAATAATAACTCCCCAAACAGCCTGTTGTGTTTCATTTATCTGCAGAACCAAGAAAAACACAGGTATAATTTTAAAAAGCCTCCATAAATTTAACATAACCTCCCCAAACTGTCAAGCAGTCTCGAAAAGTCGCTCAGCACACCACTTCCCCGCCTGCTCAGCCCTGTTGCTCAACCAATGTATTTTTAATTGAAATTCTCCTTGCCAATTTTGATATTACTTTTTGCACTTAGTCATTTCTATGCGAGTACAAGCAATGCTCTGACAAAACACTTAATAATTTAGCAGCAAAGACTACGCTTACCCACACAGACCACATGTTAGGCAGACCTCCTGATTTATGGAGAGAACTCCATCGATCTGAATCAATCGCGCTCTCCTCTGCGTCTGCGGGAGACAGCTGATAACGCGCACAGTCCTCAGGGGAAAAACCACTGCGTTTAAAGCACCGAGCGCCCATAGGTCCAGTAGCAAAGCAGCTGAAGCTGAGCAAAGCTCCGGGCAGGCTTGCCCTGCCAGCCCCAGGGAGCGGGGACCTGCCTGGGCTCACGTTCCAGGGGAGACGGCTTCTGCTGGGCCTCTGGGACTGGAGGAGGGGAGGCCAGTACCACAGGAAAGCAAAAAGCTGACATGTAAACAAGCGGCCTTGCTCCTACACGAAGGCTGAAGCTCCTGCGGATATTTCAATCAGGGAGAAAACAGTAACAGCATGGGGCAAACCAGATCAGAGAGGCATTCAGGGGGTCCACCCCGCCAACCACCAGGCCAAGCAGAACAACGCACAAGAGCAAAACGCACGGAAAAAGGACCACCACTTCTTCACCAAGAATGAGGTTAGCATGGCCAACATGTAACCATGCTGCAACAGGGCTCAGCACCCAAACCGTGTCCCCTGTCCTCCCCAGGGCTGAGGAGGTGTGCTCCAGCAGAGCATCACCTACCCAAAGCGTGCCTTTCTTAACGAAAGTCGAGGCACAGCCGAGCAACACAAGGGGCCCCAGCAGACGCTAGCCAAGCCCATCCCCGCGTCCCCTCTGTCCCAAGGACGTGCTGCCTCGCCGCGTGCAGCCATGGGTAGGCCACTGTCACCTTCAGCAAGGACAACGGGCTGGAGAAGAGCAGAGCCCAAACTGGCCAAGCTTCCTGGAGAAGCTGACTTTGTGAATAAAGCCAGCATTAAAAGCCCAGCAAGCAATGGCGGGTGGGGAGAACAGGGGAAAGGGCTACTTGAAAGATTTAAGAAGGGTGGAGAGAGGAAATCCGAGTGGTTTTTCTTTTTTTCTCAGATAATAAATTCACAGCCTGGCTAGCCCTTTCTCGGAGCGGAGGAGCACGGCCCAGCCTCTGGGGAGCACCACACACACGGGTGGCAGCCCTGCCGGCACGGTCCTGCCCCAGCCACCACTAAGAGCACGCAAGGAAGCGAGCCGTGCCCAGAAGACCGGAAACAGAGCCCGTATGGCTTTGATCAATCTGCCGCAGGAGGAGCCAGAGACAGGCAGTGACCCTTATTTCTCCTAACGAGAGTCCCTGGCCGTGTCTCCCGTTACACGAGCACGAGCCAGGAGACCTGCCCCTCTCCCCTCAGCTGAGGGGTCTCCAGCTCGTCCTGGCCCCTCTCATCAGCACGCGCTGGCAAATGTGGGAAATAAAAGGGGAGTGAAGGAGACTTCCTTCCATCTCCTGCCCTCTGAAAACACGGGGATGGACAGACGCAGGGGTCACTCGCACCCAGGAGGGGCAGTTGGTTGGATGCATCCCCTCACAGACCTGTCACCATCAGGAAACCCCCCCTCTAGCCACAGCAACAGGACAGCAAGGCACTGCCTGAGCAAGGGGCTCGGCTCCCACCAGCTCCCACTGCCTTCTCCTGGCTTGGCCCCGCGGGCCTCTGGACCTCCTGCAGACACTGCACTTCCCACAGGATGGTGACAGAACCGGTCAGAAATACAAGGGTCATCTCGTGGCTCCTAGCTGAGCCAGGCAGATATGGTGCGGAGCGTGGAGAAAGCCCTGCCCAGACCCCAAGGACAGAGCTGGCAGCAGCAGTGCCCAAGTTACCGGCTCTCATGAATCACCCGCTTCCTCTGAAACTGCTGCATTACCAGGCAAATCCAGTCCCTCCACCCCTCCTTCCCTTGCATCTTGGAAAGCTTCCCCGCTGACATTAATTGCTCTGAACCAGCAGCTGGGACACCACAAGGATCTCAGCACATCACCCACCAGCGAGTCAGCTCACCGCACATCACACACAGGGTGCTCAAAACATCCCTGCAGCCAACAAGGCCTTCCAGCCATGGAGGACACCAGGGAGCCCCTCTGTGCGCTCCCAGCGCTGTGTCGGTGCTCGCCACGCCGGGCCAGACCCAGCCACAGCACAGCACAGCGCAGAGCCCTGCAGCCCCAGGGCCACCAGCCGCCATCCCGCCCCTCGGTCAGCAGCTCCATGCAGTCACTCACTGCCTTTCAATTAACTCCCTCCCCTCTTTCTCCAAACCTGGTAGTTTGACCTACAGAAAGAGCCGGGAGGTTAGAGCAGGACGTGCTTTGTACAGTCCTGCGTTTTGCATCCCAGGGGACACAAAGCAACATCCCCTTCATGGGAATTAAAAAGCCTAAGTGCTTTTTGGGTGCTCTTTTGCCTATCCACAAATCACGTAGCACTGCATTTTCCCAGGGAGTATGCCACATCGTCTGTAATTACAGCTTCAGTTCAGCAGCAATTCGCAGAAAGTCAGGATAGTATGTGATGCAGAAAGCCAAACACAGACCAAAGCCAGCAGATACTGACTGGGAAAGCATTACTCAATTGCTGCTATTTTGTGGAAAGTATGTTCAAACACAACCACTGCCCCTTTGGAAGTTTCAGGATCTCAACTCTCTCCCCTGCCCTGCTGGCAGCTGGGGTTATGAAACCCTCGTTCACATTGCTGCAGCATTTTTTTTCTGGCAGACCAAAATAAAAGTTCGACCAGCATGCTGCTGGCATCTCAAATTCAGTATCACAGGAACACTCCAGAGCCGAGAACAGAAAAAGCGTTTTGAACAAGAGCCCAAATGCTTTTACAGCAGTCACAAAGAAAATACAGCGAGGTCTTCCCTCCTTCAGACCTCTCCCCTCTCCCTTCCCCAGCTCAAGCTGTGCACGCACATCTGCTCGCGGGCAGCTATTTTAGAAAGGCAGCAAGCTCTTCAGAGCACAGGCAGTGATTTGCTCTGACAAAAATTAGCGTAAGAGCAAACTGGAAAAAAAAAGCTCCAAGTTTGCAATAGTCAGTGCTTGCATCAGCCCAAGCAGCTGTAATTTGCTGGTTTTCTAGCTGTTTTCTGGTCCTTTAAAAGCCCAAGCTCTTCAGTTATAGAAACAAACAAGCAACAAAAAAAATCTAAATGCCATGTTATGCTTCTCCACTTGGTGACATTTCTTTAACCCCGTGCACTCACAGCCACCTACCCCCATTCCAGCGCTGCCAGCAGTTCAGAGCAGGGCTGCAGGTGAGCAGCCCCTGGGCTCCACAGGGGGGTCAGTCCCAGCCCCCCCCTTGAGAGCAGCCAGTGGCACAGCCTGTTCACTCCAGCTGCTTTGGATTAAGATTTCCCCCCTCCAAACAAGTTAAAGCTGTTGTGTTCTAACCCTGCCCCTGCTGTTCTGCAGAGAAACATTTTCACAGATGTAATGGGAAAAAAAAGGGGGGGAAAAATGGAGAGATCACCTGGTTCAGCCCTTGCTCCCAGGCAGAAGCAGCTCCAGGTGCCCCTGACCCCATCCGCAGCATTTTCTTCTCCAGGTCACTACAGCAGCCGGATTTATCCACCAGGCTGCACACACAGCTACACTAGGCTACTGGGAGCAGTGCAATTAGCCCAGCAAGAGAGAAACCCTCAACACGTGGCCTATAATTGTTTATCCTCAGGAAATCCTTTTGGCTCTTGTTCCCGTCAGGCTGGGTAACATAGCTGCAGAGTCAATCCAGCCTAGCACACGTTATCCCACCCGCAGTGCCAGGATCTGACAGCCCCCAGGCCAAGCACAACCAGTTGCACAACGGCTGGGGCTTGCACCAGCGAGGGGGGAAATCAGCTCATCCATGGAACCGAAGCCTCCTGGAACGGAGGACTGAGCCAGCTTGCTTGTAGGGACGCTGGTGCTCACCTGTGGACACCAGGCTCGGTGCACGAGGGATTTCAGGGCAACTCATCCCGGCAGCCACGGCTGCGGAAGCAAGCAGGGTGCGAGCCGTACTGCCGTCCGCGGGAGAACGGGGCAGCATCCTGGCCGGGACACGGCGCCGGTGACTCACAGCACGCACAGCCCAGCCATTCCTGCCCCACCTAACCCAAACGCCTCTCTCTACATACAGGAGAAGGAATAAGGGCACTACTATCCTCACTGCCGTCAAGACAAGTTTCTTCACACAAGATTTCCTCTCCCTGCGCAGGGAGCTTCCCACCCTGCACTTATCAGAATGGTATCTGTCAAGTGGAAAGTCCCACTTCCATCCATCCAACTTCATTGGAAGAAGCCGCCCAGCAGACAGTGCTCAAAATGAGGTACTCCACAAAATTAATTTGGCCAACACAAGGATGACAGCGCTCTGGGCATCACAGCTAACCTCACCACGCTCCCTCCCTGAGCAAACATTCATAACAAAAAGGTGAGCTGGAAGGAAGGGGGAGGAAAAAAAAGAAGAAAGTGAAACCCTTCCACAACTCAGAGAGAACAAAGCCAGTGGTGCAAACACTGCTCTCCGAGCCAGGGAATCAATGCTGCATCTGAGGCTGGGCTATGCAGCCCCATCCGAGCATCCTGGCTGCCCCAGCCCCGCGGCAGCAGGACGTTACATCACCGCCCAGCCCCAGCGGCCGCGCTTTGTTCCAGCCCCGGGGAGGAATTACACAGGAATCATCATAAAAGATGGCAGGGCTGCTCATGAAGTGGATTTTTTTTTTTCCCCCCCTTCATTTAATTTCCTGGCAGTGAGATTTTTTTCCCCCCCCTTAAGCCAATTGAAACTCAGGCAACGGCACACAGCTTCACTATAGTCTAGCAGCACTTAATTTTTATTACTGCTGAAAATAGCTTGGATCACAATAGCAAAGAAATGCTTTAAATCATCTAGTCTTGTCTGTTGCACATCTTACTCAGCTTTCACGTATCCTGTATTGTACAAGAAAAATAGAGTACCTATTTTGCAAATCTGTGCATTTGCCACAATATTTCAAAGAAATTACATCTATCAAGTGAACATTGCCTCTGTTTTCCACTTTGCAATAGTCGTACAAAATTTTATAAACGGTACACAGCATACTTTAAGATAAGGCCAGTTAAGACAACTGCTTGCCAATCCTCTGAAGATACACAGCAATAAATTACCAACCCCTCCAGATACAGCCCTACAAGAGCAAGACTGGGGCCGGATCAAGGACCCTTTCACTTACAAATCCTGCAAACTTCAGCTGAAATCACTGAGCGAAAAGCCTACAACGGAGCATTGTTCCTTCAAGGCTACAGAAGAATCAGAACAGGAATCTTGGTCAAGTTGTGAACAAAAGTAACAAGTCTGATCCGCTCCCAAAATGTCCTCCCAGGTGCTTAGCCTTGATTTCAACTGCAGGAGAAAAACAAAAAGCCCTTCACAAACATTCGTATCAGAGATAAGCGCATTAACCTTTCATTAAGGAGAACAGAACAAACGCTGTCAATTACAGCTGAATGTCAAGAGCAGGAATGCTTTTAGACTAAATTGGATTCAGCTGAAATTCTACCTCAAACAAAATGACTAAAGTTTTGAAAAAATGACTGCAGTCAGCAAGATGCAACAGGTGTCCAAAAAAAAGACAGCTGAACTTACTGCAAATCACATGTTTAGGATATTGCATAACAAACCAAAAAAGCCATTTACAGAGTATTGGTTCTGAAGAGCATCCATGCTCTCTCAGCAGAAAGCACCCATACAAGAGCACAGCAAAAAAGGAGGTAGCTGATGTTTTGTAGGGTAACTGCTCCCCCAGCTTACCCCCTTTACTGGCTCATGGCATGATGTGATGAGCAACAGCACTGGTGACAGTAGAGGAAAACAAGCAAAAAACAAATAAAGCAACCAAGAAGTGAAATTGCACCCCACAGCAGCCAGGCTGAGCCGTGCAGGGCGTCCATCCCATGCACACGGGGATCAACCCGAAGAGCTTACCCCAAATCGGTTCAGTCAAACCCCTCAGCGAGAGGCACTCCCCTGCCAGCACACACAGAGGTTGTACTAAACGTTTCATTTCTGATGGTGGAAGGAGAGGAGGAAAAACCCAGCCCAGGACTGCTACCTTTGTGCCAGCCCCATCGTTCGGCGCGGCAGTTGCACGCGCTCAGCGCAGTACCGAAACGCACGGGATGGCAACAGCTGGCATTCAGCTCCCTGGGCTTCAGCTAAGCCCAAGGAAGAGCTCATAAGCAAATCCATATATTTATATACATTTAATGCACCTGTATTTTAATGCACAAAGATTTTTTTAAATGCACATATATATTACTATTCGCGAGTGCAATCACACAATTTTACTCGAAGTCGCTGCAGACCCGCGGCAGAACAGGCTCTTCCTGGCCCAGCAGCGGGGCGAGCGGGCACAGCGCGGTGCTGCAGGCAGGGGAACAGAGGGCAGGGGCCCCAGGACGCAGCCTTTTAGAACAGGGGCTTTTCACCGCGTCCCCAGGCTACACAGCAGTCAGAGAGAGCCTGGCCTGTGCGAGCTTTCACGTGCGGACCAGATCCTGACACCACTGCAGTGACTCACATACTGACACGTACCCTACGAAACACACTCATTTGCGGGGCTATATTTTATGTTTGCTTTACACACTCTACCATGGACAGAAAGAGGAGCTGTGCCCGAAGGAAAAGGGGAGTTGCTCTGTTATTAAGCCCGGAATCTGTCCCCCCCAGCTAAACGACACACACACACACGTACCCGCGCACAGCTCGTCTCTGCCGTGCCGGTACCAGAAGGGCAGCAGCTGCTGCCACGCGCTCCGCAGCTACTGAGCCTCTCGTTTAGTCACTGCCAATCGCCTCGGTGTCTTCAGTTCCCAGTTTCTAACTTTGAAAGGTTAAACCGCTTTAAAACGACTTGCACTTACTGCAGTATTAGCAGTTCTTACAAAACCACCGGCCAGCTTCTAATTTTTACATATATATACATACACACACACGCATATATATGTATATACATTTTTAAGCATCAGCTGGCACCACAGACCCCCCCACCGCAGGACAGAAGCAGCACCTCCCCGCCCAGCAGCGGGGCACCCGATGGCTCACACCTGCTTGCTCCAGCAGCAGCTCCGTGCCCTCAGGAAAGCCCAGGACAGACACTGCTGCGGGGCTGCCACCATCGCGACAGCAGCATGAGGTGTTTTCTGCTCAAGAAAGTGCTCGTTTAAGGCAAGTTTCAATTACAGCCTATGACTGCTGCAGCATTACAAGACACAATAAAGCAAGAGAGTACAGAAAATTTTGAAAGCAAACATATTGCTACTGCAGCAACTTCACATCCAAGACAATCTGAGAAAGGAGATTTTCAAGGCACATTGATGTTTTTCCTTTCTATTTGTGACAAAGCCACTTTAAACAAAATTCCCAAACAACTTTCCAGCCACAACCCAGTGGTGCTGGCACCCCTGAAGGTGAGGTCTGAAATCCACAGGACCCATCTGCCACCACCCTAACCACATGCCCAAAGGAGGAAAATACAGAAACAATACTGTGTTGTCATTTATCCCCCTCTTGTTTTACAAAATCTGTTCCCTGACACCCATACCCTACCTTCTGCTGGAAGCAAAGGGGTAAAGGCAGCATCCCGCCCCGCTGCAGAGCGGCCGCAACACCCTCCGCATCCATCGGGCACAGCAGCCCTGTCCACCATATCTTAGGAGATGCCCACAATTACCAAAGCCCATCAAAGCCTGGTCCTTTCACCCACCCAACAGCTACTTCCAGTCCCACAGCAGACTTCCAGACATCAGCCGTGGTCTGACGGTGAGGATGGACTCCCCCATATCACTATTCCTTACTGATTTCTTCAATGCTTGAAGCTCCCTTTCATTTACCCTACAGGGAAGACCCCACCAGAGGACCAGCATGCATGATGCAAGGGTTTCACCACATGGACTGGCTGAGGACCACCTTCACCTTGTGCTTCACCCACCGCTCTGCACCAGCCCCGGCACGTGGCAGGCATGGGAGGAGGAAAGGCACTCAAAGGACAAGATAACCAGCTCTCCTGATGACTAAGTCCTGTGCAAACCAAAAAGCAGCAACACGGAAGCACAGCACCTCCATGCAGCTGCAGTGGGCATCAGAACCATGCAGCACGGAGATCTTCAGGTGCTGCACCAGGGCCAGGCAGAGCAGACACTGTAGGGAAAGCATCGCTTTGCAACCATGAAAGGGAGACTGTGTTCAGTTTTGGGCCCCTCACTACAAGAAGGATGCTGAGCTGCTCAAGGGCGTGCAGAGAAGAGCAACAAAGCTGGTGAAGCGACTGGAAAACAAGACATGAGGAGCAGGTGAGGGAACTGGGGCTTTTTAGTCTGCAGAAAAGGAGGCAGAGGGGAGACCTCATCGCTGTCTATAATTATCTGAAAGGAGGTTGCAGTGAGGAGGGTATCAGTCTCCTTCCTCAGGTGACAAGCGATAGGACACGAGGCAACAGCCTCAAGTTGCAGCAGAGGAGGTTTAGATTGGATATCGGGAAGAATTTCTTCATGGAAAGGCTGGTCAGGCATTGGAATGGGCTGCCCAGGGAGGTGGTGAAGTCCTCATCCCTGGAGATACTTAAGAGACATGGATGTGGCACTAAGGGACAGAGTCTAGTGGTGAACTTAGCAGTGTTAGGGAATGGTTGGACTTGGTGATCTAGAGGGTCTTTTCCAACCTGAATGATGCTATGCTGTTGTTATTATTATTACCTGAAGCAGCTTATAATCACCAGCACTGTGAGCAGCAGTGTCCTTATTACCCACTTCCCATCAGCAGGGCACACTTTCTGATGGGCACGGTGTCCCCAGAGGCAAGGTGCGGTCTGAGCACGGCATGCTCCGCTGGTGAGTTGCTCATGCAGTATTCGCTCTTAACAGAAGCACGACAGTGCGAAACTCCCCAGCTGCAGCCGCTCATCCCCAGCAGGAACAGAAGAGCTGCAGCCACGCACCCCGAGCCTGGCGGTGATCACAGCCCTGCAATCTTTTGGCAACTAAAACGGGAGAACACAGAAGATACTGTCTACTCGCCAGAGATAAGAGGAGCAGGGAGAGGGGCAGAGGTTGCCAGGGATGAGAAGTGCAGTTCTCCCAGCTCGCCTGTGTATTTAATCATTTGTAGAGATCAAAGCCTAAATCTCCAGATCCAAGTCCACTGGCTGGGGAAAGAACAAGCAGGTAAAGTCCACAATTTGTGTGCTTTCATTGAGCTGCACCACTGGCAAAATTTGCTGGACAAAAACCAGCCCATCCTTCCCACCACCATCTAAACCTCAGCAAGCATTGAAATATTTCTGAGATGATGTACCAGGAGAAGCAGCTTTCAATCTAAACTCATGCATAGGTATTCTCTAAGCTTACCTCGGGACAGCCCGTGCCAGCACACCGCAAGGGCTGCAACCCGCTTCCTACCCTGACCTGAACTGCCCCCGGAGCAGGGCTCGGTGGGGACTGCGGTGGACACTTTCCAGCAGAAGGCCACCGAAAGAACGGCTGAGCACAGGGATGGGTGCTGGGAAACCTCTGTGGCTCGCACCCGCCTCACCACTTCCTAAACATAATTAAATAGAGGAAACTCCCTTGAAAAATCCCAAGATAATACTTTCTGGGAAAGGCAAATGGCTTAATAGCACACTCCATCACCCCACTTCCAAGTTTCTTGGGAGACAGAAATCCACCCTTCCTAGACAACGCAACCCAAGGACTACCTCACCCCTCCAACCACACGCAGAGTCCTGCAGCACTGAGGAATTAACTGCCAAAGGCAGGTTCTTCTCGGCTGCGCACCTGTACACATGAGACCCGAGGTGCAAGGATGCTCGCAGCGATCCAGGCTGAAAATACGGTCACCAGCTGAGGAGCCACTTGTTTCGGAGTGAAGGTTTCTTCTGGCTGAGGCTCTGGTCATGTTCTCAATCACCTGTGCTTTGCTTAAGCTAACATTTCAAAAACCTCCCCAGCAGCAAGGATATAAATGGTTATGGACAGAAAGCAGCCGTTTTAATCAGAAAGGAAGTGCATAAACCAAGAGCAACAGGACAAAATTAAAAACAAGTCCAAAAACCCTGCTATTAATAGATGGCCCATTTGCTTGTACAGTTTTCATTGTTAAAAGCAAATTGCCATGCTTAGATGCAATTCAGTGAGAAGCTCAACTCCAAAGCTTGCCTGTACAGCCCAGCAAATTATTATTATTCTTAGTAAAATACCAACTGGAGACAGAAATGGTTTTAAGTGAAGAATAAAATACAGTCCCTGCACACATCTAATTCTCAGCAGAAAAGTTTCGACACACGATGGATTTAATTAGTAGCACCACTTTATCATTCGTGTTTGACCGGTGCTTTCCAGCCCCTCCTCGCAGCAGTTTCTAACCTCTCCAAACTTTAACTGTACACTTGAACAGTTCCATGCAGCTGCTTGTCCGAAGCTGGTTGTTTGAATTTTTTATTTATTTTTAGCCAAATGGTTGAGCTATTTCTGGGAAAAAGGCTCCAGTCAGGAGACTGCTTTGCAATTTTAAAGAGAAACGGTTACAGGAATTTGAGAAACTCCTGTTTTCCAAGGTATGGGTGTCGATAGGGGACTGCAGCCCTGGAAAGAGCCGTTCGCAGCTGGCAGGCACCGACCCGAACCAACGACGCTGTTGGGGCGAGGAGGCTGCTCACAGCTCATGCACTCTGGGGAAGCACGGGGCCGCCTGGGGCTGCTCCCTGCGAGCAGGCAGGAGCCCCTTCCCAGGCATCCGTAAGCACGTTTCCAGCACCCTTCCATAGGGAGCGAAGTCCCACCTCGCATCAGATAACAGCAGATACGGCAGTAAAACACACCAAGAGCAGGAGTCGGGAAAAACTGGGGCCTGCACCATGTGAGAGCTTCCCCTCCCCAAAAAAAACACAAAGGGAAAAGCAACAGCCCCAGCACCACCTCAAGCACCGTGCAACAGGCTGCTCCTGTACCCGAGCTCCTCTGCTGCCTTGGCAGCCCGTGTGGCCGTCCCACCACGCTCGTTCCTTATTTCTAGCTTCCCAATTTGAGACTCCAGCGCCTTCTCTGCGGTAACACACGGTCTGCACCGTGGCTGCTACCAGCGGAACTCACCCTGAGTGCATGAAACAGCGTCATCACGTTAAAGACGCTTTACAAAATAAATTCCAGCAACAAAGGCTTTGTTCATGAAAAGTTAAAGTCGCTTTATTAAAATCCATGCTCTCTTGAAGCGTGGGATTTAGTCGAGCAGAACTGCCACCCGGTGTCACAGGGACACCCTGCAGCGCTGCGTGCCCAGACCCAGCCTTTGCTGCTTGCAGGTTTTTGTCACTTTAATGAGAGCAAAATGCTCAAATTGGCAGTCGTGCACAAGGCATTTGACACGCAGCCTCGCTCTCAAGGTGCTAGCACGGATGAACTGGGGAAAAACGTGATTCTCAAGACTTCCTCCTCCTAACCTATGCTCTTCTTTCTTATTAGAACAGGAACTGCAATCACACACTGCAATGTTTGGTTCACACTGTTTTAAAAAAAAAGCATGCGTGAAAGAAAATTGCAGATGTGCTCCATGTCCCAAAATAGACTATTTCACATTTGCAGCAAAAACTAGGGATGAGCATGTAACTCAGCACCCTTCACCCCACGCGCTCCAGTGCAGTGCGCTCCTGCATCCCCCCGAGCTGGGCAAGGCTGGGGGGGGGGGGGGGGGCGGCGGCACCGGCACCCGGCTGCTCCGGACCCTGCCTGTCCTCATCCACTTGTGGCCTGCCACATGCATAGGGAATTTATTTTCCTTCCAAAAAGTGATTTTGGCTGTTTCTCGTTTTCTGCCGTTTGAGTGCATCTCTGCAGGGGATTGCTTTCCTGCAGAGCATCAGGCGGGACCAGCCCCAGGAGGGCAGGGACCAGCCCCCACCGCCTGCCCCTGCTCCTTCCCACTGCTGCAGGAGCCCCACAGCTTCCCGGCTTCCTGGGCAGGATCTAATCAGCTCACCAGCCTCCGGCACACGCCTTGTGAGTCAACACATGCCTTCTCCCAGGCCTTTCTTCCTTTTCTTCCTCCCAAAAGGACAGGCTCAGGTGACACACTGGGACAAAATGCTCTGATCCCAGGGACTTATGCCCTGGGGAAGGTGGAGGGAGCCTCAGGGCTCCGGGTGTGTGGGCAAGGCAGGAGTGCAGCCGGCTGCCCCCACCCAAACCTTGCAACACCAGCCTTCCCCTGCACGCTCCCAGGTGTGCTGGGTTTGGGGACAAAGGAGTAAAGTGACCTTCAGGAAACACAAAGGGGCTTTGTAAAACCACCTTGCATAAACCAAATCCCAAATCCCTCACCGGGCACACACTGCTCGTGTGCACATGAGCACCCATCTGCGGAGACAGCACCCGGCCGCTCTGGGAAGGGTAAGGATTAAGAAAGCAAATCTGCAAGCACTTGCACAAGGAAAAACCCTCCCCTGCCGTACGTTTAACACCAACAGCAGGCAGCAAGCAAAACTCGCCCTGGAGGATGCAGAGTGGGTGGTGAAGCACGGCCAGGGCTGCTCGGGGTTCCGCGCAGAGGGGAGCGGGCTGGGAGCCGCAGGTGACACAGGAGCCTGGCCTCTGCACGCCTGTCCTCTGCAACCCTGCTCTGCAGCAGTCTGCACGCAATTTTGTAATTAAATAAAATGAGCCCCAGATGGAAAACCTCCACATTAAAGCAGCATTCAGCACACAAATTAGAGGTAACAGCCTGCTACAAAGGCTGCACAAAGCAAACCCAGTTTGCTTTGGTTACCTTCCCTCTCCTATAACAACAACAAGCAGCCGAGCCCGAGGCACTGCACCAGGGACACGCAAGGGACAGGCTGCCTTCCTGACCCGTGGGCTGCTAGCGGCCACCCAGCAGAGACAGGACCGAGACCCGAGGCGGGGAGCGGGGGGAGACATCATCATCATCGACCTGCAGGAAGACAAAGGCATCACAAAATTGATTTGACTGCACAAGGGACCCGGCTTTATATAAAAGCAAATGGGTAAAAGCCAAAAACAACAGGGTCATGAGTAACTTTTCTTTCTGGGTTTCCTCATTAGTTCTTACGAAGCCCGAACCTGTGCTAACCCCGCCACATTAGCAGTGCTGCTGCTGGAGCTGCAATCTAGATCTCCTGCCTGCCAGCCACAGCCTCATAGCTGTGGCCCGGAGGTACGGCTGTCTGCACACTTCAGAAGAATCCAGGAAAGGTAATTACAAAAAAAAGCACGCTATCTTTGATCCACAACACAGGGACCCACGCTTCCGACCTCCAGGCGTGCTGGGAGGAAGCTGCTCCTGCTCTGCATCGTGCGTGGAGCCCACCGTGCAGAGACGGACCCAAACCTCCCCGGCTGTCACCACACGCACCCTGTCTGCTTCCGCAGCCCTCCCACAAAAGGGATGCAAGCAGCACGAGACTAAAAATAAGACTCCAACGCCAAAATCCATTTCCAAAAGAGAATTGAAGTTATATTTCATGTTGACAGTATCTCCTTAAAGTGGATTAACCGTGGCAATCCAATCCTGCCTCCCCGCAGCGATCCCATCCTGATTCTCATTTCGGCAGCAGGGATCTCACTGGCGTAAACTGAAGCTCAGAAGCCAATTTGTTTCTGCAGCAAGCGTGAGTTTGTACCCTAGAGTACCAGCACAGACCCAAACACACATCTCCTCCCCTCTTGCTCTTTTTAGCATTCCATTTCACACCCTACGCAGGAGAAGGAAGTTTATGGAAGGGAAAAACAAAACCACATAACAGCCAGGTTGATAGGACAAGAAACATTCATCACACATAAGCTGTTAAATACACCCGAAAACAGGATTTTTAATATCCGTTGGCATTTATGAGCCTCTGTCAGAGGCCACACAGTGGAGAAGCGACACCATTTGTCAGAGGAGCCTTATGGGCACCTCAGCACCAGACCATCTTCAGCCTTTAATAACTGCAGTGAGTTTCCTGCAATGCCAGGGCCACGGGACGGGCATCTCCAAGCCCTGTGCTGCCCATACGCTTGGCCACAGGGCTGAGGGCACCGCAGCGGCTCCGAGATGCCTCTGGGGAGATGGGCATGCTGCGCTCTCCTCCCAGGGAGCGGGAGGGGGCCCGACCCCAACCCAGCCAGGCTGGGGACAAGGCAGAGCGGGGCAGCAGGAGCCGCTATCTGCCCGAGCCCGGGCTGCACTGGCAGGGACCCGCACCACCTGCACCTGCCTGATAACGAGCAGGGCACACTGCCGCTCACACTGCGCTTGCAAAGCAGGAAAAGCTTTCAACAACCCACTGCCCCCGAGCCTTAGCAAAGGCCTCCTACTCCTTCACGTGCGAGGATAACAGAGCCGAGCACAGACCCGCACCCAGGGATCCCACAGCCGCCTCTGCGGTTCCCCTGCACCTGTTTACACAAGGCAGTCACCTAAAACCAGCTTTTAGTTGAACTTGGTGGCACCAGAAGGTGTTCATACCTCAAGCGCCTGCTGAGGCGCATTAGAGAAAGCCTCCGTTAAGGGGGGGTAGGAAACATAGCACCAGGCAGAGCTAAACCCAAAGTCAGTAACCTGGGGCACTGACATCAGGTCTGATAAACTTGTCCCCAGGACTGTAAAACAATAGTTGCAGTAGCCGCGTTTTCTGCAACACTCCTCTAAAGTCTCAAACTGAAATGCAACCTAAAAGCGCAAAGACAGGGAAATTACACATTTGCGCTCCCCGAACTGCTGTAGTGCAACCTCCAGACTTAAAAAGGGAGCGGGTCCCACGTGCTACAAGTCCAGCACAAACGGCTCTCAAAAACACAGGGTAATATAACAAGGGCAGCAGTTCTGCCCTTCCAGGCAGCTGAATACAGAGCGCATTATTCCGGCAAACAACCCGATGCTAAGAGGAGCAACGTGCCTCGGGAAGCACCTCCTGAACCTCCAGGGGTGCGCGTGTTGCACCAACAACCTATGCCTGCCATTTAAACTCAAGCAACTTTGTTAGCCACGCACTGCGCAATAAATGACACTGCTAAATAAACAGAAGCTACTGAAACGATGTAAAAACGCCGGGTTTTGCCACACTTGCTGCGGAACAGGAAAAAATGAGTAATTACAGAGTTCAGTCCAAGCGGTGAGGTCACAGTGAAATCTCTAAGTAGCTTATGTGGCACCAGGGAGGTTTCTAACGTGTTATTTGGGGACGAGAAGCACTTGGAAGAGCGGTGCTCAGCACCCTGACAACTGCTGGGCATCATCACTCAGAAAGCATGGGTTTGCTGGCGTGTGCTTCCAGGGACAGGAAAGTCCCTTTCTCTTGGTTGGTTTTTTTTTTTTTTTTTTTTTTTTAGTTTTTCCCGGGGGGGATAGAGGGTGACACTTTTTTAAAAAGGAAGAAAAAAGAGGTTTCAGCTCTGAGAGCAAAGCCAGCATCTTTCAGAGCCTCGCAGCGCAAGCAGTGCCCTACGGGGAAGGTTTTAAGCGGCCGAGAGCCGCCGGCGCGGCCCCCGCACAGCAGAACCCCGCCGCCGCGGCCGGACCCCCCGGGGACGGGGACGCGAAGACGAGGGACGAGGCAAAACCAGCTCCTCCCCGCCCGCCCTCCGGGGGCCG
>VXAL01000017.1:0-16905 GCA_013399475.1 Chauna torquata
CTGCCTGGTTAAACCACAACAGTTACCAAAACCTGTATGGTTTTCCAGTACTTTGGTTACAACTTTGGTCAGGGCATCATCTAGTGACATGTTAGGCCTTCTTTGATTGCACTTCCTATGGCACATCAGGAAAGGAAAGGATAACCTGAGATGGCAAGAGAGTCTTAACAGAGAAAATATCTAATGTTAGATAAATGATTAAGTGTAACATTTTAAGCAATAGAGCAATACTGTATCAAAGGGTGAAACAGATTCCCTAGGGACATACTGAAAGTAATATCCTGTGCGTATGGAAGTGGGTAGAGAATGTGGTTAGTTGTTCACAAGTCAGAGGTATTATTCCTGTCATCTAATCAGATTTTCCTTTAGATAGGCCAAACAATTTTGCTCTGTGATGACTGCAGTAAATCCTTAATTACAGAGTAACACCATAGCCAATTCAACGTACTTGCACAACACCTTGCAACAGCAAGACACCCTTCCGCTGACAGCAACTACGGAAGCTGTAACAGTAACTTACTGTTTACCAACCTGCTAAGATTAGTACCTGATTCCCAAAAAGCTATTTAACCTTTGGATGATGACTGTCTGCTTCAGCCAACAGGCTGTTTCCACTGCAAGAGAGAGCAGTAATTGTGCATCAGATTCTTGGAGGAGGGTTATAAACTGGAAGGGTTATAATTGCTTTGCAGATTGCAGGCCAGCCGGGTTATCCTTTGATAATTCTGACACGTTCCACCTGTTTCTGTCGTGCCACCAAGGCCCTCCACTACCTCACCACTGCTGACAGTATGGCAGTGCTAATTGGGAAGCATGCTTTGCTGGAGTGACACAGATCCCCCTCTGTAACAGTCATGGGAAGGCACAAACATATGCCCCTGTGCTTCTTGCAGACATAAATTTCTTCTGCTTATCTTTTCAGCCACGAAAGCCTCATGTGCCCAGAGGTAGCATCAGCCTGGGCTCAGCCCCGTGCAGGTCTGCCTCCTTTAAGCCTTGCCAGAGTGCTGCCCGCTACAGCTGGGGTTCGGGCTGGTGAGCAGCCCTCTCGCAGCCTACAGAGCGGCTGCAGCCTGCGTTCCCCTGCGGACAGGTGCTGATTCAGAAATACTGGCTGCACGCAGTCTGAGTCTAATGCCTCCCCATCAGCCTTCTCTGTCCCAGCAAGAGCAATCTGAGCATGCGCGACATGTGGCATCCTCACTTCTCCCACCCGTCATTTCTCCTGCACGCCTGTCCCCTGCCTCTTTGTACAGTGCCACATAACGCAAACGTGCTGCGGGGATTTTGTGCTGGCTATGCACCCCAGGTGAGTGTCCTCTGCTCTGCTCTTGGAGCTTCGGTGCACACCACGCAGAGCTTCCTGTGCAGTTCATTTCTATTACTATATAAATCTCATTCTTACACACTTGCAAACCCATGGAAAATAATAATAATAAATCTATCACCTCAGGCACCTAAGTACAGCAAAATGAAACGAACCGCTGCCCTGAAAATTTCCATCCTCCTCTCTCTTAAACAGCTGCACCAGCAGCAGGACTGAAAGATTTGCTCCCAAAAGCAGAATGGGGGCTCAGTAGGCTACAGGGCATGCTGCCCACAGAAGCAATGCTGAGGCAGGTGGAAGTCTGCTGGGGGTGCGTGAGAGGAGCCTGCAGCCACACGGGAACTCTGCAGAGGACAGAGAGGACCAGCGGCACTTGGGAGCATCTGTGCAGTGCCGTGGCGCTTGCAGGCACCCATCTAGTGATTTGACTGTCCAGGGGACTCTGCGTTAGGCAGAACTACAGAATCACCACCTTCATAACCCAGGTGTTGTTCAGGGGCCTGTGGTAGCTAATTACATTGTCTTTTGACTTTGAACTGGGTAAATGGACCTGGGGGTACTCGTCGATAGCCAGCTCAATATGAGCCAGCAGAGTGCTTGAGTGGCCAAGGAGGCCAACAGCACCCTGGCTTGTGTCAGAAATAGGGTGGCCAGCAGGAATAGGGAGGTGATTGTCCCCCTGTACTTGGCTCTGGTGAGGCTACACCTCAAGCACTGTGTTCAGTTTTGGGCCCCTCACTGCAAGAAGGCCATCGAGGTGCTGGAGTGTGTCCAAAGAAGGGCAACGAAGCTGGTGAGGGGTATGGAGAACAAGTCTTCTGAGGAGCGGCTGAGGGAGCTGGGGTTGTTTAGACTGGAGAAAAGGAGGCTCAGGGGAGACCTTATCGCTTTACACAACTACCTTAAAGGAGGCTGTAGCAAGGCAGGGGCTGGTCTCTTCTCCCAAGCGCCAACTGAGAAGACAAGAGTAAATGGCCTCCAGTTGCGCCAGGGGAGGTTTAGGTTGGATATGAGGAAAAATTTCTTCACTGAAAGGGTTGTGAGGCATTGGAACAGGTTGCCCAGGGAAATGGTTGAGTCACCATCCCTTGAGGTCTTCAAAAGACGTGTAGATGTGGTGCTTAGGGACATGGCTTAGTGGTAGACTTGGCAGTGCTGGGTTAATGGTTGGACTGGATGGTCTCAGAGGTCTTTTCCAACCTAAATTACTCTATGATTCTATGATTCTAATAACATTCAGAAATCAAGAATTCACACTTTACCACACAGAATTGAGCTTTTTGGCCTCTTAAGAAGTCCCTTCTGTCTTCAGGTAACCAGGCTATATGAGTGCTATTCCAGAAATGTTGACTCCAAACAGATTAATACTTTCAAATTATCTAAAACTATGTCACTCTACCAGTAGTGCAGCTTCTGCTGATAAGTAACACCTGGTGACTGGGATAACAGAGTCTATTGCTTTTGCAGAGGACATTAATTTATGCTAGCATTAAGAGTAACAGTGGATTTTTCCTCTGCTCATTTCACAGCTATGCTTCCTTTCAGTGTTAGGAAGATTATGCTCTCAACTCTGCAAAAGCTTTGCTCTGCCAGCAAAGTTGCTACTCTGTGACATTCAGTGCCTTGTTTATTAATGTATGACAATTGTGAATTTTATCGGTAGATGTGGTAGACAAAATATTTCAGAAACACTATGCTATGTATCAACTAGTAAACTTGCTCTATGGCAACTACATTTGTTGAGTACTGTGGAAATATAATATGGTGTTGGATACTTCTGAAATTTGTGCCCAAGACTAGGGGAAAAAAAATGGAAAAAAAAAAAAAAAAGAACGAGCTCTGAGTTTCCAAAATCTCTCTTTATTTTCATATTTCTCTGTTTCTCTGAGGCAGATAATTCTCTTCTGATATGCTAGATTGCCTTCTAGGTACTCCCATGCACCTGTGCAAAGGCCACCTCATTCAAATATGTAATCTCCACAACCATCTTCCATACAGTTTATGACCCCACAACAAGGAAGGGAAAAGAAAAGCAGACAAGTTATAGCCTGGAGTTGTTTTCCTGGATACCAAAATATGGTGACTTACAAGCTGTGTCATTAAAATTATGATAATTTCAGGTTCTTTCAGCCCTCTTCACATGTTTCTCCAAACGGAGAACTTGAGATTGTGTGTTTATCTCAATGTGTGGCAGTGAAATACCTCTCTGCTTAAAAGGGAGTAAGTTTGAGATGAGTTCACTTTGTTGGTATTGATAAGCAGAGGGAGGAAGAAATTTTTTGAAGTTCTGTCATCGTATGTAATTATTTAATTTCACTCTAATCCACTGGGATTGCCATGAGCATATCAAATACAAAAATCTGACCTTTGCTTTTCTGACAAAAAAATAAGATACTAAAGTACAGAAAAACCCTTTCGATATCCTTCAAATGGTTAAACAGAGAAATAGATTTGCTTTTGAATTACTTCCTCTGTTTTTAAACTTTATTTTAACTTTGTCCAGATTTTAAAGAGCGTACTTCTTTGCCTGCAAGGTCTGAGTTTGTGATTCCGGGTGTGTTCCCCTGATGTCCAAATGCAGCTGAAATGAAATTCAGGCTGTACTAGGGAGCACATAGCATCAATACCATTACAATTCTGGCTAATTATATAGTTGTGTAGCTCTTAAATGCAGACAAGTCTCATACTGAGTCAAGGTACAAGTTTACATGGACAAGATGAGTGGTTTCAAGCCTTTAATCAGATTGCTGTCAGCAATCATTCCAGCCTTTCTAGCTCATTTTCATTTTCTTGATTTATTTGCATATCTACTGTATCTGTCGTATGAAAGGCCTAGACATTTAGAAACAAATTTTTGTTTTACTTCGTTTTGTTTTGTTTTCCTTTGACACGTTAATTTAAGCTTAATAACAATACCTGCCAAGTGGTGGAGGTATGAAACAGTAGGCTGAAATCGTTCTAGCTTCTCTGCAGTTGAGGAGCTGCGGGATGGATGCACTATACCATGCATAGCAAGTGCAAAGATACACTGTTTCTGCTTTCATTTTTCCCTGTTAAGGTATCTATACTTCTTTTTCTTTTTGTTTCTCTGTCTCCTCTACTTCCATTTTCACTTTACCTAACACTGTTTTGCTGTTATTTATTTGCCTAATGACCCTGTCAATTTCCATTTTTTTATAACACAGTTGTATCTATTATTTATGGCCATTACCACAAAATGTGGGTTAATGATACAATGGGGTAAAACTGACACCCAAACAAATGGCTGCTTTCATTCTATTTTAAATAACACTGTGAAAAACTCTGCCATTTTCCCATTCTTTCTCCGAGATGATAAAGCAGCAATAAGAGATAAAAAGAAAAGAAGAAAAACTGTGTACACATTTTAAAAATGTGCTTTTCAAAAGATT
Organism: Chauna torquata; assembly: GCA_013399475.1. Classification (NCBI taxonomy): domain Eukaryota; kingdom Metazoa; phylum Chordata; class Aves; order Anseriformes; family Anhimidae; genus Chauna; species Chauna torquata. The sequence goes on from VXAL01000017.1 coordinate 4,738, forward strand.
TGCCTTATGGTGAATGAGCTTTTAAATTGTCCTGAGGAAAGATTTCCTTCTGGCTGTTTCACATATCACTCACATAGGTGAGGGAGCATAGGACGAGGAACTGGGCTTCTTACAGAAGCCTTACAGGTTGGCCTGAGCTCACTTGTTGTGGCACTTTGAAGTGTTGGAAGACTTGACTGCCTTAAGTCAGACACTAGATGAAGGGAAGAAGTGGTCCATCTTTCTTCCCAAATGATTATTAAGGCAACTTGTGTAGATGAGGACCTGGCAAAAAAATCAGCTTGTTAGGAGGGATACTGTTGAGGATGTTCATTCTGTCTTTTTTTAGTGGCTGTGATATTGCATGTGGTCACATCGAAAAAATGCTCATTGGTTCTTTAGTATTTCCTTTAAAAACCAATGATGCTATTTAGCTTGAAAAGAAGCTGACATTCTGCAAGAACAGCGGCTGCAGCTAGTAAATTCTTGACATGTTTTCTGGTTGTTGTGTGTGGACAGTTACTTCTGGACTCTGTTGAAGATAATACGGGGATGATGCTGTTTCTGACCTTTCTAACTACGTTCATATGGCATTTGTACACTCAGTGCTCAGATGAAGGTTGCATCTTGAAAACTTGGCTATCAAATTGTTTAGAACGAACAGCTGCAAGTATTATTCTTCTTCAGTTATGCAGCCTAAGACTTCATAACTATGATTTAATTAAAATGAAAGTTTCCCCAAACTAAAGAGTATAGCATTGTCTGCATACTTTCTCAGGGCTTTTTCAATGCTAAATCCACATGTATGTATTGCTTTAGGTTTCTGTGTATGGTCTTTTCTTAATCTAATTGTAAAAAGAGTCTTTCCTCAACATGCACACATCTCATGTGAAATTCCCTTGACCTCTTTCCTTTTAATTCCAATGATCAGAAATCTTGGGAATTAAAGATGTTGTGGGGGCAGAAATAAAGAGTCAATGGGACAGAATTTCTTTCTAGGTCAGTAGTTCAAATCCATTCCTAAATAAATAACAGCTTTTGGTTACTATGTGAATGGATGCTAGTTACCCTGATTCTGGTTCTTTCTGTAGAGATGCTCTATGACAAACTCCTCATCCTTTGTCCAGCCTAAAAGATTGATTCATTAATCAGAATCCTTAAATACTCAGAGGTGATACCACTAAGACAGAGGCATACTGATACATGATGCTCTGACTCTCACTTTAACACATTTTTTCTGAATAAATAAAAAGTTCTGCCTCTGACTGTTCACATAAAGCCAGCAGGTACCTTCAGTTCAAAAGACCAAATAGTAATGGTTTTGGCCCACGACTTTTCTGAAATTGTATCAAATGGGAACTTACTGAGTGCTATAACCGCAGACTTGTAAATTCAGCCTTCAAAGACTTATTTGATGACTAATATCTCTCACAGAAGAGGACTAAGGAATGGAAGAAAATACATGTACAGATTGTAGTGATCAGTGCCCTTATTTCTGTATTCAAGACATTCAGCTGTGACAAATTCTGTAATAAGGCTATACACTCGATTTTGCATTTGAGTCTCTGGTTTGTCTTAAAGATACACAAAAACATGCAAGGTGCTCAGCTACTAACCAACCAAATCAATAAATAAATAAATTGATCATAAATTATATTATTTGCTACATTTATATTATCATTTTAGTAGTTTCACAGAACTCCATTTGCTTTTGGTTTTGGTCCTACAAAAAAATATTTAGGATTTTGCTATCAGTTTCAACAGCAGCAGGACCCAAACCTTAGTGGCCTGAATGATCTCTCCACCAGCAGAATAATGAACTTTTCAATCTCCCAAATCTTACTTTTTTTTTTTTTTTAATAAGCTTTTTCTGGTTTGCAACAAATGCCGCAGCACATAACATTGTTCCAGCCCTCCTCTCTTAGACATTTGCCAAAAAATTTTGAAGACATTGGATTTGTTGAGCCAGACTCTCCAAGAATTTGTCAGTGTGCCAGACATGAACTATCACCAAAAATGTTCCATCCACCAAACAAATTGATTTCTCCAGATATGTTAGATTGCACTGTGGGTACATTAAAATAATGTTTTTATTTAACACGGTGATGCAATTCAAACACATTTAAGAAGCTTACAAATGTTGACAGTAATTCCACAATCACTGTGAAAGTGAAATAACTTCTAACAAGGTCAAAGCAGCAGTCCAAAGCATTTCAGCCATTGCTTACTTCAGCAATTGCTTTTGTAACACAAAATGCTCATTAATAAAAGTTTATGACAGTCCTCTGACTCTGGGAATTGTTTTGCCATTTTTAGGGGGTATTGCCCCAGTTGAGCATTTGTAGTAAGGTTTTATTGAATTCCTTTGCTAAAGGACTACCATAAAAATATTTAAGTAATGATTGTATTTAATCCCATAAACTTCCTAAGCACTTTTCTTGGAGGATATTGACCCATTAAATAGCAAGCGGGTCAGTGTTATCTTGGGAAATGTGAATTTAAATTATAATTTGGAATAATCTGAAAATAATTTAAAAGAATTTGGTGCTCTGAAATATGCTGCAGTAAACTTGTAGACCACAGACAAGACTAAACTCCTGTTGCCTTTGTCACTAAAGAACTGAGAGTAAAATACCTCTTCCTTCTCTCATGGACCAGACTTAGTATTAAATGGTTGGTAACTTAAGGGTAAGGAAATGCAGAATGTGAATCTATAGTAACACTGAACTAAAAGAAGTAAACTAACTTATAACTTAGGAGGGAGAGAAAAAAGAGAGAGAGGGAGAAACAAAATCTCTATATCAATATTATAAATTGTTTTTCATTGCCTGGCAACTATCTTTCAGCTATCACATTGATTTCTATTTATAGATTTAAAATCCATTGAACTGGATTTAAAACTTTCAGTCTTCCTATAGATTTCAATAAATTTCACAGTGGGCTTTTGGGTATATAAATCATTGATTAGATCCCCACAATAGTAAAAAAAATAAATAAATCTATTGCTAAACACATGAACTGCTCTGTCTAATGTTTTTAATTATTTCAAGATTAAGCACGTTAAAATTTCCATACAGCTTTGAGATCACAATCAACAATGCTGAAGAACCTAACGTAACATTAAATACATCCCAAAAGGTTAAAGGATGAGTTTGGATTCACTGCCCCATTTGAATAAACACAGAGCAAGAAGATGATTCTATAGCCGAAACAAAAAATTCTGTGAGATCTTGACATATACATAATACTAATTATTAGCAATCCTATATATGGAAAGCTGCCTGCTATAGAACTTCAGATCATGACCTTTCAAGCAATAAATCATGGCAGGATCTCTTTGCCTTTGGGAAGAACAGGCGTGCTGCATCGCTGCCACTTGACTTCGCAGCTGTCTGCGCGAGGAAGTCCTCTGTTTGCATGAATTGCAGCTTTCAAACAGTGCCTGGCATTTAGCAGCCGAGAATTTTAAGACATATGTTGTAAGTCTTACATTAGCTGGAAGTTGGCAAGCCCTTTTTAACAGTAAGAGTAATGAGTATGTTGGCTTCTGATTGTTAGTACCAGTTTAAGTGAGAAAGTGAAACACTAACAGGAAGCGTTTTTGAGTGCAAGTTTTAAAGAAGTGAAGTCATTATGAAAAAAAACCCTGGCTAGTTTCCATTTTACTATTGATTGTAGCTCCACCCAGAAAGCCAACAAGGTTTATGAAGTTTTAGTAAAATAAATAAACTTGCACACCTTTAACTAGAGAATAGAATGTCTGTTTTGAAGAGTAATAGGCAAAAGCTGAGGGAAACCAGAATACATAGCCTTGAGAGACTGTATTTCCCCAAACTAAAACAAAACCTGAAATATTTACAGTTAAAAATAGCCTGCAAGGACAACATGAGGATAATTAAGGAATCAATTGAAAAAAACAATGAACATTAAGAATAGACAAAAGAATGAAACTGGAAGTCACTGCAAAAACTGGAATATCAATGATAAATATATATACATAAAAACACCAATGACATACGTTTTTCAAGGTTTTGTGTATACCTTTGGAAGTATTTCTACTAAGAATTAAGTGTCCAGGGCTGTGTATGTAGGAGTAGGAGTGTGGTTTAATTTCAGACTTCCATTTGCAACAACCACAAATATTAATCCATTTTCTGTTTCATAAAAGCAGTTACATTTAAAAAGAGAAACTTCAAGAGTCTATAGGCACGTATGGTGAGAAGTTCAACATTATTTCAGCCTCACTGAGCACAGGTAGTACATTCACTGTGGTTATCCAAGCAAGTGATATAGCTAGGAGACCTGTGCTGAGATAACAGCTGGAATATAAGCGTGCTTCTCTCCCTTCCTGTCCGCTGTAGAAACCTGACTTCACACCAAAGGGAAAATGCTATCTTTAGGATCATTCACACACATAAACTCTAGCAAATTCAGGCTTTTGCTCAGTAGCAATGTCTTGGATGATATTGATCATGCAAGATTACTAATATAAATAAATCTCAACTACTTGATCATAATGGCAGCTGCATTCCTCAAGGACAACTATAAAAACTGTGCTTGAAACATTCCTGCAATCCCATGCATGGGGTTAGAGCTTATCTCTCCGTAAGAAGCCCATAGCAAGTTAGTGGGGCTATGTAAACAGACCAGAAGTCAACCATACAGATAAGCTTTGCTCATTGTATGTTAGGATGAAGCAGAAAATGGCCCTTTCATTGCTAACAGAGCCACTTTGTTAGGAAAGAATTTCTGGGGCAAAATAACCTTGCCCTGAGGTATGTATGGGCACTTCAACTCTCAGTGGGCTGAAGCTATATGTATACTTACAGGAAATAATGAGTGGAAGGGTGAAGACCTTACCAAAAAAGAAGTTAATTACTGTAATCAAGCCAGCAGCAAGTGAGAGAGCTCTTATTTTAGTTCTGTGTAGCTGAAGAAAGCTAGACACCTCAAACAGACATATAGGAAAGAAACAGATTCTCTCCTCATTACAGATTTTACACAAACTGACTTATCTCTTACTGCCCTGGCTTCTCTTTACTCCTAGTCAAGTAACACACATAAAATGGACAGCTTGTTTTTTAATGCATAAAGAAGAACCCAAATGAAAATTGGAAAGCACAAGCACTAACAAGAATGTGACCTCATTATATTTTTTACTTTCCCATATCTGCAATAAATGTAGAAGATGCTGATTCCATAAGACCCAGGTGTTTTTAGCTCAAAGGCACCCAGCTCTAACAGACCTGCAGACCTCTTCCCTATCAAGTTTTCCTGGTCTCTTCTTCAAAGTTTTCTTTTTCTAAAAACACATCTTCAATTTTAGGCCACAAAGAGAAGAAATGCAGTCATGAATGTAATAAACACCCAAGAAGGGAAAACAGATTGGGAATTTTTTCCATACTTCCATGCAGTCAAAAAACAACTGCCTAGTTTTTGTGTCAAAGTTGGACCTAAATAATATTTGAATACTGATATACAGCGATAACACAGAGAAGCTCAGCACAAATGTTGAGGCAGAAATTACACCATTATCTATAGTAAAAGCAGTGGATTTAAGAGAAATTTTTATTCTAGGGTAATCCTATTTAGCACTGTTTTCAAGAGATATCCTGGTCAGAAGTGTGGTAAATGCTAGCAATTACATCATACGTGTAACTCAGGAACATACAGTCAAAACACGACTTAACCCACAGCTCTTTGATGACCTCTGCACGGGGACGTCTTTTCTTCAGCACAGTGTCTCATTACCTTTGACAGCGTTCTGTTCAGCAATCAAGACCTGAATGCAGAGAGCTATCTGAGGGACAGAGCCCTTGTAAAAACTTTTGAAAAATCATGATAGATGTGTTTCTCTGCAATTACAGGTTTTCCAGATACCTTTTTTCATTGGGTGGAGTCACAAGAAGATTCAGACACTCTGGCAGAAATTCTCCTGAATATGTTGGATTTTGAGGGTGGAGGAGGAGAAGGAATTCTGAAAGTCTTATAAGCTTATGTTTTGTGTGTTCCTGCTTTTGTTTGTTCTCTGTTATGCTCATTATTTTGTTCTTTCCTTTGTGACTGGAGACAATTACTAATACTTTTTTAGCATTTTCCACTAATAGAAAATTCACAGTAGCTCTTGCTTATTCACATCACATTTAGAAGAAGCTTGTTAACTACAGAACATTTGCTTGATTGCTGACACACAGCCTAACACTGCACCTCATGCAGTGGTACAAAGTCACAGTCTGCCTAATTATCACCATTTACAGACAGTACTGAAAGACATTTTTTTGTAGCCCTAGGCCTAGCTGTGCAAGTTTGTTACTACAGCCCTTTGTCCAAGCTAATAAAGTTGCTAATGCAACTCTATCATACCTGGTGCCAGAGTTCGCTTTAGTATATTTGCATAGCACTGTACTGTGTCATGTAGACAGGTCATAGGAGCTAGCCTTAGCACAAGAACAGTATTTACCAGCCTTTGCTTTTCTGTATGATGATAGTGTAATAGAAAGAGAAATATGTTGGAACTCTGTTCCTGTGCAATTACAAACTATAAAAAATGTGACTGGAAAAAATACAGGGGCCAGGTCTTTGCCTCCATCCAGTACAGAAGGCTACTCAGAGTTTAGAGCTCCTATTCAGCTCTAAATCATGTTTTCTTGACCTGCTATTAACTACTCATGACCCACACTTTCGAAAGATTTCTGAAATGTGTTCACATAAAACTTGAATAGAACTATTTGTACGTGCAAATCTAGATGCAATTTCTTGTTTTGAAATACTAAGATATCACCCTGACACATGAGTAATGCACTTCTGAAAACTCTTAGAAACTGAATTTTCTCCTCACTGATGTACTTGAGCACAGTTCTACACTCATGTGCATGGCACCTCAGGATCAGGAGTTTATTAGCAAAACAGCACCAAAACCCATTGAAAATGCACTGCACCTTGTGGTTAAAGTCCTTTACACCAAGCCTGAATATATTTTTCTCTAAAGACAAGATACCCTTTAAAAGAAAAAGCATAAAACTGCACTGAAAGACATAAGAACAAAGAGTTCAATTATCACAGGGGGCAGAATCCCAAGCATGAGAGAAGGCATCTCTCAACGTGGAAGATGGTGCATGGGTATTAGATTTCCCTGAAAGACAATCTTTTTCAACCAGACAAAATAAACATGGAGTTTTATACTTTACTGTCAGAGACACCTGAGGCATGCACTTATACCAGAGTATATTTAGATTCAGTATCTCAAACAGAAGGTGTAGCTCTAAGGAGAAAGCCACAGAAAACAGCAGAAGTCAGCAAGGTGCATGCTACAGTCTACCTGCATTTTCATTTGTTTTGTATAATTCTTGCTTTTCTAGAATTTAAAGGTGCAAATGTATACCAGTTTGTGTTCAAACAAAATTTTCATTTGCCAGGTTGCTTCAGACATGAAGCAGGATTTTTACAATCTAATAACACAGACTACTGTAAGTTAATGAATGTATTATTAGTGAACATGTAAAATCTTTATAAATGCAATCTCAGTTTACAGCTGCAGCATCTTTGTAAGGGTGAGTTCAAATCATCCTCTGACCTAAACTAACATCTATTAATTAATTTCAGTGTTATTTTAAAAAGCACGAAAACAGAAGACTAGTGAATAAAAAAGCTCAGACATCTACTCTAGCATTTTATTAATTTCTTCCCCTTCTCTGAAGATTTTATTGCAGTTTGCTTCTGTATCCCCTTAACAGTAAAATCAACATGAAAAGAAAATAATGTTTTAGACTCTCTCCAGGACTGTTCTTCCTAGGGATTCAATCACTCAGGATACATTTCCCGGACTGGGAAACAGAACCATTGTCATCTAGTTTTTGACAGCTAGGAGAGGTCTGCTTTCAAGTGAACATGTGGCAAACCCATATTTAATTAATGAATTGCCAGGACTTTGCATGTTTTCTGGTTGGTAATGCTTGCATTTTAACTCACCAAAATGCTTCTCCCCCTTTCACTTTTTAGAAAGTTCTCACAACTTCTTTTCTCTTGTACACCATTTCCCCTATGGACCTGGCCTAGAGTATGTGATTGTCTTCAAAAAGCAGCAAATAATGGCCAACACTCAGACCAGAAGTCCTGTCTACATGTTGTCAACACCATATACACATTTTCTGCAGCCTCACAGTTAGAACAACAACCAAAGAAACCCAGCTTATAGCAGAACCATTCACTAATAAGGACAAATGTAAGGATATGCAGATGGCTAACAGGAGAGAGTCATGAGTGAGGAATCCTGAAATACTGAATTTATTTGTAAACTTGGCCAGATTGCAGAAAGTGATTCAGGGAGGAGTTAGTTTCCTATAGCATTGACTCCAGGAAAGTGCTCCTGTTCTTTTCAGAATAATAGGATCGATGGTACAAATACCTAAGTTTTCTTCTAAGGAAGGCATCAAGATGACTGATTTGCCAACTTGTAGATAGATGTTGACTGAATTACCATGGCTGATGTGAGTATCTGTATGGGAAGCTCTCTGATTTCTAGAGCACAGCTGAGTGCCTAATTCTGCTCAGTTATCTCAGTTGCTTTGCTTCCATAGCAGGAAAAAAAAAAAAAAAAGGGAAAATGAATGAGCAATCAGGTCTTAGGTACCAAAGACTTCTGCTCTTCTGAAAGCAGTCATAAGCAAACTAGGCAATTCCTAGTGAACGAAGTCTGCTTTCATAAAAGCATTCCAGGTCCTCTTATGAGGCCTTCTCTCCTGCCCTTGTTTCCAGTGAACAAAAACTCAGGCCTAATGCTGACATGCTGATATATGCCAGAGCTCACATCTCCTTGACAGTATATAAGAATATAAGAAGTTACTGATATCTGCAGTTACTGGACAGAAAGGAGGAAACGCCCTTGAATGTTTAGACAAATAGAAGAGACTGATAAATCTGAATTTCTTGCATCCTTAATGAGCATGTTTAATGTTATTTTAACACATAGCCTTTATAATTATCTTCATGAGCTGATCAAATCAGAATTGGAAAACAACGGTGTTTTTTTAAATATAACCTTGCAGAGTCTTCAATGACATGGCAGGAGAGAAACATGGTAGAAAGGAAAGAAAACCGCTTATTTTAATTCAGAGAAGAAATAGAAGTCTTTGTAGTTCTATAGATTTATAGGAAAAACAAAACAAAACAAAAAACGTTCTCCAAATTAATGTATCCTGGAATCGTCAGTCTTGAAACAGCACTTTGAGTTTTAACTCCCATATAAATCATGATCTGGAGGAAGGCTTTCGATGCAAAAGACTTTGTTACCCATTGCTACTCAGAAGGCTCCAAGTTGCCCATCACGCATTTTCAGGTTTTGAGACATTTTTTCTCAGTTTCTTTTTTCTGAATGTTGAGGAAAGAAAAACCTTCCTATGTATGACTTTCCTTCAAAAATTAGTCCATGGTTACTGGATATGGAATGCCAAAGGAACATATAAATGAAGTTACTAATATGGGCCTAAAATACTATCTGTGCACAATGCTGGACTCTATATGCTGAACTCATTTACTGCATAGCTCTGATCAGCACTGGCTCGTGATTTTGAGACAAAAAAAATTACTTTGATCATCTGAGCTCTCTCCTTCATTAGAGACAGCTGATTCCCATGGAAATATCCTGCAGTGACTGAGCACACTATACTGCCATCCTTATGCAAAGGATTTGATAATGTGAAGAAGCAATAAAAAATTAAAATACTCTGCAATGGTAAAATGAGCTAGCAACAACTGCTGACGGTTCCAGCTGTATTCATCCTGGACCTGTCCACCACTGATTCTCCCTGCAGCAGATACTTGCTCTGCCTGATGCATGGCATGCAATTACACTTCTGCCCCGCACAGTGAAGATCATAGTAAGCTGTTGTGGGAGGAAAAGTATTTCATCCAGTCAAAAACTCATCAGCATAAAGCTAATTCATATAAACTCTCTGAAGGAGTCTGAGCCATCAACATGAGTTTATGCCAGATCATCGTTCTGGTGCAGTACTTTTGATCTAGAACTATGAGTCTTAAAAGTGACTTTAGTATATTGTCAATACACGTCTTCAGTCATCCATTTATAAAACCAAATAATGATATTTCTCTCACCTGAGAAACCAAATAATGATATTTCTTTCATCTCAGGTATTTTGTGGAAGAAATAAATAGGCTGTGAGATGCTTTAATATTTTGAAGCCATAAGCATAAAAGTCCTCTACATAAATATTACCACCAATCCCATCCAAGAGTGACTGTATGCTTAAGAAAAATGTGAAGGACTACCACGTATTATTGCAGAATTTCTGCAGTTACTCTGCTAGCTTATACAATGTAAGCAGCATAATATCTTAGCATGGAATTTAGCGCAGGGCTGTCTGCTGAAATTAGAACAGCAGAACATAGGAACATAAGAAGCTTTCTGCTACCACAGCTGGTACCAACCCATACCAGGTTGGTTTTCATATACCTGTGCAGGACACTGCAGTCAGACCCCAGGGCACATAGCCACCACCCTGGCAGTGTGAGGAGAAGAACACGGTCATAGAGATTCATAACTTGACATTTACCAACAGTTTTCTTCCACAATGTGGCACTGTGATTGGGTACACGGATGGAGAAAATGTTCAGGTACCTATTTGGTTCAGCACCAAGCAGAAAGAAGGTAGAAAGTCCCTCCTACTTCAGGATGCTTTTTTGCAGGAAGAGGAGTTAGGAGTTCTGTCTCTCTTCTTCTTGGGTTTGGAGTTTGGTATTGTCTGTTCTCCATATATTACCAGTGTCACTGTTATATGCAGTTTTTCTTAAAACTTTCTTTGCAAGAGTTCAGTAAGATAGTTCAATCTTACTGGTTGAGGTGAAACCTAACGTGAAGCAGGCCACCTTAAAGATTGAAAGGAAATTTTGAGAGGCCCTGACTGTATTAGATTATTCACCCTTAATGTTCCAAATACTCATATCATCACAAACTACTCAGTGCTGCAGATTCTGAATACATTAAGAAAGCGTCATTCACTCCAAAAATTCAGAGCTGAGCCAGATGGCACATCTGACTGCAGTGTCTATGAGACACCACACTACTTGTGTGAAAAGCAGAAAATGAAGCATCAGGGGATGAGACTACCAGAAAGCTCTCTTGCTGCTCTTACCTAGGGAAGCCATTGTCATTTAAATGGTGCGACTACTGCACATTTATTTAAGTAAACATACAACGTAATTGCTTTGTTATCATCTGTTATAAATACCATAGCAGATAAAAACCAGGGTGAAGTAAGGATCTCAAACAAAATGGAAGTAGGACCTTGAAATGCTGTGTGATTTTTCTTCCATATGTGTGCACATACAATAGTTCTATCTGCAGATGGAATTCAGCACGCATGAGTCAGCCTATCCAATATCAGTAATTACAGCTATAAATGCACAATTATTATGCATTCAGCTTGCGTAGCTTGGGAGTAGTCTACTCTAACAGGACTAAAAAAGGTCCTGAGCAAAAGCTAAGACTTTGTCACCGTTCTTGAGGTAAGCAGGAAAAAGCCAGCGGTCAGAGACGCTTCCCTGAAAGCAGCAGTGCTAAGGATGTGGTTCTCCCAGCTCCCCATTGTTTGCATGTTCATCCTCCCAGCTTCCTTTTCACTTTCTTCAATCTACACTGATTTACAGCCGTCCTGACCATCCTCCTCATGTATGCCTCCCTTAGGCCTGCAAAACATAAATATGGCAAGTACGTGATGTTGTGGGGATTAACGACCTGGATTTTTGGACCCCCACAGGAGGAATTTGCAGTGACTTTCCTTGTGCGGTCCCGCACGGTGTACGTGCTCCCTGGAGGCCAGCCCCGAAGCAGCGCTAGTTGCAAAGCAGGAGGTCAGGACGTACGTGTGACCAGAGAACGAATGAGCCAACGCAGTCTCGGAGAAACGATGGCAGGACAGCGAGCACAGGTGAGCCCGCTGGCATTTTGGCCCGGGCTGAAAGGCTCGGCCCCAAACGGCAGGCTGGCCTGCGGACGCGGAGTCCCTCCTGCCAGGAGCAGGCCAGCCCGCGCCGTCACCCTGCAGCCCGCACCTCAGGCCTCCAGCGCTCAGGCAGCTCGCAGCCCCGCCGGGCCCCCGCCGCCCACCGGCCGCTGCCCCGACACCCCACCGGGCCCCCCCTCCTGCGGCCACGGGACGAGGGGCGGCAGCCCAC
>VXAL01000017.1:17319-45449 GCA_013399475.1 Chauna torquata
CCCGGGCTGGGCTCGGCCGCGGTGCTGAGGTGGGCCCTGTCCCCGCCGGGGGCCCCGGCCGGCCCGAGGCCGACAGCAGGAGCTTCTCGCTTCGGGTTTTTGGGTCTTATTTATGTATGTATGTATGTATTTATTTATTTATTTATTATTTCGGTCCTTGGGGGCGGCAAACTTACGCGGACTTTCAAGTCTCGTAATTATGGGATTGTAGCTTTGTTTAAAAAAAAAAAAAAAAAAAGGGAAAAGAAAACCACCACGGTGGTGTGAGGAAAACTGAGGAGTAGGTTTGTGCGTGCCTTAGGCACTGTTTTTACCAGGACTGAACTCTCTGCTGCGACTGAATGAGATTATTCACGTGCTTTAAGCTAAACCTTATGGAAGCCTCGCCAGGAGCCACAGAATGATTCTTTGTCGTTTTGGGGCGGACTGAGACATTTCTGCTCAAGATGCTAATTTTCCTGAATAGTATCCAACAGCAGAAAGCTCTCTAAATGGTTAACTTACCTTTAGTACCATAAGGTGGCTTTCCTAAAATGGCAATGTTTCCAGTACCTTGCTTAGATGATCAGTTTTTTTTCACCTTTTTAATGCTACTTCTTTAAAACTGAGCTGTTGGTACATGCTGTTGCTTTAGGAAAATTCTGTGCAATGTTGTGTTAGCTCTCCCAAAGGAAATGTAAATAGACTTGTTTCATGTTGCTTCTAAAAGGATGTTGCTTAAGGTGAAGAAATAGTTCTTCTGGTTTGATAGAGAATTATGTATTTATGTAAATGTTTTGAGCTGATTAAGGTAGAGGAGGGCTCAGATCAAAAGAAAAAACACAAACTCTTAAGATGAACCTTATGTAAGGAGCACTGGCAGTTTGGGAGTTATTGGACGTATATGGTAGAACCCACATTTTTTAAGTCTCAATGTAAATTCGTAGGATGTTTATCCCATGGTTGTGGTAGAGATGCTTTTTAATGAAGTTCATTAAATGGTCTCTCAAAATTCTTTGATCTTCAAAGCAGAGAATACATAGGCTGATGAATGCCTGACATAGTTGCTACTCTGACTCCTCCAGCACTTAAAAATATAATTTTCAATTTGTCACATCTCTTCTTCTGCTCATATAGCTTATCCCATCCTTAATGTACTTTTTTGCCTTGTAGCTATCCCAAAGTTGATTCATGAAAAAATTTAACACAAATAGTCAAATCTGTTTCATTTTGAATTAATATATCTAGCAAAAAAATACATCATGCATGTAAAAATGTTCCTCTCCCCTCTTTTTATTTAATGTGTTTAATCTGTCTTCTGGATTCTTACCCTCCCATAGTAAAGCATGGAGTGGAAAATCATGTTCGAAGTTTATGAATTGATCCTTAAGCTGTTAAAAACAATGCAGGGGGTTCTTTCTCTGAGATCAAGTGCTGCTAGTTTAGGGCTGTTTTTAATCTTTAGTTATATAGTTAGGTCTTACTGGTATTGGGAGAACTAAACCACAATGCTTAAAAATAAGCATATGCTTACATGGTTTGATGTAATAGTGCTCGTGTGTTTATGGAATAGTCTTGATTATTTTTCTTTTTTGTTTTGTTCATATCAAGTCTGTAGGTAGCTAAGGAAATTTTTGTGCGTTCGACACCAGCAGGATGGGCTAGAAACTATAAAAATACTTTCTTTGCAGCTTGCATAATGTGGTCCATATAGTGTTGAAAAAGTGCTTATTGATTCTTGCAGGTTCATGTATACAGCATCTGCTCAGTGTATTTACGATCTCTGTAACCAAGGCATGTCAAGTGTTTTGGCATTCTCACAGACTACAGGATAGAAACAGGTAACAGGCTTTCCTTAGGGCCTGGGCAGCTGCTCATAAGGTGCTGCCTTCCTTTCTTCCGCCAACGTATTGGGGGGAGATAAGAGCCAGCACAATTTCTGCACAGTTTTCAGCACCCTACAGGACATGGTGTTGCGCTGCTACTGAGAGCGTTTGTCTTATACAATGATTGCAGAATGTGTCCTGCTTGTTGCTGCAATGTAAGCCTTTGGTTACTGCTGGTAGTTATATGGTGCTGTAATTGAAATTTACATATGGCAGAAGCTAAAAAGCAAACCTCACTAATTGGGCCAAGTAAAATGTGCACTTGGAAGCATATAGATGACCAGTTTGGTAGATGTTGTAATATTCAAAACCACGGATAGCTTAGAACTGAGTAGCAGAATCAGCACAAGTTAAACGCAATGAAATGCTTTTCTAAATCATAGAATCATAGAATATCCTGAGCTGGAAGGGACCCATGAGGATCACTGACAGTGCTAGGCAGGGACTGGCTAGGCAGGGACCGGGAAGTGGGCTCCACCTACCTTCCCTGCCAAGATACCTTACCTTCCATGTAAGGTACACCTCAGACCATTCTTCACCCTCTAGGTGTAATTTGTGTTTGAATCTCTCCTGTACTGTACTTGCTTGTTGTGGACCCATGCCACTGATATTCTGAATTTTATTTTGCCTAAATAGATCAAGTGTCTGATTTGTCATTGCAGATTCCTGCTGTGGTTATGAGGTCATGCGTCTTGTCTTATTCTTCACGTTTGTACAGTCCAGAAAGAGCTTTTACTCCTTCTTTGGGGCAAGAAACTTCAAGTCCTCCTTCAATGAGCTGGAAATCCCATCTATTACCTTCCCTCTTCATTCTCCAGCTGTGAGAATAAAAAACCATATCATCCTGTTGCGAGGTACAATGTCTGCCCTTTTATTGCTATCTCCTCCTTGCTGTAAAACTGTTTTATTTGTGATCAGCAAAGTAGGGGGAAGTTGAAGATGTTGCAAGTGCCGTGTATATTTTCAGCATTGTCCACGCATGCATGGTTTTTTTTTTTATTTTGGAATATTAGATTTTTTACAGTTAAAAGTAATGGTAAGCTAGCATTAGTTTCTCCAGTGTGACACAGCTATGATCTACATCATAGTCAAGAAGGATGTTATTTGTAAAACTAACTGCGTGGTATTGTGTAGACATAGGGCAGTTTTGTCAAGTAAAGCAAGTGCTGGATGATGGCCATTTTTTTAACTGCTCATTTTTATTCTTAGCTCTGTCTTCAAGACTCATGTCTTGTGTGATTGCATACCACCCAGCCAGCCCCCTGTGTTTGGCACCCTTTGTTTTTGAAGTCGTCTTTGTTACTAAGGTACTTGAAATTCTGTAGACAGTGATAATACCGTTTAGAATGTCTCTTTGAGGCCAAGGAATATCTATGTTACAAGTGCTGGAGCTGGGACACAGAGGCTGAAAGATTCGTCCAGTGCTGTGTAAGAAGTGTATGTCTGCAGATCACATCCCAGTATTAAGATGATTTTTTTGTCCTCTCTTAGTGGTGAACACTTTGCTGTCAATTGTAATACTCATCCTGTGAAAAAATTACCAGGGATCTGGAATCTGATTCCACTTGACTCATTTTGTCTCTGTACAGACTTCCTGAGTTGCAGTTTTCTGGCACATGAAAATATAAATTGGAAGGCTTAACTGAATGTCCTTTGACTGGAGTTCCTAATTTATGATCAGAATTATATTAAGTATAATGGACACAAATACAAAGATGGTTTGATTACATAAATAGTTAAAAAATTGAATACCGTCCAGCAGTAGAAGTATTGCTGTAATTTACAAATGCAATTGTTAAATCTTGTTTACGACTCCAGAAACACGGCCATGTCATTTGAACTGGAGGAAACTGCTAGCATCTAAGTTTATAGTTTGATGAGCAGTGATGGGATGTTGCCTTCAGCACTAAAGCTGACATAAGATACTACAACTGTTGTGGCAGTTTGCCACTTCTTTGGCTGTGGTTGCACAACTGTTGGTGAGGCTTTGTGATAATATCAGATCACTGAACTGACCTGGATTGAGAATAACTGCAAGAGCAAAAGAAATTGGTGTGGGGGAAAGCTGTTTTTCAACTAAAAGTCTTTTAAGTGGTGCAGTTTGCTGGTATGGCCATTTGTAGGGTTGCACTGTGGAACTGAGGGAGTGTGCAAACGGCAGTGGGGAGGTGGTAGAGAAGTGGACTTAGCAGGTAGAGACCTTTCAGCTCCGTGGCTCTTGAGAAAACTGTATGTGAGATTGCTGCCAACATTCCTGTAATCTAGTCGAGAGGGAAATGTGTTTGGTCACAACAGCTGTTTTTCACACCATGTCCCCAGCCTGCATCACAGTCTGAATCTTACTTTGTGTACCCACTGGGGCTTTTGCTGCCAGAAGCCACAGCGTAACAAAGCCTGTGGGCAGACCTGTGTCTGCAGAGAGAGTGAACAGGCCAGATTCTCCTTAGCTGTTTTGTACCCAGAACTTCCTGTCCCTCTCTATCTGGGAAAGTCATTTGCTTATTTCTCCTGCTCAGTTTGTTTTCACGAGAAGTTCTTGGCCTGGGTACCCGTGTGAGTCAGCTAAATGCCAGCTAAATGACAGCTTAATTGTAGCAGGGGTGCGACTGTCACTCTCCGGGTCTCAGCAGAGCTAGCCCCAGCAGTGGTGGCTGGGGGAGCAGGGCGGTACCAAGGGTGCCAAGCTGGTGTGAGCACCTGGCCCATACTGGGGCTACTGGCCTGTGCTAGGCTCTGTCCTGTGCTACTTTGCTGTTGCTGCTGCTGCTGCTGACTGGTTTCCCTGCACTGGTATGGTGCTCCCGTTTAGATATATAAACTCATGTGAAGTCTCCTGCCATTAGCCACAAGGACCACGGGAGCCAGTGAGAGAGTTCTCCCCTTGGCATCATTACAAACTGCTGGTAAAGTTTGTTTTTGTTTTCCTTTTTTTTTTTTTTTTTCTTTAGATAATGAAGAGGATTAACTGCATGGTATAGCATGTCTTAAAATGAGGTTTGCTAATTATTGATCATTTTTAAGGCAACAGTAGGGTCACAGGCTGCATGCCTTTTTTTATTTTTTTATTTTTTTATTTTTTTTCAGCTTACTAAAGGTTTCTGCTAGTCTCTGAGTGATTTAGAGGACTGTTTCCAATCTGTAGGTTTGCAAAATTTGGGAAATGGGTTTTCATTGTTTGCTTTTTTCTTCCAGCAAACTCAGTTGTTGGTAAACCCTCCTAAGCATTCAAGACCCAGAGAAGTGGGGAGCAGCCAAGTTTTTATTTGGGTAACTTAAAAATCCCTTGCAGCCACCACTGCTGCCAATCTTCAATGAGAAGATTAATGAAGACATTTCTTTTGGGTCAATATGAGAATTTGCATGTTTATGTATGTTCCATAAACCAAGCTGTAAAGTTGTAGGGTTTTTAAAAAGGAATTTAGAATTTCATGGGCTTCCTGGTAAGGCTTGGTACAAGAATCTTCAGAGGATTATTGAACTAAATGGAAAGATTCTGGGATTCCGTGGATTTCTGCACTGAAAGGTTCTGCAGATGTTCTTTTCCTTTGTACCAAATTAGAGTCTTGCTTTTAATGTGTCATGTGTCGGGTGTTTTTGCCTGAGAGCAATGCAATCTTTGTATGAGACCATGCCCAGGTTTACAGTGTGTCAGTTTGCTCTACATAGCTTGTCATGCTTCCTCCTAAGGAGAAAGGCGTGCATGTTCAGTGGTATGCAGTTTGTCTGCCAGTCTTTGATAACAGAAAAATGGTGACATTTTTTTAACTTCTGTAAAAGAACCCAAACCGTCTCAGGTAAGAACACTGAACTTTATTGTCAGTGGTGCTATCTGAGCTAAGTTTCTTGGATCACGTCATTATTTAAAGTTATTTCAGTGTTAGTTCTGGCATTCAGAATTCTTGTAGGAGATGTGTCAGGCGTGTCATGGACTTCAAGCTTCAGTGTGACCTTGTTCTAATGGCTTCCAGGTTTGAGAGGGCTTGTGTACTGGTTTGTTTGTCTATTTTTTTCTGCATAATTCTAAAAAATCATTGCTAAGGCAATAAATAATACTGTTCTGTTATACATTAGGGAAGCTTTTTTTCCCCCAGGGTGTCTGCTGACCATATTAGCAGAAGTTTATCTGAGGATTGAGGGGTGAAAACTTATCTTTGCAGCTGATGGAGACGTTGCCATGCAGTGTAGTTTTTTGGCTCATGAGTGAAGTTAAGGATGACTGCACCTTTACCCTCTTCGTAGTACAAAGCATAATCAGGAGACCCACACCTGCAAGTACTCATTAGGATCTTCTCTGTTTTGCTTTGTGATATGTTCTTTGTGAGTCTGTTCAGAGAGAAGAGGGAGTGGTTCTGATATGTGTGCTGTGGAGTTCTCCGACCCAGTCCACCCAGCTCCTGGTCACCAGGCTGCAGAGACATAAAATGGTACTTCTGTGGCTCTGGGGTATTGTTCATGCTCTGGGTGAGTAGTCTGGAAAGAAAAAGGCTTGTGTGACCGAAGTGCATTGAGGAGCATATGTCTTTAGTCAAACCTGGGTACCCAGGTTCTGCCAAGGCTAGTGTCTCTCCTTGATTTTAGCTGATGTGGAAGTCAGTATGGATAATTGTGTAAGTGCAGTGCACGAAGACAGGCACACACGTAAATCTTTGAGGGACAGGTGCTGTAGCCCTTTATTCCCCACTCAACTTTACACACACTTCGAGGGAAAAAAAAAATTCACAGAGTTGTATTGAAAGATTCTGAGAGGGAAGAGAGATGTCGCACAAAGTTCAGTCACTTTGTTCAACGTGGAAACAAAGCGAGTATTATGAAGAGGTTTTTGGCTAGGAAACAGAAAACCATTTCACGGGTGGCCACAGCTTCTGGTTTTGTTTTTAATACAAACATGATGATGTAACAAGTCATCTTATTAAATAATGATACTTGTACATTTTATGTTACTGGGTTTTGTTTACACTGTAAGCCCTTTGCCAGCTATTAATACATCACTACAGTAGGACGCTGAAGTATTAGCAAATAATATTGCTACATATTTCAGAGTAGCAAATGAATGGAAACCTTACTTTGCTTCAGGGCTTAGCACATCTTCATACAAGAAATAGTTTGAGACTACTGGGACTGTGGATAGATAAGGATCATTCTCTTTCATGATCACTTATTCTCAGGTTGTTGTACTTCTGCTGAAACGTGTGGTGGTTGTCTCTTCCAGAGATGTGATGCTGCTGGGACTACTTCAGTCTTCAGTCATGTCAAGGCAGAAGAACACACATACAGTATTATTGCTGGATGTGCAAATAATAGAATTCAAGTATGAGATATTAAAAATACCTTAAGGGAAAACACAAATGCCTGTGTAATTCTAAGGTACCTTTTAAAACTCTATTGTAATTAGATGAAACAGTGAATTTAGCAGAAATTTTACTGATGTTGATTCTGAGAAGGAAATTTTAGCAGGACCTCTTAAATAGCAATGTAAATGGTAAATTGCTTTTGTTTCATTTTTGTAGGAATACTTGTTTTTAACCTGTTTTTAATGTTCATTGTTAAGTTTTAAAGTTCGTTGTTCATTGTTAAAATCACTTTTTTTTTTTCCAAACATAGTTTTTCAAAGCTGGCACTAAACAAACAAATAGTTCATAACTATAAATATTTAGGTTAACGTGGTTCATGTGCTGTTTCACATCTGAAATGTACTCTTGAGGATGTTTTATTCAAACTCTTATGCTTCAGTGTTTGTAAAAAGAAACTCCAACAGGAGGAGCATCGTATTTGTTAGCTTGAAATGTTAATTAAGTCTTGGGATACTGTAAACTGTCATGTTTGCTGAGTCCCAAGCATTCTGCCTGGAACTATATAGAACACAGGCAACTAATTTTGAGCTGTGGAGAAACATTTTAATTGTTTGCATATGTTAAATAGCAGATTTAGTGTACTGTGGTGTTCACATGCAAAAGAGCCAGGAAACATACCAGTGCTTAGCTAGCCTGGATATTTGATAAGGCTGCCCCCTGTGTTTGTTAGGGTTTACAAGGTAGCTTCTCTTCCTTTCAGTTACAGCAGGGCTAGAGATTCTTGCGATTCTTGTAATTCTTGTTGCATGTTGGTATATACCTAAATATGACTTTTGTTGTGTACTTTGTATACATTTACACTGGAGTCTGAAATGTTACTGCAGACAGAGGGACCCCACCTAGCATTGTTTACTTTCTTTGACTATCTGCTTGTAGCAGACTAGCAAAACCTGAGGTTTTGAGTAGTGAATGAATACTTTGAGTCAAGTGTGGCCTATATAGCCTGCAACGAAGGCAGTGTTGTCCTCATTAATGTCTCCTTACCCCAGCTAACTAGTTATTGTTAAGTGAGCACAAGCCTTCCTGTTGTGCAGCAATTGACTAAGAGCTGGTATGCAAAGCTTCAGGGTAAAAGAAACACATTTCAAACCACTCTTCTGCTGCAGCTCAGATTGAGATTACTATTTTCTGTTAGCAGCTGAACTGATCAATTACCTTCATCTTTCCAATAGCAATCCACTAGGTCGTTAAACTCATTCCATTGATAATTCGTATTCTCACTTTTTTCCCTTTCTGTATAACNGAGCAGTTATGTGTACTTGTGTCACTCTTAATTTTGGAAGATACAGTGCTTGCCGTAGAAAAGCTGATTGTGTTGCCAGATAACTTTAGCTTGCAAAACTAAGATAGGAAATCATTATTTCTGTTTTCATAATGGACATTAATGGTATTTTCTTACCATGTGAACCATTAGAAATCTTGTTTAGAAAGAAGAAAGTCACTGTCTGCTCTGTCTTTGGGGACTCTGACTTATAGAATTAGCTGCATTTCTCTAGGATCTGAACTCCATTGTACTAAAGCTCAAACTGAGCATGCCTTGCATGTTACTGACCTCAGAGTTTACTTTGACAAGTCTTCTCAATCTTTGAACCTAGCAAGCTTTTTTCTGCTTCATGTACTTTATGTCAGAGAGGTGACAGGAACTCTGAAGGGTGGAAAATGCATCTGAAGATTGACATGCCAACCTCTTTTTGGAGACCGATACCCTGTTTACTTTAGTTTCTCAAGAAGAAAAGTTGTGTAAGGATCCCGACAGCGGTTGTGTACCACAGAAGTCATCTTTGAACCTGCTCAAGAAACATCACTGTAGTTTAAGTGCGTTTATTTAGTGATCAGACTGTAACTTCAGTGCAGCCCCAAAGCAGTTGTGCGTCATTAGTGTCCAGCCTTAGGTTTATGTTGCTTGAATTTATTTGTGATTTAAGAGTAAGAATTTGTTAACAGCTGCTTGACCTTATGTGGAGGTCAATCATTAACTAGTAAGTAGTCATGAACATCAGTACGATTATTAAGCGCAGTCACCTTTAGCACTCGCCTTGACTCCTCCCGGTTTGTGTACACACATTAGAGACTACCTGTTACTCAGAAGTGCCCTTTGCATTTTACTGCTTTAATCATAGCTCCAAATTGGTATGAAGTGACAATCTGTGAACACAGGATGTTGAAACCCAGTCAAGACCCTTTCATGCCATCTCACTGTTAGCATTCCCTTTTGTTAGTTTGCTGCACAGCTGTCTCATCCACAGCCCTCTGTGTGACACAGGCAGGTGCCGAGGTGGTGGGATGCGAGTCTGCGTATTTGAAGTGGAGCTCCTACCTGGCCACAGCATTTCTTTTACGTGGGCAAAGGCCCATCTGGCCCTTATGGCAGCCATCCTGGCGGCAGCCTTGCCTGCACCCTAACTCATCATTGTGACAGAGCGCCGTGGGTGACTGTGCTCCAGGGCCCTGGTGACAGAGGTGAGACATCGACCCTGTGTTGATGCAAATGAATGACAGCGGGGGGATGTGCAGCTGGGGTATGTGTCACATATTACCGTAAAGAAGTGGTGCACATACATAATCTCCGGCTGATTTGCGTCTACGTTTAACTTGGAAATGCATTGTCAAAGCCACCCATGTTTGGGGGACTGTGATCTCTTTGGTCACAATGTGGTATTATATAATGATGTGTGGCTTTGCATTTTTCATTCTTATAAGGTTTGTGTTTGAGTAAGAGTTCAATCTGAAAAAAAAAATGGCTGATGAACAGACATATTTTTATTAAATTTAGGCATTTGCTAAGAACTGTAGTAATAAAACTTTTGTACCAATTGTATAGTGGAAGCTAAGTTGCTGAACTTTGTTATTTTGAATAATAATTTATATTGCCAGGTCATATTCCTGCCTTCAATGTATGTGTGGCTTTCAAAAGGGAGATACTGCAGACTAATCTGTTTTTATTCTTTTTTTCCTACCCTGAGGCAGACTGCTCAAACTAAAACACCGTAGTAGTTTATTTCAGAAATACTAACCACAACAATTATGATAAAATCTCTTTAAAGCTTTTTTTTTTCATGCATGGCATCATACTAGCTCTTACTGGAGTTGATTCTTGCCTATTTATGACTGCAGCCCTGTGCCAGACTGACTTTATGATCAGTGACTCCTAGGAATTCAATTGGAGACGATAATATCAAGCAATTGATAGGTCTTTGCAAAGCTCAGGGAGATTTCCCCTTGGTTGGGTGGGACTTGAGGAAGAACTTAATATTAGGGTGTTTATTTTAGTCAAACTTTATTTGGTCTATACATATATTGTACATTCTTGATTGAAAATTAGTTTATGTAACTAATATATGGTCTGAAATTGCGTCAATCTTCTGCTCTACTTGTCCCTGCAGGCTTGATTTCTTTAATGTCCAGCCTTTTTTAGTCTATCTTTTTAATGTCCAGTTAATGTCCAATTTGATGTGCATTATCAGGATAGCATCATTAGCTATAGCAAATGTATACATGTACATTGTCTGTCCAGAATAGTTAAATTGGGGCTGAAGATGCCAGCAGTAGTTTCATCTGCCTTCAATGGAAGCTAGAAGTGTAATAACAGACTGCGGTGGGAAGTCATAGGTTAATTTTTTTGTCACAACATGATGTTAGTAGAAGAATTTAGCTCTAGTTTGGTGTACCTGCAAATGATGATAAAGTACATGATAGGAACAGCTTTTTTCTTTTCTTGAATTGAAGGACTGTGTCTCAAAAGCTGAGTTAAAAAGAAAAGATGCCATGTCGGCTGCTGTTGAGCAATGTCTTGATTTTTACACAGACCTTAATAACATAATTTAACTTGAAATTACTGGTCCAGGGACAGTAGGTTTCTTTTAAAATTCTAACTTGTTTGTTGAAATGTGAACATTCTGCTTAGTGTCTGCAACATTGCAATACTGTGGTAAAGCATCACAAATTATATGAAAACTGCTAGAAATATAAATGTTTTTATGAAGTATTTCAAGGGATGGTAAGTAAGTAGGAATAGTGAAAAATGAGACTTAATTCTTCCATTTGCAGTGATCCCTTGGCAAATTAGTGATGGACAGGAAGAACTTCTGATAGGAATTTAGTAATTGTTTGGGTTAAAACTTTCTCGCAATAGCAAACACATTAAATATTTCTGTGTTTGGTTGCAGTGCTTGTTTAGTATTGTTTATCTTATGTTTTTTTGCAGAGTATGTTTGAAACAGTGGGGACTATTGCATTTAGAGGCAGCAAAGCTGAAAAGGCTGGGAGCAAACAAATTTCAGCTTTGGAGTTTTGCATTTCTGCTCACTGAAACAAGAGGCCGTTGTTGACATAGGAAAATGGAGGATCAGAGTCTTTCTGTGGGACCTCAGAATTTTTTGGTATAAATACTAGTTCTGTGAATTTGGTGCTTCCACCTATCAGCTGTAGTTTATATTTACAAAGGGTTTTGCAAACTGAGAAATACTGTATAGAAGCGTGTATGTACAAAGTGAGAATGGCAGTATGATGGTAATATAGTGGAGGTGGGATTTGGAACAGAGAGAAATCTAGTTCTTTGATGTTTTTCTTATAACTTCAGTAAGGTTTGCTGGATACTGTGTTTTGGCTGTTAACATTATATGTGAAGTTTACAAACACAAATTTTATAGAGCACACCTCATGCAAATTTGCATTTTATTGAAGAATGAAAGCCAGTTGATGTGTGGAATGAGGAGCTGAGCAAGCTGCAGATGGTTTTTGTAAAGTCTGTGCAGATTTGTTGTATAAGGCACTGAGTGTAAAAGCATTTCATGAAGTTCATTAACATGGCCTAGGCTAAATCAAAAATAAGTTTTCACTTACTGTTAAAAGCTTGCACTTACATTGTGAAGTTCAGCTCAGTACTCTGCACAACAAGCTGTAGTTTAAAGCCTGGGATATCAAAAGAAAATCAGGGCTCACCCCTTGGGAGTTGTTGAGTCCCAGCAGTTTCTTTGGGCAGAAACGAGGGGTGCAAGGGTTCACCCCTTTATCTGAGAGACCCTTAAGGACTAAACGACAGGATTGTAAGAGCTGTACCTTTAAGGGCTGATTGAAAAAAGAGGAAATATGGTGTCGTGAGTATAGGAAAGGGTAACATCTCATGTTGAGGGCTGCTGTCTAGTTGCCTGTCCCCTTGAGCTTGCCACTGTAACACAGTAGGTCAGGGTGCTCAGTGTTATCTGTCTGTGTGCATGGTAAGCAAATGTAGGCTGTCAACCTGCTTCTGCTGTAGCTTCTCTAGTGAACTCCAGCAGCACGGAGTTAAATTTGTCACTGTGAAGCATCTATGCTATTTAATGGACCTTGACAATGTATTTCATGCCATATGTTCTATTAGGTGACTTTTTATTTGTCCCTGTAAAGTACAGGAATATATTATATTCTGCTGTATCTGTTCTGTTGACCTATAGGGTCTGAGAATCAGACTCGACAATTGCTGAATAATTAGCCAAGCCAGCACTGGTGTTGGGAAGTTTTAAGGTCATTCTTGGTCCTTCCATCTGTTCATTTACATTATGTTCAAAAGCACAGAGCTATCTGCAGCAAAAGTAGATACTGCAGTGAACTGTCGTTTCAGATGTTCAGATGCAGTGGGTATTAAATGTAGAGGGACAAAATAATACCATTTGTTGCAGTTTTAACTTTGTTGTGCTAGTTGATAGCAAATAATAAAGAAGTGTTGTAACAGTAGCAAAAGCCAACTTGCAAGGAGTATAGCTATCCTGGGAATAATACAAGTGAGATTATTTTATCTCCACTGTGCTGCATTCTGCTGAATTAGTGCAAAACATGATTAATAAGGTCTTCTTTATAAATCTGTGTACAAACTGTATCCCTAGATATCTGGGTTTCACTGGGAAGAGAAATCCCCGTTCCTGCTCGGCCAGAATAGGATTGATTTGGATGTGGTCCATGAATGTGGTTGGCACTGCAGCTCCTGTACCTCTTGCTGACAATGTCCTAATTTCCTAGTACCAGTGATCCTTCTTTAGGGAGTGAAGCTTACCTGTCCAAAGAAGGCATGGTAATTTGCTTAGGCAAAGACCTTCTATATTTTCGCAAAAATAGACCAGATTTTTTTCTTTTTGTGCAGCAATACAGCCTAAGAATGCCAGTCATTGATAATAAGTTCAGCTAAACTAGGATTTATGCAAATGCAGCACAAAGTCATTTGTCTGTTTAGTTGCTTTATAAAAAAAAAAAAAAAATTTAAAAGCTGTGGGTCACTCAGCTCTAATACTGTGTTGCAGTGCCACACAATAAAATTGTACGTGATTTTAAATACTGTGTAAAATTATGTTAATACCAATTCCTTGTTATGAAAAGCTGTAACATCTCTTATGATATTGGAAAGAGGATGTGTTATTCACTAATGTGTGATTCGTATTATGTGATTTTTTTAATAAATAGGGTCAAACATTTGCTTTGATATTCTTTGTAGTTCAGATATTGTAAGAACATGTTCATGTATTATATAATGTTAATTTCCTAACATTTTAGATAAACAGATTTTGACTGAAAAGCAGTTCTATTCGTAGTACAAAAGTTATATGGGAATAAATTACTTTTCCATTTCTCAGTTCTGATATTATGTTATGTTGAGGATATTTTGCAGTTCATCACTGCATGTTAGTGACTATATTTATAACCCTATATCTGTGTGTGTGTATATATATGTACAGTATACACATGTATAACATCTCTGTAATATAACATAAAACTTTTAAAATATGAAATATATAATGTAAGCAGTATATATGGTATACATATAGATTTATGAACTATGCATATATGTGTAAAAACATTCTTCAGCTTGCTTCTGAAGGGTCTTTCTGGAGTCAGGTAGGATTTAAGCTTTGTATATTTTCTTTCAGCCTAATATGCCTGTGTATGGTTTAAACAGATGCTTTCATAGGGATGAAAAGCATCTTTTCCTTTTTTTTTTTTTTGAAGTCTGCTCTAAATAGCAGTACTCTTAAAGTCAAGCTCGTTTCTGGTAAAATGGAAGTGATGACAGAAAGTTTGTGAATACTTATGGTATAGCTTTTCCAGGCTTGAATTGTGTTAAGGTGGGGAATGAGGGTTGTTCAGGAAGCCAATTTAAGTAGCATCTTCTTTCAAAATGTAAGAATGATTAAGCAGGCTTTTTTTTCCTGACCCTGTAAGACTTTGGAGATAGGGTCTTTCTGACCATATGACTATGTAAGAATTTGAACACATCTTGCATGATTTAAGTTTTTTGAGTAGAAACTGAACAGGTTGCTTAGGCTGTAGGTGTCTGTTGTCATCCACAGGGGCGACTGTCTTTTGCTGCTTCTCGTACTGCTAGAAGGAAATGTAGATGTTTTTAAAGGTGCATAGGACCTCCCTGTCATTTTAACTCAAGAGAGCTTGTAAACAGCTTATGAGTTGGAAGCCATATGTATTGTGCAACTGAGACACAGGAATTGAAAAATACTCTTTCAAGTCATCCTGTTGAAGCACTAAACAGAGCTTTGTTGTGCTGTCATGAAGCCAACCAGCATCCTCTCTGGAGGTGTTCTTAGCTATGAAGTGAAGTGGGCAAGTGTTCCCCATGCGCTTGGAAGCATTGATGCTTAAGCTTGAATTGCTTGGCCAACAGAGTTCATGCTAGGGAAAAAAGAATTAAGATGGAAAGTGTTTCCCTCTTGTCTTGCTGGCTAAGTGTAAGCTATGGAGAAAGAGAAGTGTACCCCATTATAACATTTGCAAAAGTGCAGAATTATGCTTCCTGCTACCTTTAGTCAGTGACCAGCAGAATGACTAGAAGCCAGAACCAATAGTAACATGTTTCCTGCTAATGTTTGATGAAAATTTTGTTTTTCACAACAGAGGTAGGAACGCTAAAGCCTGTCAGGGAGTTCAATCTCTGGTCTCTTTTTTAGGTGTTGAAACTCTACAAGACACTTATGTCCTGTGTCAAATGCAATTTGCTTTAAAATCCATAACTTTTCTGAAGTGGTACACCTCTAGGTCATGAATTGAAATATGGATACTTGGTCGGGTAGGCAGATGGGGTTGTTTATGAAGTCTTTTTGCCCCCCCTCTCCCTTACTAGCAAAGGAGTTGAACAGGTAGTAAATATTCTTGTCTGTTGCTCTGCTGGCTTGATCTGCAAATTGTACTGCCAATAGTTGGAGAAGACTGGCAGTTTATCCTTGCCATCTACCTGCAAAGTTAGACAATATGTTAGTTTAATAAAAAAAACAAAGCAGACTATTGAGGAGAACAGTGACCTAGAATAACAAGCTGGTTTATTTTCAGTAAAGCCTGCTTTCATCTCACTTCTCTTCAGGCCTCCCACTCCTCTTCCAACCTGCAGTGCAGACAGACTACAAACACAATCAGGAAAAAAAGATTCTTGTTCCTTCACAGTGTTTCAGGAAGCACGTGTAACTCCTGCAGCCATTCAAATAAGTGCTTTTGAAGCTGTCAAAATAGAGTATTTTCATACAGGACTGTAAGAAACTGAGCTGCTTTTGTAAGTTTAAATATGCCTCCTGTGTGCTTATTGCTGACATCTCTTGTAAAAAGAGGTACAGGTTAACCTATCTGGACCTATCGTACATTACAGGTGTAAGGTAAGGGCCATGTATTTTTTCAACTAAAAAAGCCGTTCAGAACATTGTTGCTTAACAACAGGACTTTTCTTCTGAGTGTATGCTACAAGCAGCTTCAAAAAGTACTAGTGCAACTAAAAACAATTTTAAAATGTTTTGATGTTGGGTAGCTCCAGTTTTCTTTCTTATAGTGTTTCCTTAAATAGTATCTCCTATTACCCTGTGTGGTTTTACTTTTTCCTTCTGATTCGTAGGAGATGAATTGACTATTGTAGGGATGTGCACAAGTGGTAACTCGTGCAAATCATCTGACATAATCATGAGTTTTAGCACTGGAGAAACTTAGAGCAGAGAGAGAGTACCAGCTTCAGGTGGATGAATAAGAGCTTCCGTTTTTCAGTCTGTTGCAGGACCACACATGGTTTCTCTGGCCTTATGCTCTGTAGCAGCGTGCATCCATAAGTCACCTGCCTGCTCTTTATCCACCAAGGTGATCTTCTGGAGTTATGGACTTGCTTCTCCTGTCTTCTGTTTTTCTTCATGTTTTCCTTAGTCTCTTGAGATCTGCATAATACGCTTGTTTGGGACAATATTTACAGAGGTCTCTGTAGCCTTGCTCCTATGTTAAATGTGAAGTACACTGGACTTTTATGCCCGAAAGGGCTGGTAAAGGGAGTGCTATATATATGGGAATAAGTGCTAGTGTTATTTAGGTATGTGTGATAACAGTAACTTTTACAAACAATAATGAGGTACAAACTTTGTTAGACTAGAAGACACTAAATTCGTATTACTTTATTGTGTTCACAATAACTGATGGAACAAAACTGAGATGGGCATTTATCAACAAAGTTGATTACGGAGATAAAACAACAAGCCTGTGGAAAGTTCACAGCTTCAAAGTCAACATCTTTCTTTTCTTTTAACAGGCTTCCTGATGAAAAGTAAATACTGTTGGTCTAGGCAGTCTATAACTGTCTACTATCTGGTATTGTAACAGTGCTTTTTTTTTTTTAAAGGAAACTCAAGAACTATTATTTTTCTGCTTACTTATGATTTAAGCCTGCTTCTCCCAGCACACTTCTAATACTGTTTCTACTGCTCTCTTCCTACCTTTTTTTGTGAATGTAAGCATATTTTTGCACCATAAACTTATTGTAACTATCCTTTCTTCCTGATTGGAACAAATTTTTCAGGTAAATATTTCTATTACAGCTCATTCCATGTTCTAAATTAATCTTAAAACCACACTTCTAACTGATGGGTAACTAATGACCTGTCCCACATGATATGTGGTTTCTCTGATATCACTGTATTCAAATAAAATCAGATCGAATGTACCTGTTTAACAAAAGATTTACTGAACATACTGAACATCGAATAGCTGTTAGAAACAAGGTCATCATTTGAATGGTTTAGGATTCTTAACTTCCTGTCTCAGTATTCTGTGTTCATTTTAAGTTCATGGCTATTACAGAATTCTTTAAAAGGGGAAATTGGATAAATTGTATCCTATATGTATTGCATGATTTTTCCACTTAGAAAAAAAATAATGTAGTAATATGCATTAGAACTTTTATGGACCATTAGCACTTACTATAAACAAATAAATAAAACCTCTTCTGCCACACTCACCTCATAAACTCCATAACGTGAAAGTTATGCTGGTTTCATCATTGCTACTCTCATCTACTGCATGATAAGTAGTAACTCAGCTGAACCTCACATCCTAAGAGGTGATGAGACAGAAATGGGTATCTGAAAAATCAGAACAGGAGGGAAGAACTGATAAGA
This sequence comes from Chauna torquata, assembly GCA_013399475.1. NCBI lineage: Eukaryota > Metazoa > Chordata > Aves > Anseriformes > Anhimidae > Chauna > Chauna torquata. Next base: position 34,933 of record VXAL01000017.1, read on the forward strand.
CACTTTTTCTCAAGCTTACCAGCAGAGTCAACAAATACATATGCATTAGGAGGAAAAGAAGGGATTCTGATGTTACTTCTGGAGCCATGCTATATTACACAAACGTTTAAAAGAGTCTCAAGGAGTGAAACTGCAATTCTGTAAAGTCCCAGTACAGAACAGGGTGATTAAGCAAGCTACCATCTGTGAATTCAGTGATTTTGGATAGTTCAGAATGCACCCTTATTTTGGCACTCCAATTTCTTCAAAGCAAAGTCAAAAACAGGCAATAGCAACAATAATGATGCTTTTAAATCTTTAAAATAACAGCTGATTCTTGCAGCAGTGTGGCTCATGTAATTTCGGTTTTGGAGGTGAGGAATAGGGAAAGTGGCAGGAGTATTAAGTCATATTTCTGCAGAGGAAACAAGGATGTCAGAGAATTTGCACTTCCATGATTAGAGGGATCTTTTTGTCCTGTGGGTTCCTGGTTCTTGGCTATCTGACTAAAATACAGAATCTCTTCGCGTAAGAGATGGACATGTTTCTTAACTGAAGATGCAAGTGTTGATGACCTAGTATGTGAGAATTTCTCGTTAAAGGGAAGTGTCACATGTGAGACTGTCTTTACATCTACAGCTAATAAAAGCATTCAAGTAGTTTCCCTGTTAGACACCTCTGAACTGTGGAGTTTCAGGAGAGGGGTGGTTTCCTCTTGTTGCCTTAGGATTGGTCTTGCTGTTCCTGTTCTATGTGGATACTTTGGCAGCTATTGCAGTAAAGGTCACATCTTTGTTCAGTTTGTGATGTAGGTACTCCTACTTTTTTTTCAAACAGTGCCTACTCCTGCAAACAGTTAAGCATAGGAATAATTTTATTTTCATGGTCTTGTAAATCAAATGTGAGTAGAATGGCTGCAGTTTGACTGGCTCCTTCATCTTTGTTTGTCTCATCTTGCGATTTCTTACAGGGAAACACTGTATGTTGGTGCAAGTAATCCAAACTAAGACCGTAGTGGTACAGGAAGCAGGGAAGATACATGTCTTCAGAAACAGCATGCAAAGTCGTTCCTCTTATTTTTGAGCTACCTCTAGTGATACTTAACCTTGTTCCTAATTCTTTTATCAATGTCCAGAAAAACACCCCAAAGGAGTGAATGTGGGCAGCTCATCATTCACTTAGTCTTGGCATTGTCATTGCACCTTTACAAATTTTACAGGCCCATGGAAATAACGTTGCTTGGTGCCAAGTGATAGGAGGAAACTATATTGAGAGAGTGTGCAGTGACAAAGTTGAGTGTAAGAATGTGATGGTGAAGATCACACGCACTGCAGCGTCCAGTTAAAATGATGTTGATTTAATGAGCTGCGAAGACAGTTCTTGGACTCATATCTCAAATACAACACTGATAAAAAGGTGCATTCCACAAAAAGCCTACTTGGAGTATATTTATGGACTATCTTTATGGTCAAAAATATTAATGAATTTCATTTGACAACACGGTATTGGGGGTGGGGGAGAATATCGTGCTGGATTTTTTCCCTTATTATCAAATATAATGTTTTCCTGGTAAGAATTACAACAACTGGCTGCAAAATGAGGAAAAGAAATGTATTTCAAGTTGTCCTGAGAGACCTACCACCATTCAGTACTGGAATTTGCAGATTGTTGTTGTGAGAGTGGATAGTCAATACCCTGCAAAACAGAAATTGTCTAGTAGGAGTGCGGCTCAGTTGAAATGACAATGTAGTCCAGATTTTGAATAGGAGACAGTACTGTGAAAAATAACCTTGTAACAATTTCAGTGAGCACATGAAGGAATAAGCCTGATGAGTGATGTATTTGTAGCTAGAAATGATGTCATCTTGTCCAGGATGAGGCAAGGCGAGGAAAACTCAGGCTTCTAGATGGTATCTCCTCTTCTGTGGGATGAGGAATGAACGCCTCAAGCACTGCATGCCGAGTGCGGTGCTTCCTGTCGGGGCCTTGCAAAAGAACAGAGTGTAACATAAAAATACAAGAGGTGGGCTCCTTTAATCTGTGATTTATTTTGCAAAGTGAAATGATAGAGGAAAAGAAGGGGTGCGTAAAGCCTAAATGTCCATGATAAAGGCTCTGTGTTATCAAAAAACGTATTGCAGAAGTAACTTCAGTCATTTGAGTCTTTTCTGGTTAATTGTGATTGTATGTCTGGTCGCTGCAGGGCTAGTGGTCTCAGGTAACAGGTAGGAAAAGAGCTGAAACGTGTTTTTGTTCAGTTTGCAAGTACGGCCTAACACAGAACTTTTGTAAAACAAATACAGGTTCAAGCACATCAGGGTCACATCTTGCTCCTTTGACTATTCCCTTTAGCTCAAAGGTTCCTTTTGTAACCATCAAATTATCCTGCACAGAGAATATGCAAATAAAGACTGTTTTCTGCATGCAGATGTTACTTTCTGCTGTAGCACATTGTGCACCTTGACTTCCAGTTCATTTGGAAGGCCGTCACAAATGTGGACAGTATAATGCGACCTTAGTTGCTTTACAACTTTTAAGCTTTTAAAACACACTTTACCTGCATCTTCTAGTAGAGACCAGTACATTTGAAATAACAGTTGCAGAGGATGTTTTCTCATATTGACAGTATGTACTGCAAAAAATAGAAATAGTGTTTAATATCTTGCTGAATTCTTGCATAGGTTTATTTATTTTTATAAAAGTTAAGTCTTTTGTAAAAGTTGTTAACCTAGAGAACTGAAGTGCTCTTTCCTTTTGCTCTGATTGCCTGGTGCCAGAATTCTTTGTATGATAGCTTTTGTCTTAGCCAAAATTATACATGTGGGTAATAGTTTAGATTGATCCATCTGCAAATATTGCTGTACTTCATATGTTCCTTGCTGAGATACTTCAGACTTTGCAGTGGCTCACATATGCTTATAAATATATTATTATTAATAAAGAAATTACAGAAGAAAAGGATAAGTNGGATAAGTGGTCATCTTCAAGCCAGTGGTACTCAAGAGCCTACTGAAAGAAGATGAGGAGGCTTGATAACCAGAAGAGGTGTGAAGCATTGATAAAGACTTCTAACTTTTCAAGAGAGGTGTGCAGGACTCTGATTTTTCTCTGACTTGGCTGTTTGAAATTGCAGCCATTTTCTGAAAAACACCAACTGTACCTCTCATGAGTTATAACGAAAAATCCTCTCTAAGAGTCTGGGAGCACAATGTCATACACCAATGTGCACTGTTAAAAGTCATAAACATCACATCTCACACAGGTATACCACCTGCAAGTTGGTACCAACTAATAGCGGAAAATAGGGAAAAAAGTGTGTGCGTGATTTCTTGCTGAATGTGGAGGCCAAATTTCTCTCTGTAGCTTGTGGTCCACCTAAGAATAGTTTAGTTGTAGATATTTGAATGTGATTAAGCCAAGGAGGGACAATCCTTTCTTTTCACAGTAGCTTGTGATTCACAGAAGTGATTTACTATAGCATGCTGCTCAGGTCTGCTGAGCAGTAACAGGCTTTGCACAAGCTGGTGCTGGTGTGTTTGCACAGGCCCCTCCAATAGTCCTTTGCAGATATGCTTCTCCGAGCTTTTCTGCAGCTCAGAAGCAAGTTAGAGCAGTTGCTTCTGCAAAGCTCTACTGCATTTTGAGCTTGGTTGGTTGTTTTGTGTTGTTCTGACTCCTTCATCTTGACTATGGATTGATGCCATTTTGTATAGACAGTCATTACCTGACAATAGGCAAATGAGGTAGGATTGAATATCTCAAGCCCATTCTGTGAGCTAAGTGCATACATCTGTGGTTCACAATGCACTGAGCTTTCTGCATGTTGGGACAAAAATACCTATATTGTCATGGGGATAAAATAAAAATTTTCTTTGCTGTTTTCCCTACATCATAACTCTACACTGTCAGATGTTTATTGATTTCCCCCCCCCGAGTATCCTTTCTGACTACCCACAGTTTATGGCACTGCATGTCTGTTTATAACAGACCAAAGCAGAAAGCCTTTCCTATCCATGTATTTCCAATCCACATGTATTTCCCTTCTACTTTGGCTCACTTGCTCTTCATCCATCTTTCCTTCCCATTCCTCTTCTCCTCCCAGTTCAACAGTGCAGAATCTCTTACTGAGTCTCCCCATGCCCTCTTCACCTGTTTTTCTCTTTTTTCCTTTCTTGTTCCCCATCCCAAACTGCTCTCTCTTTTCACTTGTATCCTTCCTGTCTGTTCTTTGCATGGAAGTCTTCGAAGTGAAACAAAGTATGTTCTTCAGCTGGTTTTAGTTTTCTTCCTGCTGTGAGAACATAAACACAGCACAGGAAATGAGTAACATGAAAGAAAGCACAGAACAACAGTTTCAGTAGCCTTGGTTGCTTTCTGAGCCAAGAAAGATGGATGGCGGACTCCCTCACTAAGATAAATGACATGCAGATATGAAATACCCCTGTAGATTCCTCTTACATCCACCCACCCTGATACGTGTCAGTTCTTGGAAGCTGTGTTTGTTAAGCAGAGTACCTGTGCTTCCCTAATCTCGGTGGTGTGGAAGGAGCTCCTTCCAAGCCTGTGCGGGGAGTGTGCCGGCTGTGTCTGGGAGCTGCCTGCCCCAGTGGTGCAAGAGGTTGTTCACAGGCAGGTGTACCAACAGAGGCAAATTATTTGGTAGAGCAAGTAACCAAAAGTTATTTAATTGGACAAGCTCGTTACTTTGCGCATACCATGGAAGTAATAAATAAACCCAAGTGTAGAATCAACCAAAAAGCACACAGAGCTTCTGTCACTGATGCTTTACCTCTATCAGGGGATAGTGGTTTGCCATCAGCTGCCGGGCTAAGGCTGTGTGTCTTTGTCCTGAGCCTCACTCAGCATGATTCTAGCAACCTTCATGCTTGAGCAAAAATGCAGGCTTGGTCCTGTATCTCTAACCCAGGTCATATCTCTAAACTTTCTGCTGAAAGCCATTTGCTTTGAAGGGAGGTATGAATAGTGTCAAGTTTTTCTGGCTTCTATACCAGACCAGTGTTAGACGCTGCTAGTTAATAGCAGCATTTTTATTATTATTATTATTATTACTACTACTACTACTGGTGAGCGTGTGGCATAGCACTTTCAGCCTGGCTTTGTGAGGCTTCTCAGTATCTAGCCTTCCTCTCCATGTGTCTCTCTCACGTGTACATACACTAACTCGCACACGCACACAAACACACTAGCTAGAGTACTTCACTAAAGATTTTTAGCTGATCTAATCAGTTTCTTGAACTAATGGCCTTTTCTCACAAGCATTTGGATAACCCTGTGCTTTGCGGGAAAACTGTTCACGCTGCCATCACCATTTTTGTAACTTTCTGTGCCTGCTTCTGCAATGAGGGGCCATCTCTGTCTGTTTTATGTGTATTCTTGCTGCCAGAATGATGAAGAGGGGTAAGCATGCAGGGTGATCAGGCTTGCTTTTATTTGTCTCAGTTTTTTTCATTTCCTTTCTTTGGTGGGCCCTAGTAACTTGTTCAGGTCTGCAGTACAGTGGTCTTATAGTGGTATCATATTGCAAGCAAACTGAAGTCCAGCCTTGTTATTTGCAAAAGCGTAGCTAGACAGTCCTAAATAGTAATAACTATATCATTTCACTTAGATAGCCAATCGTCAGGCTGCTTCCTCCTAGGAACAGGACACAGACATCAGAGGTTTAGGGAGTAATAAGTGAACACTAGTAACAGCATATATTGAAAGTCAATTTTCTATAAATACATGTAAAACGTGTGCTGCTCAGCATACTGATTTATTTCGCCTTGAACTAAGAAAATAATAAACAACCCAGTAACAAGTAAGTTCTAGGCTGAAAAGGGTATTTCATTTATTTAATTAGACATTCCAGCTGATACTGTCAGGTAAGGCATGTCAGAAAGTGGAGTATCATCTCGTATACATTAAATCACAAAATCGTTCTGTTCCTTTGAAGAACCTATTGATTTGATTGATCTTTTTTTTGACTTTAGTGTATGGAAATCATGAATGTTCATAGCCAGTGACTATATTTTATCTTGCTGGGATTTTGTTCTCTTTTTAGGTAATGTTTCTTAAAAGGATACGGATTAGGCAAAAAGAGAAAGAGTTCTGATAGCGTTAATTTTTTTTTTTTCTGAATGCTGAAAGCTCTGTTTTTACCTTTTGATAACTGTGGTGTGTGTTATTAACTGACTTACAGATAACACTGTATGCCTTTTCTAACCTAGTCATAATGATGCATTGAGAGGTGCAGACAGAGCTTCAGAGGGCTTCTGTGTAAAATAAAAAGAGATTTTTATTCAGGCCTCTCAAGAAGTCACAGACTTCTTATTTGTGGCAAAACTTGTACTCATTCTCCTTTGGAAAAGCTGACAGATTCTGATCTGTTCTTTACGTTCAGTAGTGTCAGGCTGTGTTCTCCTACGAAGTGCTCACCCACCACTTGCACTTGTGGCCATTGGAGAGCTATCTCCTTTTTGTGTTAAATCCCATTGTCATTGGTTTCTCTGTCTCCCATGTGCTATTAAAAAGCTAATTTACCTGAAGATGTATCCCTTGCTAATAGTTATATTTCAAGATTATGAATTTCCTATAACATTTAAAAAAAATAAACAACAATGCAGCTAGCAGGGAACAACAATGCAATGCAGGGAAAAAGATGATGGTTGTTCCTTACATGTTGTTTATGAACTTGTTTTTTTTTTATTACAAGAATGTTCGTATTGATGCAATTAATGTGGAATAATGACTTGACTTTACTTTCTTGCTGACAAAAACGTTCAGGGACAGGATTTTCAGTTTGGTTTGGTGTCCTGGTTTCGGCTGGAGTAGAGTTAATTTTCTTCCTAGTGGCTGGGACGGTGCTCTGTTTTGGATTTAGGATGAGAATAATGCTGATAACACACCAGTGTTTTGGCTGCTGCAGAGCAGCGCTTACACAGAGCCAAGGACTTTTCAGCTTCTCGTGCTGCCCTGCCAGCGAGGAGGCTGGGGGTGCACAAGGAGCTGGGAGGGGACAGGACCAGGACAGCTGACCCAGACTGGCCAAAGGGATGTCCTGTGCCATGTGGTCTCCTGCTGAACAATAAACCGGGGGGGCTGGCCGGGGTGGGGGGAACACTGCTCAGGGACGGGCTGGGCGTTGGTCAGTGGATGGTGAGCAATTGAATTGTGCATCACTTGCTTTGTATATTCTTTTGTCATTATTANTGCCTGCAGGGTTAAACCACAACATCTGGCAAGTGAAAGACTGTTGGAAAACAGTCCCCTTATGTCACTTGACTGTAAATAACTATTTTAAAATGTTTATTTGAAAATGTTTGTATTGCCATTTAAAAATTCTGTTACTGGGTTTCCATGCCTTGAAACAGCTGTATAAATTCCTTGCTAAAGTATACTACGTTTCTTAATGTCAGTAGGATGCAAATGCACATTGATGTGTTTTTGTTTCTTAAAGTACATTACAAGAGTATTTGTAATTTCAGATGAGTGCCAAACTCAGCAAACTGTCATGCTGCTGTCAGGAAAAAAAGTAGTCAGTCATTCTGGTGTGCTGTTCTAAGTCTGACTCAGAGAACAAAAGTATACATTTCCTTATAGTACTATTATATCATAAGTACCTGTGAGTATTACTGCTTACAGATGGTAGTGACCTTTACATTTAAAGCAGCCACATGGTAAGAGTGTGGCATAACTTTAAAAATATATATACATATATATATATATATATAGTAATTGTTTTGCTGCACTTAATGATGCAGTTCTACTCCAGTGGATGTAAAATTGCAGTCTCAGTTTGATGACAGCTAGACAGCAGCCATGGAAAACAGCAATTACTTCTTTACATGCTGAGTAATTCTTTCCTTAATTGTTTTCAGAATTTGATTTTATTGCATTACTCTTGTGTTTTCAATCTTCTCTTGTCTGAGGCAGCTTCTCAGATTATTTTTTCTCCCTTGAAGTTTTCTCTGTGGTTTAAAAAGAAACGCTTGAGAAGGCCCATTTAAAAAAAAAAAAGACTCTACCTTTGTATTTTATAGGCCATTTCATAAATTAGGATAATCTTCTCCCTTTCTGTATGTTTGCATATGTTTCCAAAAGGTCTCTGAGCAACTTTTCCTCCACAGGAAACTGAGAACTCCTAATCAAGGGAATTTCAGTGATGTAGCAGTTGTTCTGTGCTGAGAATGGTACAAGAGTTTTTTGTTTTTGTTTACTGTTTTCGGAGAATAAAGTCATCTTTGTGTTAAATTCTAGCTAAAATTAAATTGGAGGAATCCGGGGAAAACTTCTGGTAGTTTAGTCTTAATTTTCTTGAGGGGAAATAGAGGTTTTTTTATTAGTCATAATAGATTTTATTGGTCAGTACAGTAACTTAAAGTATCTCTCATCTGAATTTAGATGTAGTTTTCATTTCTGTGCTTACATCAGTCTTCTATATCCATTCTTAAGTGACTTCATTTTTCAGGCAGGCCGGGCATCTGAAAAACAAGTCACCGTGTAAATATACCTTTGGGAACCCAGGCTTAGATGTGTGTTGTTGCAGATCTTTCCTCTAAATTAATTTTGAACTTAGCTCCGGTGCTGTTGCCCAGCCCAGGGTGCTGATTTAAACACTTCTTTCATCTGTCTCAGACTTTCTTCCCAGTTTTGTCAGAAGTGGACTCGCAACTATGAGGCTATGTTAAAGTATGTGAGTGATTGAAACAATTGAGACAATGCAGCTGTTGTTCAACATGGACCAAAGGTCTGACATGTTGCATCACATTCCTCGTCATCTTCCCAGTTTCTTCTTATCTTAGGGGAGTCCATGTGAAAACTGTGCTTTCAATTGTAAGGAGTTCCATTATGATTATTATTCCTTGGTAGCTTACTTTTTTTGTTAGTTTAATTGTCTAGGTGAGTTTTTCTGGGGCCTGAGGAGCATTGGTGCTGTAATAAGGATGCTGGCAAATGCATGTTGTGAAGGCAGGAAAATAGGAGCACCAAATGCGATTATTGCAGATCTACAGCCTGAATGTTATGTGGTGATGCTAGGAGGGACCGTGACAGGGTGTCAAGACCTTTCCCTTCCTTCAAGACAGTACCAACTACATTTAAAATATTTGTCTAATCTGTCCTAAAATCTCCAGTATTACTTATCACATCCTCCAAGGCAGTCTGTTCCATTCTTCAGCTGTCTGTTGCAGCTGTATGGATGGGCCCTCAAATGGAGACAGAGATGGGATTTTAAAGACTTATATTTCTTAGATAATGTAGCTTCTGAAAAACTAAGCTTAGCTAACGTTCAGTTAAAACTGTATGTAAAAAAAGATATGCTTGCAGGAACCAGCTAAGAAAATGTAGGTGACTTGAAGATCATGATAACGCACATCAGCATTGATATGAGCATTTCCACAGCATGTACTTATGCAAACTGTTAGGAATGATTATGCAGTAATATGCTAAAAGACTGAGTAATTCCCAGAGGTATTTCACTTGCAAGTTGCGACTAACGTGTGGGAAACTGGTGAACAAATTATGCCATCTGTTTTAGTGCATGTTAATTATTTTGACCACAGCTTTTGTGTGTTGTCCATCAACAGTCTTTTTGGGAATGTTCTTGTTAAATAAGCAAATAATTTCTATTATCTGTCTTCATTATATGCTACTGTTTTACTGTTATGTTTCCACACCAATTTTGAGTTGGTGAAGAAAAGTATGTTATGACTGACATTTAGTTGAGGTTAGAGTGAGTGGAAAAAAGACAAACGTCTCGAAATAGAGCATTACAACTGACATGAAGTTCTTGTTTGTTCATACACATTTCTCATTATTGTAATTTGTTATGGGTTCTGAGAGCAGGCTTGTTCCCTCTTTTATCAATTTGTGATTAGCTATTATGTCTCTGCTCAGTCTTTTTTCATTGTTGTTTAGACTGATTTTCAGTTTTTTTACACCTTCCTACATAGTTCATGTTCTAAATCTCTAATGATTTTTGTTCTTACCCCTTGATGGTCTCCAATTTACTCCAGCTTTCTGGAAGTACAGTACTTAAAATGGGGTGCAGTGCTCCAACTGAACCTTACTGATGCAGTAGAACAGCTTCACCTTGACCACCTTTTCTAGCAAGTTTTTAAGAATGTGTCATGGGATGCTGTTGAAAACTTGGCTGAAGCCTTACTGTTGCGCCCACTTCAGATCCGCTAAACACTCCACATGATAAGAGAAAGAGGCAGTGTTGGACGCAATTTGTTCTTGTCTAATCCATGTGTTTGTTAGTTGTCATCTTACCTTCTATCTGTTTACTCTGTGTTTCTGGGGCTTCCTTGTTAAAACTGGAAAAATTCCTGTGGTGTCTCTAGCCTGAGTACTTACCCCATCACAGTTGCTCATAGTTTACAGCCATTTATTATGCCCAGCCAAACTCTGTGAAGTCTTTACCAAGGTGCACTCTGTATTTTGAAGTCCAGTGGCATCAATGATGGCTGACTCTTCAAGCCTGTGTGAAGACTGCTAGAAAAATTCCATGTCCTATGTCTCAAAATATTATTTTCTTG
>VXAL01000017.1:47745-59567 GCA_013399475.1 Chauna torquata
AACCGGACAAAAGGAGCTGGGTTGTCTTAGAAATAATTTATTGGGGGGGGGGGGAGGGGCATAACAGGCTGTACATTTTCTGATCTGCTTTTTTTTTTTTTAAGCCTAGTGCAGCTGTTAACTCTGAAATTGTTCATCCTAAAAATGATTAGAAAGAGAAACCTTTTCCAGTTTTAACTAATGCAAAAGCCTTTACAATGCTACCACAAATTTCACGCAAAAGATTTGACTCTCAATCACACTTAAAACTGCCATAAGCAGTTTGGAGGGTAGGAGGGAAACTTGCCAGTATAACAGATCTAACCTTTTTTTTTTCCTCACTCTTTCCTACCTTCTTTTACAATTCATACAACATATTTTTCCGCCAGATTTTTAGCAGGGTAAATCAGTGGTATCTATGATGCTGTAAAAATTTTCCTCTGCTTTCACAGCTGGTGTCTGGAAAGACAAAAAGATTCTTCAGTGCTTCTGGGAAGAGCCAAGTCATGGCAGTTGACAGCAGAGATTAAAGACGGGCATTAGGTCCAGATAGGTGTAAGACTATGACTAAAGTTCTGACTCTGAAAATTCAAGGAGGAAAAAAGAGTTTTTCAGAATTAAAGCTTTTTCAGAACTTCTCATGATTGTCGTATGCATTGCAGTATGTAAACACTGACTTAATTCTCAGGATATATTGGTTTGTAAATACTAGGTTTTACTCTTTCGTTATGTCAGGTATGTGGACATACAAGAATGTTTGATCTTGGATGGCTACGTGATTTCTGCTATAAAGAAGTGAGTCCATTTCACAGACTGGTGTCTGGGGTACTTTAAAAAAAAAAAAAGAAGGAAAAAAAACCTATTTGTATGTATTTTCATATAACTGAGTAACCACATGAACATTTTTTCCTTAAGGGCTGTGTAACTGTGCTGACACTCATGTGCAAAGAATGTTCACTAAAATTACCATATGAGCTTCTTGGAGACAGGGTTAACTCGTGATGACCATTGGGAAAACTGTAGTATGTTTCATGTATTGCCTCTTCTCGTACTCTCTGCGCTACACCAAACTGTGCTTCCTTTCGCTTGTTTACATCTGTTTATTGGCATTATTACAATGCCTAGCATTGTTTGCAGGTTGTTAAGCACCACCCTGAATTATTCATTCACCTTAGAACAGAGGCAATTAAATCATGAAAATTATAGTAAGCAGTATTTTAAAGCATAAAGAAAAACTCTGTAAAGAAGCTAAAATGTAATTTCTGCCTGGGAATAATATTAATTTCGACAAGTTCTAACAATTTAGGTCACACTTTTCACCTCATTTTAAAAATTCAGCTACCTCCTGAGTGTTCTGAAAATAGCATAAAGCAAAAAACCTCAGAGGTCCCCTCTTCAGTTCCTGTTCCCAGAGACACCCAGGAGTATGCTGGTATTTTTAACTTGATTTCCTATGGAAACAAGATGTATGCATGATGTATGTGTGTCAGAGGATGTTTTGTGTGTCCCAAGCCTCTTCCTTTGCAAATAATCTTAAAAATAATCCTACTGTCCAAATTCTACTGCACAGGGAAGATGAAAGCTATTGTCAGTTTTGGTTGGTCAGTATCAACAAAATCTCACAGTGGTCCAGAGTTCCAACAAGTTCCATGGAAAATAGGCAAGTTGAGATGATACCTAATAGGGAATACTGCTACTGTATGTAGCATATCAATATACATGTTGTATTAATTACCAGAGAATCCAGACAGGAGGGAGTCATAATAATTGCATCATCTGTGAGAGTAGTTCAGTGCTTATGAAGGTGTGAGCTCCAGTCCCAGTCATCCTAAGTCCCAAGCAGGTAAGAGTTAGCTTTATTGGTGTTATTAGTGTCTTTTGCTCTTGGAGCTGCTTTTTTTTTTTATTTTATTTTTTTCTGTGGTGGTGTGAGAATATGGCAGTTTATGGGTCTTTTGTCCAGGTTCTGCTATCTTTTTAAACTTCCAAGCCCTGACCACACTTCCTACTAGATGGCAGTTGCTGAAGCAGAGAGATAATAGAGGAATGAAAAAGATGCAGGCAGTTGCATATATCATGCTTCTTGTCTGGTCAATGAACCTTGCTATTAATAACTCAAGAGGGTTTGGTAAAGGAAAAGAAGGGTGAAAAAGGTTTGAAAGTGGGAAGTGTGGTACAAGGAGGCAGAAGCGTAATACAGTGCTGTTTGCTTTCAGTTCTCTGGGGGCAATGAGAGAGGGAATCAACGCCCTGAGTGACTTCAGGGCGCTCGGGGGCATCTCAAGAGGAAAGTACTTAGAAAGAGAGTAGCTTTTCCTTAATGAGTAGGTATGGATAGATTTCCTCCTTTGTGGAGCATTTGTGGTTTAGAAGTTTTTCTGCTTCCTGCATCATTGCGTAACGAAGTTTTCCAGTTTCACGCTGGAGCTGAAACCTGGCAGTGCTTTGAATCTGTTCTCCAAGTGGCTTGGTGGAAGCATAGCTACCAGATAGATCGGCAGCTCTTTACTGAATTGAGGAACTGACTTGATCAGCTACTTTCACAGCTACCACCATGAGAAAAAGTGTGACTGCACAAATGTTACCAGTAAAAGTGAGTTTTGTGGTGAATGAAATGGGTGTGGTATTCATAGCTGTGTTAACAGATGCTGCCTTAAAGTCATAGCAGAGGAGTGACAAAGGCTAGCAAAGAATTTGACTGTGATAATGATTACTCTTTTTAATGGAAAAATTTTAATGGAAATTCATGTAATGGAAAATTTATTTTTTATATATTTTTTTAATAATGGAAAGAAAGCAGAACTAGTTTTTGATTGAATTCATGCATGAGGCCTGTATGAACCTAATTGTACCATTTGTGATGGATATCTGCTTTCATTGAAGTTAGTAATGTTCACTTGAAATTGAGCTAAAAAGTCATCAAAGTGTTAATATCAGAGGCTGTGCCTGTGAGCTAGGCCTAAGTAGTTCAGCTTGCATAAAAACAGGTATTTACTTATAATCTGTCAGTATGAATGCCTTATGCTTATGCAGAAGTTGCATTTCTGTCATATAAGGAATAAGCAGTTATAAATTCCAGGAAAAAAAAGAGGAGCTGGGTGGGCAGCTGAGACTTGCTGTCTGCCGCCTGGGCTCTCAGCCCCAGCGGTGTGGTGGTCGAGGTGGCTGTGGCATAGCAGGCTTCGGGCAAGGGACTGGCTTGGGAACGTCACCCCTGAGGCTTCAAGGAAAATTTCCCCAGAATGACAGAAATTGTGGTTGGTGTTAGTTAATAAGTGGAAGATTCAGAGCTCTGTATTTCTGTGCTCTTTTGTACTCTTTAAATTTCTGCTGGACTTTTTCTCTCTTTTATGTCATGAGGTATGATGTGTGATGTCCGAGAAGCTCCACAGGAGATCTACATAGCCCAGTCTTTCTCTGAATATCTCTCTTGGTATTTTTGGGACTAAATCTTTTCCTCCTTCACCCCCTGCCCAGTCTTACTTTGTTGCGAACCTGCCCTTTGTCAGGTGCACGTGGAGACCTGATGCTTTAGTTACGGCAGTTTCCTGTAATCTTGCAAGCAGGCAAGCAATCATCATAGCTCAGCCTGGAAGCGGGTTCCAAAACTGTAAGCTGTGATCTGCCTTTGCACTGCTATAGCTCAGCAGAACTGAAACAGTAGCTCTTGATACACACAGCATGAAGCACATGAAGAGGCGCCCGGCACCGCTGCACTTGCTGCAGAGCAGGGAGAAAATAGTCCAAGTTACACAGGCTTTGCCAAAGATTATTTGCATGAAATATGTGATAGTTGTCCAAGTGAAGATCTTGAAAGGTGTTTAACACTACCCCAGTTAAGTTAGAACAGTGTGCTCTGCTTTTCAAAAGACTAGGAACTGAAATAATTCTATTCTAGCTGCCTCTAGGAATGAAATAAACCAGCATAGGTAGGAAAAATTTACTTTCTTCATGGTGTGGGAATTTTTGTATTTGGTAGTTGCCACAGCTGGGATCTTGCTGTCTGTTTTCCTGTCTTTGTCAGTATTACAGATGTGTGTTTTCTCATGGATGGAGTGTTCTTAAATAATTTATCTGACTGTACTGGCAACAAACAAGCTTTTCTTCTACATCTGGCATGAGTGTTTTCTTCAGCTAACATCTTAATGAAAGAAAGTTCCCATGCTGCATTCGTGTTTGGCTTTTGCTGAGTATGTATGATCATATGATCATGAGGGTTTGCGAGTAGTAAAAGATCTTACTGTATCAATAGTCCTTTGAGGGTGTGTGGAGAACAATTTTTTTTTTTTCTTTTCTTTTTTCTGGTAGAGTTTTACCCAGGGATCAGTATAATAAACAGTCTTCCTCCTCCTACAGAAGTTGTTTTAACAGAAGTTCTTGATGTCTGTGTTCATATACTGATAGAATTACAAACATGGATCAGTTAATGACATAAAATTTATAAACATAGGTAAGCTAGATAAACTACAGGCAGTTTTAAAAGCTGTCAAGACTGCATTGTCTTTAAGTAGGAGTTTCACGTGTAAGATGATGGCAGTACCTATCCAAGTAAAGAAATTATTGATTAAGATACATTAATTGCTTGGAGGCTCAAATGAACAATGTAGCTAGCTGCAGTAGGAAAATACTGGTATTTGACATTAGAAAAGATTTTTCTAAGGAAGCCTTTATTCTCAGAGAATCCAGTTTTCTATGTTTCTGTGTTGTCTCTTTATGTATTTATGTATTTATTTATTTATTGATCTCAGGAGCAATTTTTAGTCTGCATCCCTGAAGGGGAGGAAAATCCTATTTTGAAGTCTTTTATGAAAATGCTTCTTGGTGGTGTTATGGATACTTTTCAAATTATTGGAAAATTAAATTCAGTGAATAAGGGCTGTGGATTTTTTTTAAATCAATTTTTAGTTACATACAAGATGCAGTTTGTACTGATTAAGGACAAATGAGATTTGTTTTATTCCAATGTGGTTGAAAAATTAAATTGAAGAAGACTAGCTTTACTGATGTAGCTTAAAACAGATGTGTAAGATGGGAGGATGAGCTTATTCCAAGGGGGTATCAAATAATATCTGACTATTTAATATTTTGTCATATGTTTGTTCAAACCATTTTAAATATGTAACAGCTTACCTCAACAAGATTACTCTCAGAAATCATGCTGACAGCAACTACCATTGTGAAAAACTTCCAAAATGAGTTTTTTTGTTACCTACAGCAGGAGTGACCAAACCGTCACTCCTGTTGCTTATCTTTTTGTCTTTCATGGAGTTAGAGATATGGGCTTTCCCAAGGGAGTGAGGATGATGCAGTTTAGCGTTTAATTTTTAAACTGTTCATGGAAGACAGCATGTAATTTCACAATGCTTTACAGTATTTATGTCTACTGCTCTATAAATGTTTCATAGTAGGGATGCTGGTGCCATAGTAGTGACATCTAGGGCAAAGGCAAGTTGGACTGCACTGATTTTATCCTTTGTAACATTGCTAGTTTCCTAACTACATTAATTGACCTATTAGTAACCAAACTATTTGAGACAGTTCTTGAATAGCATTGCTTCTACCTGGATGCTTACTTGGGCTGAAGAATAATAGAAAAAGGAAATCTAAAGCCATTCTGTGACATGTACATCTGTAATGGCAGACACATGGTAACAGATTTTTCTTCTAATAGATTCTGGAAAACATCAGCAACACGAATGAGTGGCTTGATCATTACTTTCAGCTCCAGATGACTTGCCCTGTTATTCATAATGGTATGTATACTTCCATTGTGACAATGTTGGTGAAATCTAGTATAATTTTAAAACATGTTCTTGTAGCTTTTTTTTTTTTTTTTTTTTATTTTTATTTTGACAGCCACACTCGGAGTGTCTGACCCAAGTGGTCTCTAACTTGCTGGTTTATTCTTGATCTAATGTTGCATTACAGCCACAACAAGATGCAATGTCGAATAACTCCTTGCTCTTTTGAGGAAATACAGTGTGTCAGTGCAGCCAAAGGTCTTGGGTTTCTGAGAGGTGCCACTGAATATCTGTCTCACAAGTCTCTTAGTTTTGCCCATCATTGCACATTTCAAGCTCATCTCATGCAATCAGCTGAGGAGCAAGATTTCACTGCTATGTCTTCCTCCACAGCTGTATACTGGTGTGGAGAAAAAGAAAAAGTTGTTCATATTGAATCAGTGTCATGTGCTGGACATAGGCCTGAGGGAGTGTTGCCCTTTTAGTCTGCCTGGAAAATCCCTCCCAAAGGGATCCCTCTGAGTACTGGTTTTGCACTGCAGACATGTAGGGTGCTTGCACAGTGGTTCAGGAAAGAGGACAATTTGCCTCTGTTATGTATGTGATTTTTGAAGAGAGTTTTGAAAAAATGTTAACTTTTGAAAATGAAAATTTCAAAGACAGTATGAATGTGGTCAATGTATTGATTTTATCGAAACTGTAAATTGACCAAGCTATATGAAACAGAAGGAAAATGCATATTTGCTCTGGAAAAGGATTGCATTGTTGACATAAGTTAGAAAGAACATGGAAAGTAAAATTCCACTGAATTCCAGTAAATGTTGCATCTAGTGAGTTTACCAAACCTTATCCTTTTGTACTATAGCATGTCTAGGAGCTCCTCTTTTTGGTTGCCACTGTATAGCATCTAGTAAATAGACATCACTCTTCCTTCTTTAAAGAGCTTACTGGTCAAGCAATTTAGAAACTATGACAAGCTCATGAAAAGGTGACTTAAACTACATCTCCCATTGTTCATATGTGAAGTCAATGAAATACCCAAAGAGAAAAGCTGATGAAAAACGGTAGCTTGTCCTGTAACTTTTAATGTTATCGCCAGTTTCTGCGTTAGTTAATATTTCTTTAATAATCCACAAGATTATATTGCCATAACAGTAATTGAATTCACTGGTGGAGCTAACAGAATAGATGTTGCATGTGCTGTGAAAGACCCAGTGTCTCCCGGTCTGTGGCAGAGGAACGTGCTGGTGGCAGTAGCAGTGGTAGCAATAGCAGCAGTCCCAACCCTGCCACTATGAGGTGGCTGGTGGGTGGGTCAATGTGAACATATCTAGTGCTTGAGCTGCTGTTCCTGGCAGCTGATAACCCCTTGATGTGGGAAGCCGCGGTTGCTTTGTCTATGGGTAGGCCATAGGTGGTGAAGGCAGTGGGGCTGGGAGAGGTTAGATGAGACTGGAGTGCGCACACCTGGCTGGCAAGGGAGGTACATTAGGACGTTTGCTTCTGAGGAAGTGAAGGTTTATTTAGGGGCGGGCCACAGAGTAGAAGACAGTTGTACAGTAGTTCAGTGTGCATAGCAGAAATATTTACCCTTTCGGTAAACAGATGGTGAAGCTGGTAGTTGTGGCTCCTGCTGAATGCGTTGGTGGCCTGCACAGAGCTGGGATGTCATGTTGCTGCTGATGGCATCACCTAACTGACCAAGTCTGGGACTAAGTCCCCTGACTTAGAGCTGAGAAGTTTTAAAGAAGTAGAACCAGAAACCAGAGAAGTTTTAAAGGTAGTAGAACCAGAATTAATCAGGAACAAATAAGGCAAGGAATATAGGTAGTGTGTTTGTATACTTAATAGCATATTGCTTATTCAAAGAGAGAAACGTGAAATAGTCAGTGTAAAACAATGAGTGAATTAGCAATGAGTTCAATAATTCAATTGAAGAGTGAATTCTAGTTGCAGTAGGAGAATAGGATATGTTAGTGCAGTTTGAGCTACCCCTATAAAGAGGAAAAGAGGTGATTCTAACCAAAATATTTACTTTCTGCCTCTCTGGACATTATTTTAAGCAAGTGACCAGAAAAAGAGGAAAGCTTAAGTTAACTTCAATGGAGGAGAATCCTCATGGGCTGTCACTAATCTTGGTGACTTGGTGTCCTCTAAAAAGTTCAAACTTAGCAAAAAATCAATAATAAATTGCATGATATTTTCTGAACACTTACTTTTCTAAAGCAAATATTGCATTTATAAACTTAAGCTTCTGTTACTAGATGTCGTCTGTTACTGAAAATGGAGATGTCACTACTGGAAAGCCAAATGAAGAGAAAACATATAAAAAGGTAAATAAGATTTACAACCTTTTCATTGCATGTTTTTCCTTTCATAATGATGATTTAAACCTAATGTAAGTGAACTATACTTTAGAACTAATTACAAGAACAAACAAAGCATGTTCTGTGGAATATTTGAAAGTATTTTATTCCTTTTGTGAAATCATAAAATATTTCCACCCGCTGCAGAGCTGACTGTTTGAAAGCCAGTTTAGTATGGTTTTAAAATATATATTCTTATATATATATNGGAAATTCTCTTCTGTTAGCAACAGAGATACCTCATAAACACAGTTGTCAGAAATTTCGTATGGTGGGTTCCCAGATGCTTTGAATGTTTATGCCATATGTGGGGACTACAGACTTACCACCTCCTAGGTGCTTTGCCAAAGAGTGCACTTTTTGTTTGACTTGTTTTTTAAAAAAGAAATGTTGTTTAAGAGATGCCTTATTTAATGTAGTAACGTGCATCAGCAGTATAGGACTAATTAGATGTTGTAATGGTAGGTGGTATTGGTTTTGGTTTTGATTTTCTCTCACTGATTCTCTGGGAGCAGCATTATTTACGTTTACCTAGAAATATTGGTAACTACGGTGAGATATATGCACAGGTATATATGTGCATACTTACACAAGCCAATTGTTAGCTGCTGGATTTGATCGTTTTCCTGATAGATCCTCTCAAAGAAGTGGCGATTGATTTATTTTTTTCCATAATGTAACACTGAGATCCACATGCTACTTAGGTTAGGGTTTTATTTCTGTGTTTTGCCTACAGCACTGCTGGTGAAGTCAAGGAGAATAATAATAAGCTGCTATTTCTTTTCCCAGTCCTTTTGTAGGCAGCTACATTTTAAGTATCCAGGTGGCCTTAACATTCCAGATAATTTTCTCAGAAATGAAATAGTTTGAGAAAATGCTTTTTTTCTTTTTAGATACAGATTATGTTCAGTCTCTCTGCTTATGACTTTAAAATATTGAAGTCTAAATTGTCTACTGGAAAGGAAGAAAAGCTCTTGGGCCCAAGGTGGACATTTATGCAGTTTTATATTGCTAGACTAGACAATACAAAACCTGCTAGTCCCAGCACAGGAGAATTTCCATTCCCCCTAGTCATCCTACATGCCCTAGTCTGTTCCTGTTCAACTCTAAATTCACAGTATTCCAGAGTAAGCCTTGTAAAGATTTCTTACCATGGCAACAATTCTTCTTTGTTTTTACTGGAAATACAACTCTGACAAAGCCAAATCTTACTGGGAGATCACGGTCTGTCATCTCCAAATTCTACCCTTTCCCATGAGCTGTCAATTGTCTGTACTTGCATCTTAGAGTTTAATTCTTTTTCTGATATTCACACACCCAGTTGTTCTCTGTTCAAGGTCCTGTGTTGTGGATACCCCATAGTTCAGTGTTATCACCAAATATTGTCATTATGCTCCTGCTTTTTGTGCTGAAGTTAATAAAAACTAAAGTTTGACCCCACAATTGATGCACAAAGAGCTTAATGGTAGTATATCTTTGGCTAATGCTTTCACTTTTAATAAGTGTACCTCTCCTCATAAGCCAAATTCTTTGCAAACCTTGCATTTTCTTTTAATTCTCACCTTCTCTAGATGTCCCATGTAATACTGTTGCATATTTTTTTACAGAACACCAGATAAATCAACTGCAATTGACTAGAATGTTGTTTATGAGATGAGGTTGGCAGGACCTGTATTTGACAGAGGCATTTCATGCTATTTCCCATTTAATTCCAGATTTTTAGGTAACTTTCACAATAAGATCTCACCATACTAACTCTTGTTTGCAGTTAAGACCCACCTATCTATTTTTGCCCACATCACTTCTCTTTCTTTCTTTTTTAAGCAGGTTCTCCAGTCATGCATTACTGCACTTGGTTTGTTTGGCTGGAAAATACTTGCAGTTCTGGCCTGTGAATTCCTGTGCCACTTCCTCCAGAAATCTGGGCTGGAAGAGCTTGTTTCTTCAGCTGATGCTTTTTCAGCTACTTGGGCAGTTCCTGTTGCCATCTACTAGTGCCCTTGATGGCAGTGGGAACGCTTAGGCAAGATAGTCACGTAGTTCTGAGGTCAAGACAATGCTTGCTAACTCATCCTCATTGCTCAGAGGCCTCCCTTCCACTTCTTTTTTTAAACATAATAAAGGTGAAGAAGCATATGCTGTTCATCTTAGAACAGGCAAAAGACAGTTCTTGGCTTGAATTGTGGCAGTTTGGCCTTTAGCTCTGCTCTTCTTTGACCTCAAATGTCAAAGGGCGGCTGTGTAACTGCTGTTAAGATGGAACTGAGTAGGTTTATAAAGGGCTATGTGACATGAGACCTCTGATACTGGTGTATGTCTTTGTCCTGGACTATCTGCGCCAATGATGTGCTCCTCTAAAGAGAGTGCACTAGTTGGTCTGGTAGCCAAAGAGATTGTGTCAAGAAATGCAGGTACGGTGGGGGAGGGCATTCAACAAACCAGTAGTATAACTGGAGGCAGAGTGGGTACTAACTTGTAGTTCAGAACCGCTGACATTGGAAAAGTTTTGTAATGCCAAGATTTACCTGGGAAATTCGAGGGTTTTCTAGTGTTAATACTAAGAGATAATCAACCTGAAATGTGCTGACAGTTTCAGTCTCAACACTACCACAGGTCATGCTTCCAAAGCAGAGAGCTTACTGAAAAGTCAGTGTCATCCTCCCATGTCTCCTCTGTGGGCTGCACTGGTTCCACATGAGGACTCAGTTAGCAGCGACTCTGTCATGAGCTGTGTGGTTTGGTCTCAACTTTAAAGTCTTCTTTGAGTTCTTTCTCTTCTCACAGAGCAAAATGCCACAGTGTGCCTCTTTAGCCTCTCTGTCCCAGCAGTTGCAAAGGAGCTTACTTGTCTGAAGTAACTCTGTGGGAAAAAATACATGATACTCAGGTGTATACTGGAATGACTCTAATGCCAAAACTAAAATGAAATCCATAGGGATAAGTAATGTGCTGAGACTGGCATGCTGAAAGGTTATGTTTTCCTTGCATGTTGGCCAGGGAGAGGGGACATTTTCTCATCTAACCTCATCTAAAAAACAAAATTCCAAAAGCAAACAATCCAATGGGAAATAAGCCTAACTAATCAAGACATATTAAACAACGTTTTCCTTGCTTGATCTGAAAATATAGATATCCCTTACTAAAAACTGTGAACAATTTCTTTGTAAGTGAAACACAGAGGAAAATTAGAGAAAGCAATTGCAAATACTTGATTTTGGGTTTGATCTGTTTTATGTAAGTTTTAAAATATCCTTATTTTATCTTGGAGATAAAGGTAGCTTACATCTAAAGTAAACGAAACTGCTTTCCTTAGCACAATACAGTCGGTCTCATTGACAGAGAGATAAATGATGGCTTACTAAAATGCATTTCCGTCAGAGAACAGATTATTTCCAATGGCTGCTTGAAGAAAAACAATTTTCTGCTGGGGCATGTAGAAAACCTTCACCATCTTTTCCTTGTGGATCACTCACCATTACTTCTGAAGACTCTGGCGCTGATGTAGATATTGCTTTGAGCAGCAGTTGGACTGGGCTGACTAAAGTGGGAGTAGGCTATACAGCTGCAGTTGTATCTAGCGATGTGGGACTCAATTGCTGCAGCAGCTGGAGGATGAGTGGAAACTAAAGACACACAGCCGCTCACTCACTCCCCCACAGCTGGTTGGAGGAGAAAATAACAAAGGTAAAAGTGAGAAAACTCATGAGCTAAGTCAGTTTAATAGATAAAGCAAAAG
>VXAL01000018.1:1163-37913 GCA_013399475.1 Chauna torquata
CAGCACAGAAAATATGACACCTTCATAAAACACTATGATCATCTCAAAACAGCAGTATCCAGGCAAAAAATTTGGAGTATCTTTACTCCCAGAAATCTCACTAACTTTTCTCTGCACACATAGCCCTGGCACCAGGCCTGCTACTTCAATACATAGAGCAGGACAAGCTTGGGAGAAACGGCTTGTTGCTGCCTCCCAGCTCAGGTGAGTACTCAGATGCAGAAAGCTCGGAGCTGCCCACAACTTAGAAGTGGAAAGGAGTAGGTACCAATAGACTGGAACCTTAATCCAAGTTATTTTACTATGCCTGTACTCAGCAACTGACTACACAGGCAATCCATCTTTTTAATAGAAAGTTACACCATGTCCATGCACTTACACAAAATCATAACTCAAAATCCATCTGCACAATATTTTGCTTCAGACCTTCCTTCTCAACAGTTTGGAATATTTAATTATATTCCACAACTTCGGAGTGCATTATCTACCTAGTTTTTATTGTTTTGTTTTAGTTAAATATGGGAGCCCTCCAGTGGCAAAAAAAAAAGTTCAGGTATTCATTTGGAGATTATACAGTTGGATGAATGCTTATTCTGTATTTTTAAAATACAGGAGACAGCCACTGATAGACAACTTGCATTACTTTCTGACAATTTAATTGATCTTTACTTACTAAACACAACAGAGGCAGTAGTAACAGATAAATCATGAGTGATCACCAACAGAGTTCTCATAGTCACTCAAGAATTAGAGTTGTTGCTCTCTATAAAATATACCAACTCAAAAGTCTTGTCGCATCCCTCCACAAAGCACTAGAAGATTCTGTAATAGAGATAAGTATTTCACAGTCTTCACAAACACACTGTAAAGATATTTTTCTACACTGTGCTGATGTTTTCAGAAAGGTAAAAACGCGGCACCATTTTTCAGATTTTCTTTCCTCAACTTCTGTAAAGTCCATGCTGGAGAAGGATGGAAATGTCACACAGACGAGAAGGGCTGGCATTAGAGCTACACTGATAAACAGCGGTAAGTAGAGAATGGTCCTCCTTTTGGGAGCAGCAAAGATCTTATGTCATTCTGAATTAACACAAATAAAACTGTGTACACTACAATACTTGTGTTCCATTATATATATGCATATGCCCTGTAATACATCCAAAAAATATTTTAGGAACATTTTAGAAGCTTCTGAATTAAAACTAGCCTATAGTTTTTGACCTCAGAAGTTTAAAAGCCAATTGATTTCATTTGTGATATGTTTGACGTCTTAATAATGAAGCGAAAGAATCCAGTGAAAAGCAACACACCCATGCTTTTTCACCCATGAAGCATCGCTTTTATACTCAAGCATGTTATGATTCCCAGAGTCGAAGTCAATTCTGAAAAAATCTGAAGTTGGGAATCTCAGCTTTCAATTGTACATAAAGCTCCCACTTGAAATCCTGCAGAACCGCATCAAATAAGATTTTGAGTTGACCTCTAGGCACTGAAAATCTGAAATAGATTCAACATTGAATAGGCCTAACTGAAATCTGAGGCAAGCAAAATTTTTCAGGGTGGGAAAAAGAAAACACATATTTAGGCAGAAGAAAACCTCTATATTCAAGAGGAAGACTGGAAAGCAGCAGACGTGATATGGTCATGAAGCACATGCTAGAATAAATGCATTGATGGCTCATCAGGAAGGCAGAGTCTCAATTTTCGTTCAGCTTTGCCAGTTTGTTGTCATAGGCCCATGTTAAATATAAGTTAAATAAATATAAATAAAAATAGAGAAGTGATGATTCCTTCTCCCTCCTATATATTCAGAAGAGCACAGCAATGTAAAGATTCCTTTTGATTTTCTGAAGGTGCCTCAATAAAATCCATCTAGATAAAAAATTCAACTCTAAGGAGAAAGAACTACTATTTTGAACGGCTACCATGAAAAGAAATCATAGACCAGACAGTGCCTCAAACTTGTTTCAGCCAACAGCATACCAACTTGGAAAGAGCTGTATCCTTCAGGAAAGTTTCATACTAGCGCAAGACTGTGATTACAGCTTACAGAAAGGCATTTACCAAGCAGCAGTGCCCACTTACATCCTGTGTTCACGAGCCATTTGTATTCTGTTGTGCTCACCTGTAGCGCAATCGGTTTTGTGCAAAATGAGAAGCTGGTTAAAGAAAATATAGTTACCAGCACCCAATGTTTTCTCCTGAATTAGTGTTTAAACACATGCCTGGTGACAGTCCTTAATTATTTCAGGTTTGCAAATTTATACATAGGAAAAGAGAATTTGCATTTTCTTAAAACTTGGCTAAGGAGCAAACGCTGCAATGTACATACTGAGTACTAATACCAATTATTTAAACAAATTTACACCAGATGAACCTAAAAATTTGCAAGCTATCAAAGCAAGACAATTAGCAAGACTCTTTCAGACAATCACCATAAACAGGAAGGCAACTGTGCCAATTATCTAATAAGCAGATGGGGCTAACAATCCTCCCTAACATTCAATATAGGTCACAAACACAGATTTGCTTCTTAGTCTCATCAAATAAATTAAATATAAGAAGTTGTTAATACCACCAAGGTTCCCACTTGAACTGTAATAACAAAATACAAACCCCAGAAATCTGTTGTTCCTAACCTGACTTGTTCAAAAACATGTACTATTTTGGCCTTTCCACCTATGTGGTTAAAAAAACAACCATAATGCAACAAACGTGCTGCTCTCTCCACAGCATCCTGGTGCCAAGCCCTCACAAAAGGAACATATGTGATCTTCTCCTAGACATAATAAGTGGGGTTTATGTTTCCTTCAAATCTTAATCATGTACTCACTTACAGAGACTCAAAGCTGCTTCGGAGATGAACATCATGAATACGTGCTAAGTTTCACAGCTTCTGTGGCTGATTCCCACCATTTCAACACATGCACCAAAACGAGCACGTGACTTACAAAAGTGTCTCATAATCAGATAGAGAATTAATAGCCCCATAATCGTAACATTTAAGTTTTGATTTAGTTTCACTACGTAGCTTTCGTCCAACATACTTATTTGTGTTTCTGTTGGTTTCCTCCTTTTTGCAGGTTTGTTTGTTTTATAAAAGCATGCAGCAACTGTTAGCAAGACTTTTACAAAAGTTGTTGCAATGGGATACTCAAGAGCAGCTTTGGAGCAAGACCACCTTAATGCAGAACTGCTGTAGAAAAAATGTGTCACAGCCAAAGTCACTAAGAAGTTGGAGTGAAGTTTAGAGAAAATGAGACAATCCAGTATGCACAACATACATCACTCACAGTGCAATACAGGAAAAAGAACTTCTAAAAAAGGGCTAAAGACTTCATTCAAAGACTCAATATGCAGCATGCAGGAAAGCTTGGCTTTGGACTTCCATGTAAGCGAAAACTTAAGAACTTCTACATAAGTGAAAACTTGGGCTGCACCTGAATACTCAAAAGAGTTTTCCTGCAAAGCAGTTAAATTTCTTGAAGTTCTAATCACTGGAATTACTAATTTTAAGTTTTTTGTTGTGTTTTAATATCCCTAAAATCAAGTAAAGCAACTATCAAAAATACAAGCTCTGATAGCATTTCCTCTGCTTAAGTGGCTGAATGTAATGCAGTAATGATGACTAATGAGACCTCAGCTGACCCAAACACCTGTTCACTACGGAAGGAGGCAATTTTTGTTTAACCAAGAATTACCAGAATGTTTATCTTATCTTAGACATCCTGTATACTTATCCGACCAGACATCTACCTGTTCACCAACCCAAAGCTAATCTCTAAAGGGTGAAAAAGATGGGGACAGACAGAAAATATTAACATAAATTTACCAGTGATGACACAGACTATTCCCATGGGCTTTATGGCTTTGTAATATATTCTCACTCCTTATACAACTCCAGCAATGTAGCAATTTGCATTGGATTTTGATGAAGTCTGAGTAACAGCTGCATCACGAGAGATCTGATGCAACAGCGACTTTCCAAGCAACATGCTGGACTTTCCTCTGCCTTCAAGTTATATTTTGCTCAAGTTCTCTTTTTTTCTAATTTCTCTGCAAGTGATGATACCTATAACCCAACGTGGTTTTCTAAATATATGCCAAGGTCATTCTTTCTGAAAGTGCATATCCATCCAAAATAAAAATCATTTACCTTTTGAACTGCTTTCCAATTTAACAGCAACTATTTTGTCTATCACAGACTGAATTAGCATTAAGTTACTGTTAACCTGACTCTCTCAAGATAAGGAACAAACCTACCATCCTGGAGTTTTACAGTTTTTTCTCCAGTATGTTATAAGATTGTTTGTTTACTAAAACGTGCAAACTGACCTCTAAACACCAATCCATTATAAAGAACATCATCTTCTGCAACAGTACTTTCCTGTGGAACTGATTCCTCAAGAGACCATCTTTTTACCAGAATACTGTATAGCTTCCTAATACAACTAATGGGCAGTTATTGTCTTATCTGCCCACCAAAAAAGGCATTTATTACAGTATGAGAAAGTTAGCTATGAAAGAAAGGGTAAAGCAGCTCTGCTGTACTCTAATACAGTACTTTTTGGTTAATCTTGAGTCTGCATTTACCATGTGTGTTGGGACCTGTCATCTACGGCAGACTCAGAAGAAAAAGAACATTTCAAAAAAAAAATAGCTAGCCTTTTCACCCAGGCTAAGCATTATAATAAAAAGATCAAGGACATGATGACTGTTTATCATGTTTTCATGGAGTTTAGACATCTTAATTGAGGAAGTGAAACCTCCTTTTCAGCTTTAAATGAAGAGGCTGAAGTAATGAATCAAACCACAGAAATCAAAGCTAAATATTTAGCAATATTAATAGCCATTCCTAAAGAATGACACAGAAGCATGCTCTTCTACACTATAAATGCTTTCATAGAAGGTTATTTTCATAGTAGATATCATAGAAATGGTTACCTCTGAAGCTCTTAGCCGCACACTTGCTGCTTTATACTCTGCTTCTAGTCTGTTCTTCTCAGCATCCACTGCAGTGCTCTGAAGAACCAAATCTGCTTTGAGGATGTTCAGTGATACACAATGCTGCATAAGAAAACAGACGATTTTTTTTTTCCCAGAAGAAACTCAAAACCAATATAATCACTATGAGGCTTCAGAAGCTATGCATTTTTTTTAGTCACAGCATACAATCCCAAACTGTGTTCAGCTTTTATATATTAAATTTGAAAAAACATTTGTTTTTTTGTAAACATTTTGTAAACAAAATGTGTTGAAAAGAAAGGTGACTTATTGGTCAGTCACCTTCAGTCAGTAATCACTTGGCAGGGGTCCTCCAGTGCTGTAACTTGAACAATGCACAACTACTGATGGAGGCTCAGGAGTTTTATTAACAGACTTTAGTGAGCTGCACCCTCTGGTTAGACACCTTTGACAGTAAAATGGTCATTTCTTTAAATGAGTCAGCCTCAGGAATGGTCTAGAAGGCTTCAAAATCACCATTTTCTTGACAGTGTGAAGAATAGCTTCTAGCCTAGAAATATAAGGCACTGAGAACACATGTTCACCATTTTTATTTTTATTTTTTTATAATCAGCATATAAATAGAAAGGAATCCCCTCTCTCAATGAAAGAGCACACAAGGTTCCCACTCTAGACCTAGGGGACCTGCAGGATGAAGTTTTGAGAGTGTTAGCTTCCAAACACAACAGTGAGCCAATGTTTGAGATCTTCACTATTTGTCATTTCAACACAAAGTTTCTACAGTGTGAACTTGGACACAGAAATAAGTTTCATAGTTTCCAATCCTCTTAAACAGTTAAAAAGTTATCATCAGAGAAGCCAACTGAAAAGACAGTTTTAATGAAAGATGAAAAATGGAAGAAGTTAAGCCTATTTAAAGACAACAGCACGTATATGCAAAAGCTAAGCCAGAATTGAAACAGTGGAACAATTCTGTTCCTGTCAACTGAATTGATTTGTACCAGGTACATGCCCTGCGCGCTCTGTCTTGTACATTTCTGTAAATGTACATGCAGCATATCACTCTAGTTGACTGTTCCATATAACCCCTAGAACCTCTTAAAGTAGATTACGCTGCTACCATGCAAACACAAAAGTCCCATACGTGCTTTAAATTTCCCTCTGTGACAAAAGTATGTACGCCCTAAACATATGAATTATAAAAGTTTTTGTCACTTTAATAGCCTACAGCTAGTGTAACTACAAAATCTATTAAACAAAATTGAAAGACTCCCATAAACGTGGAAGATTTCATGAAGTTTGGTTTGGGAATGAACAGAAAATGCCTGGGTTTCAACAATTTTGATAAACCACATACTGAAACACCTGTCTTAAATCAGACTATTTTAATCTCTTCAGTATGTAGTAGCACATATTTCCTAGAGCACACAAGTGTGAAGATTAAGCTGATACACAACTGAAAAATGCCTTTTGTAGTCAATAACTATTTCAAGCAAATACCATCCATTCTCCCTTACATCCTGTTATACTAAGAAATATACAGTATGTGTCAAATATGGTTTCTTATACCAAGAAAAAGAGACTTAAAATAGTCCTTCAGACAGGTTATACAACAGTCAGTAAATGACTTCAGTTGCACTTTACACCAGCAACACACTTGGACAATTTACATACTGGGAAATGGGCAGCAAATATGGAAATTCCACAATTCCTTTAACATGGCAGATGTCTTCTGCCATTCTTTGGCATCTTCAAAGTTGCTATGGCTAGCTGACCAAAAGGTGATCTCTCAGACACTCCAATCATTGCTGTCCAGGGCTATCAACAAACAAACAGCTCCCCAGTCTGGATTTTTTTTTTTTTTCTAAAGAAATATCAGCAGCTTAAGTGTATAGAAATCATCTTCATTTCAAAGGTTTCAACTCTTTTCAGGGGTAAGCAAGAAAACATTTCAACATTAGTAAGGCATGGCAAAAGAGTAACATACAGGCTCAAAGTGGTAGCCAGAATGTCACTATTTCTTGCTAAGTGCAAACACACAAGCAGATTACCTTGGAACTAAAAGTAATTCTTCCTTGCTCATTAGTTATTCAGAAAACAAACTATAGTAATTTGTGTTATGACAGCTCCCATTATTCAGGCTTACAAGTTAAGCTAAAGCAACAGTTAATTACATGGGGTTTACTTTTTTTTTTCTTGAGTTAAAAAAAAAAAGAAAAACCTCATGACAATGGAGCCTGAGACTTGAGTACTTTTCCGATCCTAGCCCTCCTTCATAGTCATGGGTCCTTACAGTTTCAGGTCAGTTTTTTTTCACATGAGTCCTCAGGAAGAGTTCAATTGAAAGAGAGAAATTAATTACACATAGGAAATACAGAAAAACAGAGCGTAAGTTGTATAAACAAAAAAAAAAAAAAACAGTTCCTGTAACAGACAAGTTACAGGAAATATTGTTCTTGTGTAGGGAACATCTTCCTTACTTTTAGCAGTAAGGTGGACTTTTAGAGAACTAATGACTATTCTTTTTTCAATAAAAAAAATAAAACAAAAACAATTAAAAAAAACAATTAAAAAATAGTAGATTACAAACTAAGAAGAAACAGTTCACATAAATATGTAGTATTCTGAAAAAGCACAGACTGAAATGATTACGCAGTTCATTCCTGTATTTACTGAATAGCTCTGTGAAAGAGTTTTGTCAGCAAAAGTCTAAATCAAAGCCAGAAAATGATCTATAAATCCAGTCAACAACAGAAAAACAGGTGCAAGTTCATAAAAGCTTTCAAAGAAGTTTACCTTCATGCAAGTTGGTTTGTAAACATTTACAGTAACACATCCAAATGTTGCATAACTTCTACTTACAAGAATTAGACTTTTCACAGCAGTGGAACACATACCAAGAAAAAACACATACCTTTATGAGATGCATTAATTCAGTAACAAGTCTTGCTTTTTGAGTATTTATTTCTTTGATCTTTACATTTGCCTGTTGAGATTCCTTTTCTAGGTTGATAGCATCTTGTTCCAGCTGTTTTATACTATGGGAGGAAGAAATATATGATTCATCTTGATTAAAATAAATTGCAGAAAAATACCAAGATTCTTAATCTCATATGTAACAAACCAACAGTTAGCAAGAACAGGAATTTGCATTTCTAAACATTCCAAACACATTAGAGGCATCCTCTATCCATGCACTTTATATTTAAGAAACTCAAAACACAAAAAATTCATAATCAGAGAAACTATAACTTTGGTTACTAAGGGCGTCACTCAGTAACCAAATGGTTTCTACACATTTTGGACTTAAAAAAAAATTACAGTGCAAGGATAACACTCTTTCACTGCTGCTATTTCCTTGCAACAATACAGCATAGGAGAGTTAAGATTTGCTCAATTCTTGCTACTTATACTAGTAAGAAAAAACTGTGCCCTCATCTTACTACAGAAAATATATGCTATTCAGACACTTGTCAATCCACCTCACCATCTGCCCATCCAGCATGTGTATTAACAGCCTTTCTATGAGAATCTTACAGGGGACAGTGCCAAAGGCCTTACTGAAGACCAGACAGACAACAGCCACTGCTCTCCTCTCATCCATGAGACTGGTCATTTCACTGTAGAGCTTATCAACTTGGTTAGAAGCTTATCAACCTTCATGTCATCTCACCCTTAGACACACACACATAACAGCACATCTTACCCTCGGAGACACCCAAACCTACGGTCTCTCTGTCAGCTGGAATGGACTCCCCTGTTCCGCCTGATATCCAGCTCCTGTGGTCTCACCCTTAGAGGGGTACACACACCCTTGACTCTTGGGCTGCTTCGCCCAGTTGCCAGCTAGTCTGGCTTGGTCTTCGCTATGGATCAAACATTCACTTACATGCCTGCACATGCTCCAGGTGGTAGCACCATGAACACATGGGCCCCCAACCTGTGGTCCTGCTCCAGTGGCTAGCATTTAAGTCCACACACTCTGGTCTTTGCAGCTGTTGGCACCACAGACAAGCAGGTCCTCTGACCTGTGATCTGACAGTAGTTGATTGCACTTAGGCCCCCATATGCACACATGAACACCAAACAGAGAGTCCCTCACCCAAGGATAAGAGTGAGGAACAGAGTTTAACGAGAAGATTCAGCAGACTGTGCTGAATGGGCATGGGACACGGCTGCACAAGTGCATCAGCCAGCCAACTGTTCACGTGTAACTGGCCCCTTTGTCCCCATATCCCTCTATTTTCCCACACTTGTTCCTCCCCAAGTCACCTGGATCCTTCACGTTCCCTGCTGTCAGTTTCCCCCCTAAGTATCCCATAATACTTCCCATGCAATTGCAAAAAGCTTTTCTGCTGCACCGTATAATGTGTGCCATACCCAGAGGCATGAACCCATCACAGTCCAATGAGTGCTCTGGTGTTTACTCATCCTGATGGATTTTCACACCTTGACAGTGAGGTGGAGGCTGTCCTGGGACAGGGTGACCTTTCCTCCAGGTCTTTAATTTGGGTTCTTGCCTGCTAGGGTGTCCCTTTGCCCCTCTGAAGTTACATAATAAGTTTATCAGGTTGGTCCAGCATCCTTGGGGAATCCACACTGATTACTCACGATGATTTTCGTCTCCTTCATGTGCGTGGAAACGGTTTCCAGGATTAGCCATTCCACCTCCTTCCCAGGGATTGAGGTGAGGCTCACTGTTCTGTAGTTTCCTGGATCCCCCTTCTTGCCCTTTTTGAAAACAGGAGTGCTATTTGCTTTCCTCCACTCTTCAGGCACTTCTCCCCATTGCCATGATCAACCAAAGATTACTGAGAGTGGCCTTGCAATCACATCTGCCAGCTCCCTCCGCACACATGGGTGCATCCTATCAGGGCCCATGGACTTCGAAATGTCCTGTTTGCTTATGTATTCCCTGACCCAATCCTCTTCCATCAAGGGCACATCTTCCTTGCTCCACCGTGGTCTTGCCTGTCACCGTGGTCTCTGGGACCTTGGATTCCTGAAGGCCAGTCTTGCCAACAAAGAGAGAGGCAAAGAAGGCATTCAGTTCCTCAGCCTTTTCCCTGTCCCAGGTAACCAGGTCTCCCATTTCATTTAGCAGTGGGCCCACATTTTCCCTAGTTTTCCTTTTGTCACTGATGTACTTGCAGAAGCCCTTCTTGTTGTCTTTGATATCTCTGGCTAGATTCAACTCTATTCGGGCTTTAGCTTTCATATTTCCTTCCTTGTATGCTCGGACAGTACCTCTGTATTCTGCCTAGGTTTCCCATCCTTGCTTCCACCTTCTGTAGGCTTTCTTTTTGTATTTGAGTTTTGCCAGTAGCTCCTTGTTCATCCATGCAGGTCTCCCGGCATTTCTTCCTGACTTCCTCTTTGTTGGGATGCACCTCTCTTGAGCTTGTAGGAAGCAATTCTTGAATATTAACAAGCTTTCCCAGGCCCTTTTTCCCTTCAGGGCCTTATCCCACAGGACTCTACCAAGCAGTTCCTTGAAAAGGTCAAAATCTGCTCTCCTGAAGTCCAGACCTGTGAACTTGCTATGCACCCTCCTTGCTGCCCAAAGGATCTTAAGGCTGCCTTTGACCTTCATACTTCCAGCAAGTCTCTCCTCGTGTACAAAGATGAGTGCTACCAAGACAGAAGGCTATGGTAACGTCTAAGTAAATGAGTGCAATAATTTCTCACTGGAATCCTATGATTTTATTAAAGGAAAGTAGGATATTGTTATATGGCTTCTCAACTTAATTGCCATTTCTAAGCACCCCCTTGGTCTTGATTATCACCTATATCTGACGTTCAAGTACTGGTTACTTTTTTAGGTTAAAAGCACGCTGCATTAAGAGGTAGCCAACATATATTTGTTATTAAAATTGTTCTTATTTCATACATAACATGGTTTGTTTCCTACCTATCATACTTCACAGCAATTTTTGATTCCAACTGTCTCCTTCTATTTCCTCTTTCTAAGAGCTCCTTCTTCTGTTGCCTGAGCTCATTGTCTCTGCGTTCCAGATGTTTCTGTCTTTCAAGTAACATTGTCAACTGCACATCTAGTGACTGTAACATGTGATTGATATCCTGCAATAAGAGAAAACACAACATTAGCATTCTTACTATAACCATAATGTAGTAACACATGAAAGCAGGCTACACTTCTTGCACAATAAAATGGGTAGTAGTTCACATCATACACAACACAAAAATAAATTCTTACCTGTTGCTGGTTTTCCAGCTGTTTTCTTTCATCTGTATCCACTGAATTAGTGAGAAACTGGGCTGCCCTCAGAGACGTGTTAGTAGAGAAGCTTAGGTTTGTATAAGCAGATACTTTAACAGTGTATTTTTCTTCCGCTGTATACAGTTGCCTAAGTTTGGTTTCTTGGATGACCTTAAAATAAATAAATAAATAAATAAATAAATTCATCAGACTGAAGTGTTACTTTAGGCAATGCTTTTCTGAGTAAGGAATACTATGGATTTTAGCTAGTTTAAAGAACTTCATCTTATGCAAAATTCTGATTTGTTAACAAACCTTTGCAAAAAGCTGATGCAACATTTAATGCACCATTATACTTGTAATTCAGAACAGTCAGTAAAGAACTGTCAAGATACCTTCATACAGTCTATGCTACCATAAACAATTAAACAGCTTCTGATTATTCTGACGGATGAATTACTTCTAACCCTATTACACATTTTTATGGATTTCTGTAACATTATTACAGAAATGTGCTTTGGTAAAACCTATTAACATTTGTACTTGTGCATTTGTTCATTGTATCATAGATAAGCATTGTACTGGGTGTAAACAGATGCAAACGTAGCCTGTGTACCCAAGAACCAAAAGCACTTAAGAAATGAATAGAGGAAACTGTAAGGTGAGCTGTAATGCATGAACTTCAGTTAAGCAAACATATCTGTAGGAAAAAGCATGAGGTACAAAAATACTTGAATTACTGTCTTTAAATGACTCTTGTCAAACAGGTTATTATGAATAACCAAATGTTTACATCCTTTTGAAGTACTGCGCTACCTTGTGTTATTGTAAATACATGGTAAACCAAATGTTTACCAGCAAACCAGGAACAGCAAAAAGACTCTGTAAGATGAAAATAAATTTGACTAATGATTTTTTCCAATTATATACAAAGCACCAGCAATATTCTGTTCACTTGGTTCCTGGACACTGAAAACTGTGTTTATTTTGCTTTACAGCTCATGCCATGGTTGACGACATTTCGATCCTATCCTTTTTCCACATGCTCAGCTCTATAAAAACTGCTCTCCTATTTACCTAAAACGTTATCTGAGAAGTATGAAACAAAACATTGAAACAATGTATTTCTCAATCAAAAGTAACAGAAGCAGAAAGAAAAACTTCACCCAGCTTAACTGAGAAAACGCCATGTGCAACACATTTGGAATAGTAGCTTATGTCTCCTGCAGTATGAGGGATTTTTTACATGCTGTCCCCAGAGCATCTACAGAATAATTCTGAATGGTCTACGAAATGTAACTCACAGATCTATTATATAGGTATCTGCTTCATCAGGTAATAAACAGAAAATGGTGGAAGAAATGCAGTTCTAAAAAGAAAATGCTTAGAAAAAGCATTAAAAGAAAAGTTTTTCATCTAGGACTCCCTCCACTTTTACCTTCTTCCTCATTCTTAGAGCATGAGAAACAGAGGAGACAGGAAGGAATAACAGCTATCCCAACAAAACAGGAATTGTTCTCTATTTAAAGGGTCTGTTCCCTGACATTCTCACAAATCCAACTCCTACGGTTCTCAGAGAGCTCAAAGTCCTTTTCCACTTGGAGTGTTCACTCTCTGTACAAGACAGAAAACAGACGTCCAGCATGGACAGATAAGTGAATAAGGATTAAAGCTGAGAGCAGTCATGTATGTTACCCATTACAATCCAGCAATGATGAACCTGGAAGACTCTATGAAAAGAGTAAGGTAGGGAAATTACTCCCAGTGGGAACTTTTAGCTTGTTTCTAAGAATCCAAAAGCTTTTAATGCTATTTATTGTATCAATTCTGACTGAAGTTACATAGCTGTAGTGGCTAGAATCTGAAGGTCTGATGCAGAAAAACTAAGAAAGAAGCAGCTTCTTAATCATAGCTTTAAACACTCGGGGGGAGGGGGGGGGGGGGGGNGGCAAGACACCCCCGCCAGCCATAAGATGAAGCTTATTCCCCTTGCTCAGGAACCTCCCCACCACCATTTTCTTTCCAGGTCAGCGCTGTCATGTGCCATTAACTGGTTGATTAGAATTTTGCCTGGTATATTTCAGGCACTTAAAGTAGAAGTTATTGTAACAAGACAACTTCATATAACTGACTTGGAACATTACACAGACGAAAGACATTTAACTTTGTGTTAAGTACTGCAGTAAATTGACTGGATTTATTAAAACGTCTTGCAGTACGTTTGTATGTGATGAACTGTTCTCACTTCTAAACTCCAAATAAAAGAACAAAGCATTTTTTTGCTCTCTGCACATCAACTTGCCAAAGAATTTCTGAAGTAAAACTCTAGATGACAGGTGTGTTTGTGCTATTTAGTACATCTCACCCTTTCAATCATGTTTCTGGTCTTCTCTGTTCCCACAGGGACATCATGAACACGATACTGGGAACAAAGATAACTCATCACAGGAAGAGGAGCATCAAACAACTCTCGTAAATACGAGAAAAATCCATACTGGCTGAAAAGGAGAAAAAAAAGCAAGCATCACAAATAAAATTTGGAAGATAAGCAAACTGAATTTACCGAAGGGTCAGAAAAGTCCCACTAATCCCAAACTGAATTGGTAAGAATTTGGTTTCTGTGGAAAATCCTAACACATTGCAATGACACCATTGCATTTAAAACTATTCCCCACTGGTACAATCTGATACATACTGTAATTCTTCAATAGGTCTTGAAGGTAAGCTTTCAGCACATGATTCAGCAGGTGCACAGACAGCATTCACTCTTAGTTTCTGACGGTCGCGCATCTAAATATAGATTACATTACATTACATTATTTGGTTAAAAAGAGCAGAAAAATTTGTTATACGAAAACCATATATTATTCTCAAGAAGGATTTCAATAGCTCAGAATTATTTTAAACTGACTTAACCTATGGAAGAACCTGCAAAAATCTACTCTTGTTCAGACATGACTGAGATCTCCAAAAACTTATTTTCGTATGTAAAAATACTACGCATTAGTAATAATAAAAGTATTCAAATCCAGAGCCAGGTGCTCAATCTTAATAGCTAAGCTGGGTACTAGTCTGTACAGATGTAATATAGAAGCCCCCTCTTTCAGGCACTATGACAATTTTGCACAGATAATGGCAGATCACTGGCCACAGAGACTCTGAAAAGGCTCTGATCTTAACGGGGCAGAAAAGACTTTGAGTTTACGCATGAAAAATCGGTTTAGCTGGTTGAAACAGCCCAGAACCTCAGATAACAATGGCTCACTTATATAAAAACGACTAGCTCCTGAAAAGGGCAGATAGGTCTTCAAAAATTGCAGACTAGTTTGTCATTAATCAAGCTATTCTGTGGACAGCAGTTGGGAAGCGCTATGGCTGTTAATGTCTTGTCTTGTGGCTTTTTTCTCCTACGTCATCTGTCTGGCTCTCAATGGGAACAACTTCCCCATGGCTCCAGGAAAGAGCAGCACTAGGAAAATAACAAGTTTGATTTGTTGCTTGGACCATTATTTTCTCAAGAAAGATGTCCTCTGGCCATGTTAGTCAGGAGACATTGTAAATGCTTGGTACTTAATTAGCCGTTTCCTGCTCTTGTCATTTCCTTGTACTCAGTATTTTTTTTCCCCCCTCAGTGATTACTGCATTGCCAAGGAAGACTTTTTCTAAAAGAAAAGCTTTTTCTATAAAGAAATTTTCCTAATACTCCTGCATCCCTCCAGTTGGTCTAGGCTTTGAAAAATCTTACTTATTACTTAATCTAGATCAGAGTCTTCGAATATTCTGTATTAGTTACTGTGGTGATTTTATCAGTCAAAATTTAATCAATACAGACTTATCTTACTACAGTGCTTTCCTGCAATCCTAAATCTCCCTATTAATTTGAAAAAAGCCTAATCAAACAAACTTTTTATCATGCTTTGACAGTTTCCAGACTGAGGTCTGTAGGAAAGGGCTCCTAATTGAAAGGAGCTACTGCAACCAGCAGCACAGGCAGATAGATGTCTACTAGCCAACAGAGTACAGAGGAAAGTGGACATCTTTTCAGCTAAAGGTCCTAGACCTTTAGTTTAATCATGCTGGGAAATGTAGATGGAGCCTTATGCCTCTGCTTTCATCATGGGCATGTTCCAAACTAGCTGAAGTGTCCAGACACCTTCAAGCATGCTTCAAGTGCAATACAGATTGCACCTTTACACAGCTACCACAAAAAGGGCAGTAGACTCCAAAGTATATGGCTCCTAAATCAGTATTTAGTTAATTTTTAAAATTAGTGTCTACTTGCCTCCACAAGAAACATTTCCATATCTTCTTGACTCTCAAAAACGAATGCCTTCATGTCATTGGCTGAAACATGATTTTCAATATATTTAGCATGTCTACTGTCTTTCAAATTGATCTGCTCATACAAAAAAATAAAAAAGATAAGGAAACGTAATGATCAGAGACCGATTTAATACAGTTGAACTTAACAACCCTCCCTATCTCCAGCAGTCAGATGATATCCAAGCCTACAGTTAATGAAAATGAAGACAATACTTAAATGTCTTTAAAGCATATTCCCAATCTTTTTGCAACCAATTCTCTCTGGAGAGAACCTACACTATTTCACATCATTGTGTTTAGTTTTGAACATTCCTGGAGATGCCACTGTCTCCACCATACCACCTTCCTCTTCTCCCCAGCCCTAGCCTAATAATTGCAACCACTGCCATCTCCTGTTTGGTGGCTGTGCTCCAGCACAACTAAAGATACCACATTGTTTAGAAGCAACTAGCCTAATAAATCAAAAACAGAAAACACCATGCTTCACAAGTTATTGACAAGCAGTTCTCTTTGACTTAGAGTGAACATCGCCAAATTCAAAAATACAAGATTGTGAAGCTCTAGAGAGACAAAGATTGTCTTTGAATTCTTAAAATAAAAAAGTTCAAAATGCATGAACTTTTTAAATATGAAAAAATGTTAATACTAGAATTCTGCAGTAACTCACTAGTATTTACACATTATATCCATGATAAATGAAGACAAAACTATGCAGAACTACAGAATTTAATAACCTCAAGACAGCCAAAGGGCATGTAAACTAACTAACAATTTGAAAACTAGAGTTTGTAAGTAAATGAGACTAACTTACATTGTATCACACAACACAAGTTCAGACATTAGTGGATGTTACCAAGGATAATGAGGCCTTAAAGTAAAGGTGAAAGCCACCATATTAAGGTATTTGCAAAACTAATTTGATGTCATCTTGCAGAAAGGATTAGAAAATCTGGTAATATGAGGAAATACTTGGTTTTTATACTAGGTAAAAAACATTTTCAGTAGTTCTACTGCATGTATAAAGCCTAAGAATTGGTATACAAATATTCAACATTGAATCAATTTAAACTGTAGCAATACACTATTAAAATAAGCTTGGAATTCAAAAAGGAAGAGGAGGAACGCACTGGAGTTCTTCAACCTCTTCACGTTATATAAAACACAGATTGCATGGGGCTGGGATAATGGTGAGGGAGTGCACAAGAAAACCATTAATCTCTTTGAAAATTTAGTCCTGCTATTCTTAGCTAACAAAACATCTCTCAGACTAAAACACAAAACTAAGGATAGATTAGGTGTTTCCTGTGCCTGTAGCTGGTTGTGCAAAGCAAACTATAAAAACAGCTGAGAAGCAAGGTGATATGTTATAACATTTGCGGAGCAGGTTGTGCTATAAGGGGAGAGGGGCACTCGGTTGCAACAACCACCATATTTTTAAGAAGCCTCTTAAGCCGAAGTAATTGGATATACCTTATAGGAACTCTACAATGGGCACCTTAAGAAAGAAGTTCTTACCAGGGAGGGGAGAGGAAGGAATCGCCTCATCTTACTCGAAAGTTGAATATCATTACATTGCATAAAGAATGAAAAATACACGTAGTTCACCACGCTATAGCACACTGCATGCATCTGGCACCTAATTTTAAGGTATTGAAAGTTCTGAAGTAATTCTCAAAGTCTTGCAAGCATAAATAAATAGAAATTAAACATTAACTGGTTAGTGATATACAAATAAATTTTCTTACTGCAAGCATCATGGGTTCACAAACTTTTTTTTTAAACTTGTCTATGTTCTTTCTTAGCCACATAAGAGCAGAGTGTGTGTCTTGGAATCTCCCCTTAAGAGTCTCTTCCTTCATATTCATTATATTATTAAGTTGTCCAATGCGATCAATTATTCCTGTAATTTAAGGCAGTCTCTTAGACAGAGTCCACAGCAAGTACACATTATAATTAGCATTTTCCAATATTTACTGACTACATTACTACAGCAATAAGGCTGTTCAGAGATAATAAGAATTAAGAGTTTCTCTTGCCACAATCAAGATGCCACTTATTCTAAAGGAATCTTAAGAACTATTCAAGCTTAAATTCTAGAATAAGATGATAACTTATCCAAAGCATAACAAAATGTGGTAGTACAGTATTTCATTTATAGTAAAGAACATAAGAATTTAGTCCTAAAAGTATCTCTCTTCAAACCATGTTCTACCTTTATATTTAGAACCAGTAATGCCCCAAGAGGAAAGAAGCAACGGGACTAGCAACATGAAATTTCTGAGTGTTATTTCATGTTTGCAGAAAAATGAATGCATGACAGCAGACTGGGTAAGAAAGCATTTGCTATTGAGGAGCACAGACTGAATAACTTCTATGCCTCCCAAAGTAAAATACATAGTCTCTCCCTCTCTAGGTCACTTGGTCTCCCCTAGGCCACTTTAAAGGAATTTGCTATAATTAAAGTTAGCTCAAGTTCATCTAAACAGGACAAACCAGCATCAGTAGCTAATATACTGCCAAAGAGATCATTTTAAGCACTGCATCTTCAAAACAAACTTTTTTTTTCTTATCTTGCAAGTAACTTCATTTACAAACAGAACTGGCAAACCAGTTTCCTTACTCAGAGATCAGGGGAAACTAACTTCTTGTAAGAGTAGTTTTAAGGTCAACTGCCACTTTCGAATCTACTTGTTCTTATTTTTAAAGCTGTTTCTGCTACTTTTAATTATAACAGCTGTTTCTGTTACTTTTAATAAAACAGTCAAGAAAACTACTAATATAATGTAATCTACAACTATGAAGCTTGAGGTAAATGTCTCAAATTATTTTACTCCAGCAGGACAACATGCAGATGCTGTAAGAACAGTCTGTTAAAAAAATAAAAGAAATCAACAAAGAAAAACAAGTAACTTACTTTTCTTTTCCCTCTCTTGGTTAATTTTCTCTGTTGTTACATCACTGATATCACTATCGATATTTGCCCTTTCTTCTTGTAAGTGTTTCAGCTCATTATTAACAGCATCAATTTGTGGCTGAAGATTCTCACAGTCTGTCACTGTACGGAGTTCATCATTCCATTCCTCTATCATCTTATGAGCACTTACTATTTTCTTTCGTCTGTCCATTTCTTCATCTTTTTTCATTCTGAAAGCTTGATTAATCTCTTCAATCTAAGAATTTTGAGTATTTTCAACATTAAGGGAGTTTAGTACACAAAACCTATGACAAATAACTAGTATATCAGCGAGACAGGTATTAAATGCAGATGTAATCATACGATAAAACTGTACGAGCATGTTTCAGTTCCAACAGCCCTATGGTAGTTTAAAAGCTGACAAGATTTTGTTAAGATTTAGGAAAATTTAAGCAAAACTAAAATAAAAAATGATTTAAAGTTTTGAAAGTTCTTTTGTTTCTACAAAAGCAAAAGCTTAAAGCATAATGTCTTCCTTAATTAGTCTAGATTACATAAAGCCTATGGCACAAAACACAATGTGCAACTTGAACTCCGCACCCTCATGTGTCATTTAAGTTCTTGTTTGAGTGCTTAGGTGAAGAATAGTAATTCTGCTTTGAGAGAGATTTTTGCATCATCTTCTTTAAAAATGCTGGATGTATGCATTTAGTTAACAGAAGCAACAACCCAAGCCTCACACAGATAATATCTGAGGGACTGTTTAATGCTGTGTGCACTACCGCAGAGGCTGTGGCTTTTCAAGAAAAGCCTGTAGTATACAGTATATATACATACTGTCCATTCTAAAAGTTTGTTGCATCAAAGTAACTGATTTTATGTAGCATACACCTGTCTAACAGTAATATCTGTTTGACTAATAGGCATTTGATTCTCAGGAGATTTTGTTCTGCCCAGAAGACATAAAGATTCATTGTGCACTGGAAGAAGTGCAGTGTACAAGCACTTGCAGTGTTTTGAGAGAAATCTCCCCTACCACTGACAGAAGAGCAGACAAAAAAAAAAGTGTTTCACTGTCAAATTTAAGGAGTAGCACTTTACCTGAATGCAGCATGTGCTATAGTCAGTACCGAATTGACACATTAAGCAAAAAAGCACCAAAAAAAAACATCACAAACATCAAGACTCTTACTTGCTTATCTTTCATCTCCAAAGCATCTTGCTTTTGTTTACATTTTTGAGAAGCAACCTTGATTTCACCAGCCTGCATAAAACAAGATAATTAAATTAGATAGTAATAAAATGTAGAATAAATGCTTAGTTGCGCACATATAAAAAATTCTTTCAAATTTGACTAATTTTTACAAATAAAGCTATAAGTGAATTTATATGACTGACAAAGATAAACTCATCAGTGTCCTATTATTCTTACTTGTATCTGTAACATGTACATTTTCAGCAATTTGTGCATAACTGAATATTGACATATAATCTTCTCATAACCATGCAAGATCAGCTATAGATCTGCAAATTCAGGCATGACAGAGGAAGCATCCTAACCTATTCTTAAATTAAAATAACTCCACCTTTGATTTAAACAAAAATGTTACATTCAGATTGTTAAATTGCAAGAAGTCACTGTCTCTTTTTCCAAACCAACTTTAACAATTAAAGTTTTTAGTTACAGCCAAATCTTAGAGTAGGAAATACTTGAGTTCCTAAGCACAGGACAGCCAAAACAACTTGTCAAAGCCATCCTGTATCGTTTGAAGAGCATCGCCCTAAAGCTATAAGCTACACAGCTGAGCATGATAACTTGTTGACTAATCGACAGGATAGGATAGGATTAGTTGGAAGGGACCTACAAAGATCATCAGGTCCAACTGGCTGACCACTTCAGGGCTAACCAAAAGTTAAAGCATATTAACCATGGCATTATCCAAATGCCTCTTGAACACTGACAGGCATGGGGCATCAACCACCTCGCTAGGAAGCCTGTTCCAGTGTTTGACCCTCATGGTAAAGAACTTTTTCCTAACGTTGTCTGATCCTCCCCTGGCGCAGCTTTGTGCCCTTCCCACATGTCCTGTCATCAGCTACAAGGTAGAAGAGACCGGCACCTCCCTCTCCACTTCCCCTCCTCAGGATGCTGCAGAGAGCAGTGAGGTCACCTCTCAGCCTCCTCTTCTCCAGACCAGACAAGCCAAGTGTCCTCAGCCTCTCCTCACAGGACATGCCTTCCAGCCCCTTTGCCAGCTTTGTTGCCCTCCTCTGGATGCTTTCAAGGACCTTAACATCCTTTTTATATTGTGGGGCACAGAACTGCATGCAGTACTCAAGGTAAGGCCACACCAATGCTAAACAGAGTGGGAGAATCACTTCTTTTGACCAGCTGGCTGTGCTGTGTTTAATGCATCCCAAAATGCAGTTTGCCCTCCTGGCTGCCAGGGCACACTGCTGGCTCACTTTGAGCCCATCACCGACCAGCACCCCCAGATCCCTTTCTGCTGAGTTGCTCTCCAGACACTCATCTCCCAGTCTGTATTTGTGACTGGAATTACCGTCCCAGGTGCAGCACCCGGCTTTTACCTTTGTTGCTTTTCATGCCATTGCCGATTGTCCAGTGCTCCAATCTATCTAGATCCCTGTGCAAGGCCTCTTGTCCCTTCAGACAGTCAGCAACACCTCCCTGTTTAGTATCATCAGCATGCTTGCTGAGGATGCATTCCAATCCTGCATCCAGATCACTGATAATGTTGAACATGACTGGCCCTGGAATTGAGCCCTGGGGAACACCACTAGTGACCGGCTGCCACATGTAGCCCCATTCACTCCGAACTTTTGAGCTCTACCATTTGGTCAGTTCATCACTCAGTGTAGCCTGAACCTGTTCAACTTACAGTTGGACAATTTGCCCAGAAGGATGCTGTAAGGGACAGCATTAAAGGCTTTACTAAAATACTAGATTATAGTAACCCCCTCTTCCCTTCATCCACTAAGCTGGTGACCTCACTGTGGAAGGAGATCAAGTTACTAAGGCAAGACTTTCCCTTCATAAGCCTATGCTGACTGACTACGTTGACACCTGGTAACAGCTTTGTTCTTTACATGCCTTTCAATAGCACTCAGGACAATCTTCTTAACTTTTCCAGGGACTGAGGTTAGACTAACAGGTCTGTAGTTTCCTGGGCCTTCTCTCATGGCCTTTTTGTAGATGGGTATAACATTGGCTGGTTTCCAGTCAGCACGGACTTCCACAGACTCTCAAGACCTTTGGTAAATTGTTGACAGGGGTCCAGCTATAATGTCTACTAACTCCTTCAGTACTCTGGCATGGAGCCAGTCACACCCCATGGACTTAGGAATGCCGCCAATACTGACACCATTGTCTCTACTCGTTCTCAATTCTCCTCAGCTTCCAGAGAGCTCTAGAACAATATAGGTTGGTAGGAACTTCTGGGAGTCACCCAGTCCAATCCCTTGCTCAAAGCCATGTTATTAAGGCACTTGTCCATTTGAGTCCTGAAAGCCTCCAATGACAGAGATTCAACTATTTATTCAGGCAATCTCTTTCAGCATTACAGCACTCTCATGGTAACATTTTTCCCCCATAAAACCTAACCAGAACTTCAACCATCCCAAATGTCTCTGTTATTTGTCATAGCAAAAGGAGTAGGAGCAGGAAAAGCCCATGAAGCCTCTTTGTCTCAAGAGGCTACCTAGAAA
This sequence comes from Chauna torquata, assembly GCA_013399475.1. Taxonomy (NCBI): domain Eukaryota; kingdom Metazoa; phylum Chordata; class Aves; order Anseriformes; family Anhimidae; genus Chauna; species Chauna torquata. Next base: position 23,312 of record VXAL01000018.1, read on the forward strand.
GTGCAACGAGAGGGAAAGAAATGAACTTGGCAACCTTCAGGCTTTTTACATTATCTCAATGCCACATTACAAGACTTCAGTTGTGGTATGGCTAAAATTGACAAGTTTAAAAGATTCTTACTTGGAAAAAGTAGTTACAAAAAGCTACTAATTGCAAGTTGTATAAACAAGATGGAATTATGATCACACAGCAGAAGCCTGCTATGCTTTCTGTAACAAATGTAATTCCTTCCCTGAACCACCAAGGCTGAAGGATGGAAGACTGAGTAAATTCCAGAGCAAACAGGGAAATAAACACAGCACTCCTGCTGGAAGGAATTTCTTCCTACAAAACAAGTCACACTGAAAAGCTAAGATGCACAAATACCACAGAAAATAAAACTGTGCAGAATCTTTTCCCCTCTCACAACCTAAAAGATGCAAACAACTTGAAGGCCCTGACTCTGCAGTTGTTTGCATACAGGCAAGACGGAAGAGTACGCCTTGGTCTTGCTGTTGACTGCAATACAGCACTGATTCCATGATGTTCTTTCAAAAGACCTCAGGCAGACACTCTGAAGAGGAAAGTCTTCCCTAGGAAATTGACGCAAAGTGTTCATAAAATAATTCTGATGCCTCTCAAAGTCAGGACAGTATTGAAAGAATTGGAATTCAAATTTTCAATTATCATTACATTTTCAGTTATCACATATTTATATGTACCAACTTTATAGAATAGATTAACAATTGTAGTTGTGTTTATCTTTTTCATGGTACAACCAAAACACTCTGCTTTATACTGCCAAATATTGCCAAAATTTCATTGCATAGTCCACTCTTTTCAAACACCAAAAAGCCTGCAGCAGAAACTATTCTAGTATTCTCTCACACAGTTTTACCAACCTCTTCCTCCAAAATGGGCAGATTTTTTTTTTTTTTCAGAATCTACACATCCTTTGCACCCTAAGCACAAAATTTTACTTATACTTCTTAATCTAACATAATCCTTACAAGAGTTTTAACACAGAGAGAACAGAAATAGTCATGCACTCTCTGGGTATGTTTATTTCTTCCCAGATTTAGTGCTGCCTTTACTTTTGTACCCCTCCTTCTAGAGGAAACCTGTAATACTATGCCTGGCTTTTTGCTAACAAAATGCAAACAAAACGTAATAAAAATGTATTTCTGCTCTCATATATACATCCTCAAGAGAAGAGTAAGATCTCAAGAAAAGTCAGGTTTACTGTTTTTCGATAATGGATATAAGCCTGGACCAAAGGGACTGAAAACAGTCATGTTCCCTACAGGTCTGTGTCTGAAACAGAGACAACTCAAATGCTAAACTGCTTTCCCTTAAGGCCCAACTGAAAGTTTACTTGAAGATAAAAAAAAAAAACCTTGTATGCAAAAAAACAAGTTATACTGCTTTTATAATAAAATAACTCAATCAACTCATGCTGGCTTATAGCATAATTATCTCTGAAATACTCATGAAATGCTTGCATCTACAAAGAAAAAATTTTAAGTTATAATGAAATCAAGCACTATCTTTGAAAAAGCGAAGAATTTCTGAAGAAGTAGCAATTTAAGCAATCTTAAGGTATGGTGCTTAAAAATACTGAGGTTTTGCCTTGGGTTAAAACTATCTCCTGACAGTGCAGGCAGAACAGATCCTGCTTCAAAAGAACTTCATTTCTATGGACCAACAAAAGAGGTATGTGGTAGTTTCAATATACAAAAAAAGACCAACTGGCCCAAAACTCCAAGAAGTATCAATACATAACTTTAACATAACTTCTAATAATGTCAAGAACTACTAAAGTCTACCTAGATTAATGGGCAGCTATTTATCTTAAGCGTATCTCTTAACTGAACAATGCCCAAGGAAGATACATGGTTAAACTGAACCTCTTGTTAACTTGCCTGATGTCCTACAGACGCCCAGGCCATAACCAGGCATACAATATATTCTTTTAAGCCTCTTCGCACAATTTTGGACCCTACGGGAGCTCTGGAGATGGAATACTAATCATCCAAATTAGATTTCAATGTATCATTTAACATCCGATCAAAACTCAGGTTTGGAAATGTTGTATCATAATGATATACAGAGTACAACCTATACATTACAGTCAAAGTAACAGTAATTAAGCACTCCAAAGCAGTATTAGAGTATCTCAGTAAGTCTTCTGTAAGTAATCTATTTCAAATGTCACATCTCTCCTTCTTTGCATCTTTTTGGCTTCTAGAATACTGTAGAACAAAACGTACCTAATACTTTCTCAGGATTCAAATCAAACACAACTTCCGTATGAAGTTAACCTTGTGAATGTTTAGTGTATGTGTAGTGTATGACACTCCCCGGGTTTAGATTCAGCAGAAAAACAAGTTGATTCAAGAGTGATTCGATCAAGAGTATGGGTCAATCAGGTAGCAAATTCCTCCAGTTCTGCTTTCACAGTTCTGTAGTGAACAGCCTATGCTAAGAATGCTCTCTGCAAGTTAAAACTAAAAGGCTCACCATTTTCTCATAGGTTTCCAATACAAACAGAGCATAACTTCTAAATGAGTATAGATCAATACTTCTAAGAATTGTGGCAGCAACATTTTGCAGCAGAATTCCTTCTTGTTTAAAACAAATGTATAAGCATTGGCATACATCAATTTAAAATGAGAAATGACTAAAACATGGCAGGATAATACTAAGCTGTGAAAACAAAGCTTATCGCTTCACAAGCATGAAGGCCCTTACTGCATCATGAAAATCAATTGAGGCTTCCAGCTGTTAACTTTTCTATAAAGAAGAACACTATCTCTTTAAAAACAAAGAACAACAACAACAAAAATAGCCACACCCAAGACCCCCACTTCAACAAATCTGCAACATTTTAAGAAGTTTAGCTATTTTGTATCACAGCATAATAAACTCTTGCAGTACTGTGGAACTCAGAATTCAAACCAGGCTACACCTGTTCTTAGTAAAGAAAAAAAAAAGTATAGGTGTGAACAACAATGTTTTTTAGTTGTTTGTGATTTTGGTTTGGTTTCGCTTTGTTTTGTCTTTTAAAGAAAGCACATGGAGAGTGTATTAACTCTAAGTGCACTAAATACAACTAAAGTTTCATACTGATTCTACAAGCTGCATCATGACAGCAGTGCCACAGGTGTCTTCACACCAAGTACTTTGACCTGATTACAGTTATGTTCAAACAGAACTCACTGCAGCAAATATTCACATGTTATCACTTAACTTTGATTATCCGTTAAAAGTTTTTTACAGCCTATGCATACAATGACTTCTGCAGCCTGAATGGTATGTGATAGTTAAGTCATGCAGAGAATTACAGTATTTTTCTATTTGTCATACATAAATTGAAATTTTTCATATCCCTAGAGAGAACAGCTATTCAAAAAATAGATACCAAGCTGTAAAGAATAGGTAGGCTAACCATTTAAATTTTTCAATGCATAACAATGTTCACAACTGATGGAGGATTACTGTCTACTAAAAAATTATATCCTACTTAAAAAATGAGGTTAAACATTAGATGAAAGCCTTTAGGCCAGAAAAGTTGCAATTTAGCTTAAATTAACCACCCAAACTGGCCACATTTTCCTGAGATACACAGAGCATCCACAAACACATACTGCAGAATGGATGAAAACACACAACTAATTTAATATAGTTATCTAACTTAGAGAAACTGTAACATTATATCCCTGAAGATTGTGAAGATTCTATGAAGATAATTACAAAGTGTGACTGTTCTTGTAATATCAAGAGAGTGGACTTCTAGAGTGACTACTTTAGGTTTACTAAGACATTCCTTAAGTTTTACTGCTTTTGGTGGAATAGCGATGTGCAGAAGATAGAATAAAATGCAGGAGAACTTCAGAAAAATTTCTTCTAAAACATTATGGCACTCTAGAAAGAAAAATGCTACTCTTTTACACTTTGCAAAGCTGAACAGAGACCACCTGAATACTTTAACTGAGAACTTAAATACCTACCGTATCTCTGATTTTCCTATCCAGACTCATAAAAGATTCTTCAATGTCTTGCATTTTTTTTGTCAGTGGAGACTGCATTTCCTTCAGATTCTTCAGTTCTTCCCTGGCCTGGTCCCGGCTTTGTTTCACTTCCTCATGCTTCTGACGAACAGTTTCATATTCCTTGGAGGAGTTGCAAGTAAAATAAGTCTTCCATTCCAGTATTTTATACTGCTTTAACACTCTATTTAATTGAACATAGGTTTTGAGAGAAAAATCTCATTCAGAAGCTAGTATTAGGGTGACTATTTAAGTAATCCTCCTGGTTTTGTTGGTCACTATGATTGGAAGATACAGAGAGTGTTCATTCCCCAATGAACAGCACACACATTTAGTGGTTCTCAAGAAATAGACAATGGAAGTAGCAGAAGAAATGACCAATTTGTCTGCAACAACTTTGCCTCTAAATCCATCTCGGATTAGCGTGGAAAGATTAATTATTTAGACCCTTCTGTCTATAGTTTGAGTATTAATTAGGCAGAAATCCTCAAGCTCAGGAGCAAATAACCACATAAAACTTTAGGAGAAAGAACAGATCAGAGCTAGTAACAGATAGAACACTGAAGTAAACTGAAGAGGGGAGGGAGGAACAGAACTTTGGAAATTAAAACAAACAAACAAACCTCCACCACACACTATAAATACCAAAGAAGTCACTATCTAGGGAGCTGAACTGGAGATGCATTCCAGAGAAGAGATGGTAAGCAGCGCAATCACCAAGAAATACTACTATCAAGAAGGTGGGAATTTTGGGAGAGTAGCTAAGGCTCAGGGGGTCATGACTAGAAACAGTTGATTTTTTTTTGGTGTTACTCCTTCTGGAGAAAAGAAAAGGGGAAAAAAAAACAAAAGAACATGAGGTTGAATGATTTTTCTTGTAAACTCATAACAAAAAGATACTAAGATGATCAGAGGGAAAAGGAGGAGAGAGATGCAAGCGGGAGGTGCAGAGGAGGGGAAAGTTGTTGGATTTGACAGGTACTCAGGAAAGCCTCTGGTCCATAGCATAAGCCCGGATTGTTCCAAGCTTTGAAACAAAACATAACAACAACAACAACAAAAAAGGATAGACTACAAGCTCCATCTCTAACAGCTAATTTTGAATTATCTGCCACTCTAATGGGTTAACAAAGCAAGGTTTTGGTAGTGGGGGGGCCACAGGGGTGGCTTCTGTGAGCAGAACCCAGAAACTGCCCCATGCCAGATCAGAGCCAGCTCCAGCCGGCTCCAAAAGGGACCCACTGCTGGCCAGAGCTGAGCCAGTGAGCAACATTGGTTGTGCCTCTGGGACAGCACACTGAAGAAAGGGAAAAAACTGCTGCACAACAGCAGCTGGGAGAGAAGAGTGAGAAAACGTGAGAGAAACAGCCCTGCAGACACCAAGGTCAGTGAAGAAGGAGGGCAGGAGGTGCTCCAGGCGCCGGAGCAGAAGTTCCCCTGCGGCCTGTGGTGAGGCCCATGGTGGAGCAGGCTGTCCCCCTGCAGCCCATGGTGTACCACGGCGGAGCAGATCTCCACGCTGCAGCCCGTGGAGGAGCCCACGGTGGAGCAGGTGGATCTGGCCTGAAGGAGGCTGCAGCCCATGGAGAGCCCCCCAGGAGCAGACTCCGGGCCGGAGCTGCAGCCCCTGGAGAGGAGCCCACGCAGGAGCAGGTGATCTGGTGGGAGCTGCCACCCATGGGGGACCCGTGCTGGAGCAGTTTGCTCCTGAAGGATGGACCCCGAGGTACGGACCCATATTGGAGCAGCTCTTGAAGAGCTGCAGCCTGTGGGAAGCCCACGCAGGACCCGTTCGGGAAGGACGGCATCCCGTGGGAGGGACTCCATGTTGGAGCAGGGGCAGAGAGCAAGGAGGAAGGAGGGGCACAAAGTGTTAAGGACTGACTGCAACCCCTTATTCCTCATTCCCCTGCACTGCTCAAGGGAAGGCAGGAAAGGTGTTTTCAGTTTGCTTTTATTTTCTCGCTGCTCTAGTCTGTTATCAATAGGCAATAAATTATATTAACCTCTCCACGCTGAATTTGTTTCGCCTGTGACAGCAATTGGTGAGTGATCTCCCCATCCACATCTCAACCCATAAGCCTTATTTCCCATAATATTTTCTCCCCCCTGCCCTTTTGAGGAGGTAGAGCGAGAGAGCAGTGTGACTGAGCTTAGCTGCCTGTCAGCATGAAACCACCACAGCCACTACTTTTTCCTAGTTAGCAATTTAATCACCCCTCTTGTAAACATACATGATTAATCACAAATAAATCTACTTAGGCTATTCATTCAAAATTCTTTCTTCACAATACCTTTTCTTAGAAAGCTGAGAAGTATTTGAACAAAGCTGCTGTAGTCCAATTTAACACTAAGAAATCCCTTTAACACAGCATAGCTCTCATATTGCAGTATTAGGAAAAAAGGGTTAGGTAAGAGAAACACAGAAAATTAAATTAAAACCTACCACCCAAGGTCTTTTCCTCTCCAGCATCTCAATTAGGTCTAGATGGCGCTTGCGTTCATGGTATCTCTCAACATCTTGCTTGTATCGTTCAACCCTCTGTTTCATTTTCTCCAATGAGTTAGTTTTGTCTTTGCACAAGTTCTGTAAGAATATACATTTCCTTATTTTACAGTATATACTCTGAAAACACTTTGCAGAAATTGTCCATACCTCACCCGAACATTTAACTATGCATGAATTTAACATTACAGAGGACATTTTAGTACAACAGTAATTAGAGTGGGACAATCCAGCGAAAGAGTTGTCCAGCTTTTTCAAGTAACTTTATCACACACTTATATTAGATTTGTTTTCACAGAATCTTAATCTGAAGAAAACCTTTTACATTTTTTTTAGTTTTCTGATGAATTTAACCCCTACAGCTCAAGAATTGATTAATCTAGAAGTTTCTAGATTAATCTGTAACTGATTCTTCTAAATACAAGTAGCGAAAATACTTATGAAAGATCTTTTAGAGATTTGTAACAGAAATATTAAGGTTGGTTTTTGAATGTAGTATGAATGGAAATACATGTGTGTGCATAAATACAAGAAACAGCAGAATAAAGGAATAGAAGAATGGCCTGCACTGATAATGACAGGCACTGTTCCCAGAACATCGCTCCTAAGTCACCATTCCCAGCAGTAACACTGGGAAACACATTATTCCTGTAAAGATTACAAAGCCTGTGCTCTGGTAAGTTCACAGCACAGTCAAGTGTCAAGGAAAAACCCTGCATGCAAACAAAAGGACAACAACAACATTGCAGCATATCACATACACTGATCCTTTTCCTTTTAGTCTGTCTGTTACTATTCCAAACCAGGAAAAAGAGGTAACAGGCAACAATTTCACCCATAATTTATGGAAAGCAAGATTAAAGCAAAGGAACACCTCCTAACAGCTGATGACTCCTAAAGGGCATCAAAGGTATATCCAGAAAGCAGTTGCTGCCAGTCAAGAATCACAGAAAAGTGATGAGGACTTGACAGAAGGTATTCCTTGTCCTCTGTGTCCAGAACACTTGCACTCATGTTTCTTAGTGCTCGTGAGCTTGAGAGTGAACGAGATCTGAGAGAAGATGTGCACTATTGAGTAAAATCTACTTACCATAACCTTGTAAATAAACAACATATAATCAATGCATAAGATTTCACATTAAATTTTATGATGTGAATTTCCCTATAGCTGCTCTTCTGACTCTACAATGTGCATGTTTACCTCTAGTTCTCTTTCTTTTTCTCTGAAGTTTTTCAGTTCACAGTGAAATTGGTACATTTCTGGAGGACCAATGGATTTTTCAGTGGCTTCAAGCAATTCAACCTTACTCAGTTTTGCAAATTCTCCAACTCTGTCCTACAAAATAAAAAAGTTATAAAAATACAGCATTAGTTGGAATAGTGTCGTACAGTAATACTGGATGTAAATACATCAACATACTTCTCACAAACATCATCTGACTTACAGTTCTTTTATAGTCCTGACATAGTTAAGTCCAGCATAGGACAATCACCTCATAGAAAGGCAACCCAACCCTCCTTCATATTTGTAAGATTTCACACGTGGTTTTCTTGGAGCTGTTCTGGCATAATTTAAGCTCTTCAAAAAGAATTTCAGTCGCTCTTAGCTGTTCTTGGCTTTTTCAGCAGCTTTTGAGGGTAGTTGTTGAGGATGGGTTGGTTCACTGTTTTTGAACTGGCTGTCATTCTTCTGAATGAGACAGTTCAGTTAAGAGAATTTACATTTTTCAGCCTGTCTTCTTGAATGTACTTCTCCTTGAAAAGAATAAACACATGACTGGCTAGGCTCTGATAAGGTTCCCTTTTATTTCCATATCTGATGATCCCCATAAACTGGGAAGGTCTTCAGAAACAACCCACCATAACTTTTTTCAAAGTGCAACTGTGATGCAACATATCTATCTGCATAGAAACTCTGACCTTCCTGAGCATGGACTCAGGTATCAAAGCAGCATGTGGTATTCATTTGTCTTCTCCCTCCATTAGGAGCCAACTTCCATCAGGATAATTTTACTTTTACAGAATTTGATCCTGCATACCTTTAAGTCCTACCCTATGCTCAAGAAACTGTTCAGCCACAGAAGTTAACAAAAAGGCCCTAGTAGCAGTCTCTGTTGCAACCGCAAGGTCATATAATAGGACTGCTCTCTGGATTTTGGAGAAAGGAATCCAGACAACTCTTCGCCTTCACTTATCAACTACAGGATTCAGTCCTGAGGAACTGACTGGATATAACTAGAGAAAAACACATGAAGAGATTGACTGGGAAAGTCTGGGATGCAGGACTGCAGGAATCATGCAGGTAAAGGCACGAGACAGTGCTAGCCCTCAAGACCTTACATAAACTTCCCTACAGATTTGTTGTTTAAGAACACGTCTACAGCATTAGTGGCAGGACAAAGAGATAATATTGCTAGTGTTGCTACCCAAAAAACAACACGGGGAACAACAGCAGCTCTCCTTTCAGTCTCAACAGACAGCAGGTACAAACTGTCCAGTTAGTGAGCCTTAAAGGACACATAGTTCCTTATTTCTTTCACCATCACGCCAATATGGCTACCTCCCCAGTCTCATCCTTTGTGTGGTCACATTAAATCGCTGAAATGATGCAAGATGCAGAAATAAGAAGCTACAAAACCCTCTCAAAACAAGCACTCCACTTGCACCCACTGTCTTTCAAAATTCTTTCATACCTGAGGAAGAAACTGGCATAAGTTGTCCACCTGGATGTTTAAGGCTGCGATCTGCTCTTCTACTGTTTTCAGAGTTGTTGGTTTTTTGTTGATAAACCATGTTGATGTGTTGTTCACCACTTGAATTTCACGTGTGATAATGATATTGTCAGGTGTCTTAGACCTGATTAACACAAAAAAATTGTTTACATTTTTGGGAGTACACGAAGGTTACCAAATGTCTGAGTATGTTAGTTACTGTGTTAAAAGCAACTTATTTGATACCTAAATATTTAATACCTGAATAGCTGTGGCAGATTCAGATTTTCTTTCAGATAATGCCCAATATTTTAATGATGAATTAACCCCACCACGTCTCCTGTGCAGCATGGAAAATGCCAAATATCCACAAATCTTAACTCAGAGGTAGTTATTTATATAAATGACATATTCTTGTTGAATGTATGAATCATTTAAAAGTTATTGCATATGGAATAGTTTATATATAAATGTATTTTCAATTTGAAATACTAAGTTTTAAAATTGGTACGCAGAAGGTGTACCAGCACCAAGTCCTTAAAGCTAAAAATATTCTCATGTACAGCAATCCATCAATAAGCTGTGTATATACATTCCACCTGGAAATAAAAACAGCATTGTACTGAATGAAAAATTCTATTCTATTTTCATTTTCTGCTTTTAAAGAACAGCAAAGAGGCATCAATTGTCCATTTAGTTCTCTACCTTAATAATTATCTAGAAGAACTTAGTCAGGCTAATATGTATCAAAAACAAATGAGCAATAAGATGGTCATACTAGTGCCTGCTCAGTCAGCATACTGTTAAAGATGGAGGATCAGGGTCTCATAACATTCTGGAGGCCATGTACTTTTTCAGATTTTAAGAATACAAGTCACAGTAGAAGTGAATAATCCAACAGTTTCCAGTGTTTGGTGCAACTGCCATAAGGATAGGAACCTATATGTTGAAGACTACATGAATAATTATTTCCTCCCAACTGTCTATTACCACATTTCAATATACCAAACTTCCTTCAAAAGACGTACAAACCCATGCTCCTTCCTTTTATCGAATTAAAAATCTTTTACTACTATAACTCTTGATTTTAGTTACAATCCAAGGGCCAAATTTAAGCAATAAAATGTGTGTTAATAGAACTCAAATTTAAAATTCCTGTCAACAAGTAATCTGCATCATTGCTCTCCCACCCTAGACATTCATTTTAATTACCTTCTACCAATTAGGCAAAGGACTGAATTAGATTCCAACCACTATGGTTGTAGTGTGGCAGTGAGGCAGTAATGCTACGTCTTCACATACTACAAGCCACTCTTCAAACTTTCAAACAATATAAGGATGTATCTAATATCTATGTTGAAACAATCACGCTGTCTACTAGAAAGACATCCTACCTCCTGACCCACTGCTACGCCAGTCTCCAAAGAATGACTGACTTGACAATTCCCACAAGAAAAAAAGTTGAAGGATTTTTTCCAAAGATCTGTTCTAGCATCTTTGTTCTTAACACAATTTACTTTTTATAGAATTTGATTAGGGTGGGCAATTTTTATACAAATTAACTAAGGAGCTGCAGCAGTTGATTATGTCCTATTTAGTTTAAGCAAACAGATCAGGTTGAGGCTTACCAAAACAACTTGTGCTACTGCAGTTTCAAGTTAAGATCTCCACCCAAAAGCAGCCACTGAGGAACTCTGTTACGATAGTTTCCCTTCAGGTGTTTCTACTTAGTTTAGCACTAAATACAGGAAGCATGTGATATTACCTTGTAACCATAAGTAAATGCAAGTTACTGACCTAATTTTACAGACTAACTCCAAATGATATTTCAGTTGCTATGTCTTGTCTAAGTTACCTAGCAGACTGCATTACCTGGAATTAGTCAGATTTAGGGGTTTTTTTCCTTCTGTTTTATTTTAGTAAGCAACATTTTCAGTAACAATGCAGAGGAACCCCTCACATCAGCAGTATCAGTATGAGAAAGCGAAGGCAGAACTTTCGGTTTTAGAATTTAGACTTTGGCTTTTTTAAATCATTTCCAGCCACTATATCCTGACAGCAAGTACTGACGGTATATAACTCACCTGAGCCTTGAATGTCATCAAAGCTAAACACACCATATACATCAATCTTTTTCTATGTATTCTTTGTACACCAAGACAAGGTATGCCTCAGAAAGTGAAATCAGGACCAGTCATCACTGCTTATTTTTTTAAGTGATATTTTTTAAGCTTAAAATGTTGAATTTTGGGGAAAAAGGAAAAAGAAACTACCAGCTTAAAGAAAGGTCTCTGTACACTATAGATTTTTTTCCACAACTTTGTGAGCAACTGTGTGCAGAAATAATCTAATTAAAGATGCATGAAAAAATGTAATTTTAATACTTACAGTTCAATTTCTACGACACCTTTTAAGCACCCCTGCTTTACAAAGAGACCAACCTACAAAACAAATTATAAAAATTATTATTGCACAATAACACTGTATTAACGTGTAATCTCTTACAAAAACATGCATTTGTATTACAGAGTTGCTGTTATGGTAGATTTTATTGAAAACTGACAATAAAACCTAAAATTTATTTTGTCTATTACCTAAAAATAAAGGAAGATGCTATTAACTTCCTCATTAACTAACAGCATTAGAACTTCCTCTACAGGTTAACAATTTCTGATCAATTTCAACCTGCACAACTGAATAAATTATAGTCAGGAAAACCGCAGTGATGAACCGAGTTCAGGTAACAAAGGCAATACAAACAAAAGGCACTGCTACATGTTCATATTAACAGCATAAAAATACCAACACACACTGCCACCATGCAGACAGTTTCCATACTTAATAATTGCTTAAGACAAAGCAGTAATCACAGAATACGTTCAATCATTTAGGTAACCAGCTTTAGCGCGCCAAAGAAATACTGAAATACTTTCCACCTAACCAGAATATCTGAGAAAGCAAGAGTAAAAACTTTAAAAAACGACAATACAAATAAGCTTCTTACTATAATGTCACCATATAATCTCTTGGGAGCAAAAAATAATAGACCCAATGAAAATAATAATAGCACAACCCAAAACCATACAGCTTACATTTAAATCAAAGATTAATGTCTCCATGCCTGTACAAAAACTCTTAGTTATTTCTATGGGTGGTATTTTCCTACACACCTGTGGAAGCCTAGACATCTTCTCTACTCAGGTTCCAGCACAATTCAGGTGTTTCTATCTTATAATTCAGGCAAGATAATAAGTAGGTTAAGTAAGGCCACCACTTTGGTAAAAGCTTTTGTCTCTGGACCAGGTTATTGTACAATTCCAACACCTTATTTTTACAAAAATAAAGCAAATCAAAGAAAACGGTCAATCCATCCCTCTCCCCTCCCCACTGGAAGAGGATTTTGACGAAATTCACATTGAGCATGAAAATTACAAAAGTTCATAGTCACCTTATCAGCTCGCCCTATGAAAGAAGGTTTTCCAGCCAGTCCCAGACAGATGGCACAAACAATGCTTGACTTTCCCGTTCCATTAGCACCTACAATCATGTTCAAGTTGGGTCCTGGACGTACTTCACAGATGTCATATGTTCTGAAAAGCACAATATTTTCTTGAACCTTATATACAATGTCACCTTCAAAAAATTTATTTGCTCAAAATCTCTTTTTGATTATATTAAATATGACAGATTATGATTTTATCAAATCTAGACTCATTCCTCAAGCATTATGTTGTAAGTAAACCTCAGAGTGAAAACTGATACTCCATTAAAACACTGTGGAATAAATTCCTACCTGCCAGAGCATTTATAACAACTTTCTTCACAACAAATGCTTATAAAGAATGAAATCTAGCCAAAAAAAAAGTCACATTTCCTATTGATTTCACCAGGACTTCATATCATCTGACATTAAAAAAAAAAAAGAAAAAAGAAAAAGAAAAGCAGAGTGAATGCAGTCAAGTCTGTTGAATTTAAGTCCAGTTGCCTTCTGCACTGCAGTCACAGAAGGAGATTCAAACCTAAACTATATGATGTGCATGGGTTTTCAGTTCTGCAAGACATCAGTGGATTCTGTGGTACTCTATATTGATAGGCTGGACATTGTCCGCTAGCTTTCTTTACTTGCAAGAACCTAAAACAATAGCCTGTAATCGGTATTAATTTAAAAAAAAATAAAAAACACCCTGGTATTAGACATTATCTTTCAGCATACGCATACAGCATGCCTGGTAATAGTAACTACAGGAAAAAGACCAAGCCCTAGCACGTAAATTCAAGACAAACTAATAAGGTTGGTATGGTCATTAACATCCTACATTTATATAAACTCTACCATTTGTTGTTCGGTTCACACACTGTACCAGACACAGACAGGAAATGAGGCCCTAACACCAAAACAGAAATACCAGTCTTACCAATAAGACAATAACATAATCCATACATTTCTGGAAAAGAATGTATTCAAATCCTTAATCCTGAGGTGTAATCGAAGATGTTTTATGCTTCATTGGTCATCATGTAGCATGACCCATGACTTATGATAACAAAAGCTATTTTTAAGGCTGTCAAGAACCTATCAGCATACTAGCCATAAGAAAATGACCTGAAAGCTTGTACTGGTAACTACAACAGCTCCAAACAAAACTGTGTTCCTAACAGTAGAAGCCAGAGAAAGCACATGTAAAAGATAACACCACAGATGCTTTATGCTAATAGTTCTCAAACCCTGTCCCCACTGCCACATGAACATATTCTGTACTCCTCTCTCCCCCACTTCTCGACTTCTTGACCTAACTGAGTGAAAAAAAAGGATGCAGAAACTGACAGGGACGAGAGGGACCAGCAACCTTGAAACAAGTTTTACGCAGTTCCTCCCTCCAGCTCCGACTCACCTTGGCACACAAGCCCTGTTAAGGCCCTCTGTTAACCGAGGGAGGCTCGGCTCGCCGCTCAGCACACCGCAGCGCAGAACGGCCGCAGAGACCCCTCCCTGCCTCGCCAGCCTGGTGCCCGAGGCCTGGCCCTCCTGGCTTAACAGCCGGCTCCACAGCCTCCCACGCGCTTTAAAACGGCGGGTGGGGCGAGGAAGCCGGGGGCGCCCGAGCTAGCCACGGACCTCTGTCACCACCCTGTCGCGACAGGTAGACTGCACACCAACGCCCGAAGGCACCCCGCGGCCAGCGCCGGCCTCTCAGCCGCCGCCATCCGGGAGAAGAAAGCGCCCGCCGCTCACTCACAGGAAGTTCTCCATGAAGATCCTGACGATAGAGCCCTCGACGAAGCGGGGACGCGCACCGGCGGCCCTCGCGGCCCGCTGGGTGCCGCTGGCGCCGAGCTGAGAGGCGCCCGCGCCCCA
>VXAL01000018.1:38178-52516 GCA_013399475.1 Chauna torquata
GGATCTGCCGCTGGCTCCCCCCCCGGCGGGCCCTGTCGCTCCGGCGGCGGGGGTCGTAGGTTTTGGGGCCGCCCGCGCCGCCTTGCCCGCCGAGGCACCGCCTGCTGCCGCTAAGTGCCTTTCCCGGGCGCCCAGGAAACAAACGGCGGGCGGCGCGGGAGGGCGATGTCGGCGGCCTTCCCGCGAGATGGCGGCACAGCCGAGCGGCTGGGCCGGCGGTGCCCGGAGGCGCCCGGGGGCGGGCAGCTCCTCGGTGACCTGAGCAGGGAAAGGCTCAGCTCCGGTTCGGGCGAGCTCTTCCCGTTTCCACGTTACGGGACCCGCCTCGACTTGATCAGTCTTTCTTAATTTTTGACAAAATAACAGGAAAAGTATTCTTTACATGTGTTACTTGAGAGGTGAGGAAGACTGTAGAGACGGATGGAGGCTGGAGGAATGCCCGACAGCGAGATTTTGGCACCTGGACTGCAGGGTTAGCAGCAATGCCACTGGGACTGCTGCCTTGCTTCTCCTGCATGCTTTGTTCTCTCCCTCGGAGCAGGAGCTCCGGCTGCAGCACAAGGCCACGGCTTCTGCAAAGAACCAGGAGGCTGGTTAACGCTGCTGAAGGCTGGAGATAAAAACATAAAAAACCTGCGTGTGCTCGTGTGGAACTGGGTAGAGGAATCGGCATGTGGCTAGAGTGATTGGTCTTAGAAAGTTCAGAAGGAAAACAACATGTCAGCAGTATGAACCAGATGCTTCTAGGGAAGACTTGGGATGCAGACACTTGGGAGGCCACCCATACCTAAGTAACCATGTCTGGTTACTTATAACAGAACTCTACAAACGCTGAGACTGCCTTGGTTAAGACATCAAAACACCCTATTTGAGTATGAATGTAGCAGAACAAGGACCAATAAGGAAAAAGTAATTCAAGGCAGTTTGTTTCTTTGAGAGGAGTTTAGCTGGAGAAAAGGAGGTACAAAGCCAGTGATAACGTTGTTCCAGATACAAGGGAAAAAGTTGGGGGCCATGAGTTCAAATCAGCTAAAGAATGAAGGGGACTTCTGCCCCAGCAGTATGAGGGAGATGCCTGCAGGTAGTAGTGAACCTGACGTGCATATCCCAGGACAGAGGGTAGCCACTCAGCAACCCACAGGGCTCTCCTTCAGGTTCATATCCAGAAAAACTGGTGTACAAGAACAGAGTACGTGACAGCAGTGCATGCTAGTAGTATGCGATATGGAGGGGGAAGGATAATAAAATTGAAAATATTTGTGTACCGCTCATAAGATTTCTGATAATAGCTTCATAATTCTGTGTAATAGAGTGCAAGAAGATAGAATTACAAATTTGTAACACTGGTATATTTCTTAATTAGATTTTGAGGTGATTTATTAATTTTTGCTAATGTTTTGCATAATAAAAATTTTCTTGAATCAGTTATGTCTAGAGCTTGCTGTCTAAAAGGGTAGCGTTGGACCCGTGAAGTAACAGAGCTGAAAGAGAAGAAAGAACAGACCCAGAACTGCTATTTGCCCTGCTGTGGTCCCTGTACAGATGCTGCCACAGTGAGAGGGGAACAAATAGTACACAAAAGTGGATCCAGGGCAGAAATTAAGTGCACAGTGAGTTTCCTAACTGAGCAGAGCTGACAATGTTTTTTATATCACCATAAAACTGAAGTTTGCCAGTAGAGAAATCTTAGTGCATCTTCCCTGTTTTTCAGATGTTTTACAGCTCTTCTTTCAAGGGGCTAGTCTGAGAATTTCCTGTGCTGTGGACTGATATTCAGGAGATACTAAGTAATTTAAAGTCACCTCTCAAATCTCTCCATTCTTTAATTCTTGCTGAAGCAGAAGTGGGCGGAAAGGTGCTGTTGTTTCCTAGTGAAGGAAGAACTTAGGCTTTTTATTTGCAGTCAGGATAGTGCTTCACACCTTAGGGATAAATATTACCCTCAGGGATACCAACTAAATTGTGCCAGTGAGGTTCCTAGAGAACTACTGTGAGCAGAATAGTTCGCTTGTGTTCTCATTCGTACCAGTCTAAATCTGATTACTTTGGTGGAATGAAGCAGAGCTGCATAATGGTGTTAGAGACAGGAATACAGCAGTTACACCTTGTGCTTCATTTCATTTATAGAAAAGTCCCATCAGAAGTGTGGAGAACCACCAAGCATGATGATTTTAAGCACTTCATTTTCACATATTTTCTGTTTAAATAATTTGATCCGAATGTTAATACCAAAACATTCTGAACAACTGTAAAACTGTATTAACTCTTAGGAAACAGTCCTTTGATTCAGGCTGATTTTATTTTCAGAATATAATAGCAAGAAGGATGCTGGTTGGTAACCAGCATGTAGCTAGGATAGGCAGTTAAAATGTCGGTTCCTTTTGGCTATTTCTCAGTCTCTAGGATATAACAAACTGCTTCAATCTATGTTGATCAATAAGCAAACATATATGCTATTACCAAATGTATGGAATTGAACAACCTCCTTAATTGTTTGTGTTGCCAAAATGAAAAACCTAATAGTGATGCAAAGGTCTAGAATATTCAGTTTTTTCTAAATGTGCTCTGTACAGCTGAATGTAACAGGTTTTGGGAGGATGGAATCTAAACCATTCATAGAACAATGTGAAACCTGATATAGCATGCCCCAGGTGCTGTTGATTATTAGAGCCCATTAGAAATGCTGCATCCTTTGTTCTGAAAGGAGCAAAGGCTGTTCACATTTTTTCAGGCTCACATCTTGCAGAAACAGCTGGAATGTGGTGGCTGAAAGAATCGCTTGTATGGGTCAACACAGCAACTTCCTTTAGCAGATCAGAATGCTTTCTGTCAGTTGTTTTACATGATGTGACCCATGTATTTCATTTTCGTCATATTCAAATCATGAATGCAGACTATTATATTAGGTTCAGTTGTTTTTCATTACACCAATAACTACAGTCTGAAGCAGACAATTTTCAAAGTTATATTTTATTAGGAAGTTTTAATAATTTCAAAACAAAACCTTAAACACGAACATAAAAAATCTTAAAAAAAATAACAAGTTGTGTGAATTCAGTAACTTACTAATATAATTGCAAGGCATCTGTGGTTGGGTAAAGTATAAGTACATTCTCTGTGAGTGTACAAACTGATTTATTTAGAAAACAAGATTTGTACGCCAGAAAACATACCGTTTCTAAGGGTTTCATTTCATAAAGTTCAGAAAGGCAGTAGGTTACAATGAATTATACTGGAATATGAAAAGTGTGCTTATTATTGGTAAGGATGACAAATATATTTGTTATGGTAAAAGAATACAAAAACACAAAACAATTGCCAGCAAAGTGTTAGAGTTTCCCAGAGAGAATTGTCTCATGAATAATTGCACTTAACCTGGAGGATATTAGTAGTATCTAATTCTATTTTCTTTATTATTTCAAAATATTTATAGTTTCCTTAACAAAAATCCATTCTGTACCCAACACAAAACATTCACTGAATGCAGATTGAAGATAACACAATATTGGATTTTAATTGTGCACCTTTGCTTTCCCCTTTTTACTCACATACCAGAAAGATTTACACACACACACAAAAAAAGCACTAAAATACTGTGTTGAATGATCTGTGCAAAATGGGAAGCCTTTATATAATAATGGATACCTCATGCAAAACAGAAAAATAATAATTAAAAAAAAAAAAAACAGTCTAAGAAGCCCTGAGTCAATAATTTCATTGCAAAGGCGAGGAACTTGAGTGCTCTGAGGTCTTCCTATACATCGGCACATATCCAAACCAGTCCAGTATTTACTTAAAAATACATTTTAAAATAGGCAGTTTGTGCAGTTTCTCACATAAAAACCTTTTATGCACTCCATTCCTTTCAGCAGACTGTATTTAATACTCAATTTCATTTAAGCTGTCAGGATAGCCTGATGAGAATTGAATTTCTTCCACTTCTAGAATACAAAAAAGAGGGAAATGCTGTAATTTCTTGTATTTTTATCATATATAAGAAAATATAAGACAGAATGTAATTGCCATGTTGGATTTAAAGGGAACTGCCATACAGTTTTTTAAAAGTGCTATAAGATTTTTACTAGTCCAAATTCTGACTAATGGTCTCACATCTTAGTAAAAAAAACAAAACAACAACAACAACAACAAAAAACCACACAAATTCTACACTAACACAGTAGCATGATATTAAATGCAGATCCATTCAGTGGGGATTCAAGGGTAGACATATCACCTGTCTAAGTACAAAAGATACTGTGACTTCCTAGATGTCTCCTAGGAAAAGCAAAGTTTAAACTTACCTAAACAGGGTCCTGCTTGGAACAGAATATCATCAATAGCCGTGTCACTTCTTATCGACACCCCACGGATTGCTTCAAAAATAATCTGTAAAGATAAGACATAGATTTTCAAGGATCCCACACCAAGGAGGAAGGACTAAGGAAAAAAAAATATCCGTGCAGTTTATTCGAGGATGTAGTGTGTCCTGAAAGCCTGCTTCTTGGAAAAAACTTCTATGCTGCATCAGCGGGCTGATTTCCTTCATCAGAGAATTTGGGGATGTATTATGCTGAAGGGAACAGATTTGTTCTCACAATTTGGTAAGACATTGCTGTGTTATAGACCACTGATAAATTTACTCTAATGATGTAAATTGTCCCTCTTGCTTTCCAGCCCAAATGTGTTGCCATGTGTTGCCCAAATGAAAGCAAGACTTGAGGAGAAAAAAAAAGCATTACAGTATTCTGTTGTGGTCTTACTGATGAAGCTAAACTTGCTTTTCAGTAGAAGTTATTTTTTTCTAATTAATTTCCAGGGTCTTAAGGCAAGTGAAAAAAATAAAAAAAAATAAATCAATGCAGTTTTCTGCCCAATGCTGTTTCAGTCAATAGCAGTTTAGCTTTCTCTTTGACAGAAACAGAAGCAGGCTTTTGCTCTGGCAATACTGAGATCCTGGCATTGTTGAAATCAAAGGCAGAGCTCTGAGTTTGCACTGTTCTTTGCCTTTAGTGCCACCTCAGAAAGATCATCCTGCAAGATGCAGCTTTTTTATCACAGCTTAGTGATAGTATCAAATTTAGACAAGGCTTTAGACAGCATAAAGAAAAAAAATTCCATGAGTGACCTAAATAAAAACTACCACTACTGACAAGGAGTGATGGGAAAACAGCATTTAAATAATTTAAAAAATTAATTTTGAGTTAATGAATTAATGAACTATTTTCAATTGACTTTAATGTGCAGATGGTCGAACACTGAGCAGGATTCCTAGCGAGGTGGTTGACACCCCACGCCTGTCAGTGGTCAAGAGGCATTTGGACAATGCCCTTAACAACATATTTTAACTTTTGGTTAGCCCTGAAGTGGTCAGGCAGTTGGACCTGATGATTTTTGAAGGTCCCTTGCAACTATTCTGTTCTGTTCTGTTCTGTTCTACTCTATTCTATTTGTAAGAAATTATGCATTACTTCAGCTTTTTTCAGATGTCCATTCAATGCTGCCTACATTTTTTTATGCAACCCAAAGCTTGGATTCTAGCACATATTCAGCTTAATCTTCCACTTCAACTGCTTTGTGTTTGTTTTTTCTTACCTGGTAGTTTTTATCACTTTCGTATTCTATCAGTGCCCTTAGCCATGAGATGCTTTGTTCCCCTGTCCTCCTCCACAAAGGAATCTCTTCATCATCACCTTCTTTTTTTAGATAAACACTTAATAATCCAGTCCCAGCTCCGTACATGTGATAGAAAAATGTCAAGCACTGTTTTCCAGAGGTCCCTCTTAGTGATCTTGAAATTAGGTATGCTCTCTGTCCATACACCATGTCAGATGCCTCTATATACATGTAGTATCCTTAAAAAGACATACATTTATTAGCAAAGTAGAATGCATTCTCTCAACCTGTTCATTATGCTCAACATGCTTATTATATAAAAGCCTATGACTGAAACTTTTGATAAGGAATATTATGTTGTAAACTATTTGTTATATTTGTGAATTGCAGTATTAGTGATATTGTAATAGTTGTGTATTGTAGTAATTGTAATGTTTGTGAATGTTAATATAAGAACACTTAAAAAAACAGTTTATATCTGATGAAATATATAACAACAGAGAGCAATGCAGAGTAAGAAAAAAAATCACATTTGTTCTTAAACCAGGAATGCACTCTGACAGTGGTCTATTAATTTACAGATCTGGAAAGACAGTTGCATGTACACCTGAGGGTACTGTTTACGCTATGTTTAGAGCTGATGCTATTAACAAAGCAAGTGAACTAAAGTACCTCTTTTAAATCACACATGACATTAATAATATTTTTCCTTCTGTGACCAAGATGCGAAGACACGAAAACTAGATTATCTAGAATCCATGAATGAATGAGAGACTGTCACGAACTCTGATCTGTGGAAAAATTAGTCATTAATTGGTGGCAGACAAATTATTCCCCCAGCCTCTCCGGGATCCATCGTCTAGCAATTTCCAACTGGAGCAAGCTGAGGTGTATCAGAAGACTAAAAACATCCCCACATCCCATCTGCTGCACATAGCAGCTGCTGTGTGCTGTGAGACATACACCCCACCAGCAGGCAGTGAATCCAGACTTTGCAGCTGTCCTTTATACAGTCCCATTGCTCTGTATTTGTCGTGTTGGAGAGGAAAAGCTGTGCTTCTGCCACTGTGAGTTCAGGAGGCAAGATGCTCCCCAGGAGGGAGAGGGGATTCCTCAGGATCAATGAGGCAGGAGAAAGCCTGAGAGCAGCAAGAGCAGCTGGTAGATGTGTCTCTCAGGATATTCAAAGCCCTATTACCTAAACAAACCCATGCTGAAGTCATCCTCTCTAGCCAGGGTTGTAGTTTGGTGGTCTGTAGCACTAGGAAGAAAGGGTGAAAGGGATGATTACCTGCAGCTGCAGATCTGTAAAGAGAAGATCATTTGGTGTTGGAGAATTCCCAAGGCTGTTTATTCCAAACCTAGTGCAAGTGACTGCAAGACTTTTGATATTACTATGCTTGAAAGTTACTTGAGTTAAACATCAGAACCTACAGCTCATACTACAGCACAATAAAATAACTTGCCTTTACTTCTAAGGCCTGAATCATATTATAAATTTGTTGAAAAGACTAGATCAGCTCTTGATTTTGTGAATTCAAATCCACATACTTCTCAGCACACTTTGCTGCAAACAGATGTGTGATACACGGAATAAATGTTTACGTTGCCATAAATGTATTTTCGTGCCACAGGCTAGGCTTAAAAGATTCTCTTGCCTCAACAAGAATACAAACTATCAGTCTCAGATGTCAGAATACTTAGCAAACTACATAAAGTGAAAATGGGTCTGAAGTCAGTTTCTGCTCCAGAAATTAAGAAACACATGCTAAAATCCTGTTCTTTTTCTTGAGCAAGAAACTCTCAAGTGTTGCTCCTGTAAGGAGAGGGATATTGTCCTTGGAAACATAAGAACTAGAATATTGAGTATTTGAAAGAGGAAAAATAAATTATATTATCTAGAGAATATTCAGGGAAAAAAAGCAGCAAGCAAACTTGAATGTTGAATCCTTTTATGGAACTGAGTTCAGTTACCTACCAAAACAACTGACATTTTTAATGTGATGTACTCCATTTAGATTACATTATGTACAAGAGTCTGGCCGATGGTACAGAGATGGCCTACACATGCCTCTCCAAGAATTCCAAAAAAAACCCTCTCAAATAAACTTTAAAAACCATTAGGAAAAATTCTCACTTATTTCAAAGCTGGTTATCACATATCGAGTTGATACAGAAAAGCTGAACAATGTGGGTAACGAAGACTTACAGACAATTTGTCATCTAGTTCACTTCCTAAATATGACAGTTTTTTCAAATATTGCATTTAAACCCCTCTTCCCGAATTTCAGTATTCCTTTTTGAAAGTCATTCCACAGCACAAAGGTATCATTACTGGGAAAATGTTCTTGATTCATACATAGATTATATTTTTTATTTGCATAACTTAGCCAATAGAGCTGGTCAGAATGTGCTCAGGTTTGTAAGTAATGCTTCTCATTTTTATTTCAGAACATGTAACGGGAATTTCAAGCTTTAAAAGGCTATTCATATTTCTATCCAGAATCTGCACCATTTAGAACTGACAATTTCTTGGCAGTCTGAAATTTCAATCCTAAATGAAACATTCCCATCTGCATTCTCAATTTGACATGCAAGATTTTGGTCGTACTGTCCAACACACCACAGATTTGTCGCTGGAGTTAATCTCCATGTCCTGCTTCGGATGCAGCTATGGCAGAAATTTTACCGGGAGATAGGAAAGGGATGTTCTGCTGAATGTGCATGAAGTCATGTTTTTAGATAAAGAGCTCAGAAACAAGGCAAAACATAATTTCATTAGCTAGAAACAAAATCCTTTTCCAGAGTGTGTTGACTTAAGCTTGCACAGAGCAAGATTTCATATGCGTAGCTGAAATAACTATGCTTGATAATGCTTAACGTGGTTTACACTCAATCACAGTTGACATAGTAGTAATAGTTTTTGGGGAGCCTTTTGAACAGGCCAACTGCTTTAATAATCCAGCTAAAATTTTTAGCGGACTGCATAGATGGCTACGGTGAGTAAACCAGCTTGTCTGCAAATGATTTTGTTGCTTTTTGAACGAATGCTGTCCCCTGTGAATGAGGGCAAATCCAAAGGCATCAAAAGTCTTTTTAAACCCATGTATGCATTTAAAGTTCACAAGACTTTCGGCAGTTTCACCCATTATACCGGAGTCAGTGGAATTGTTGCTGAGGTCTTCTTCTGCAAGAACACAAGTGCCCAACACAGTAACACAGTTCCTCATTTCCAAAAGTCACCAGCTTCTACGGTCAGTGGGGGGGGGGCAATTTGGATGCAGATTTCTGTGAGCTCACTCATGTTAATGGGGGCCCCACTCACCTAAGTCCTTCAATGAGTAAAATGGCACAAGTGGGGTGATAGAACAGATTTTCAAGATAAAAGTCTGTGGGACTGCTCTTGTATTATCTGTGTTTTCTTCTAAATTCAAATAAGAAGGTGTTCATGCAGCAGAGCTAAGCTCCTACCCACCTGTTTGCATTTTTGTTTTAGGGAATATTCACAGCATCTAGGGGTTTGAGAGAGAGTTTTTCTGTGGGTTCCAGGGAGTCACCCTCTCCTGTTTTCTCCCAAGGGAAAGGGTTACTTTAGGACATGAAGATTGAATTCTTCACCTGGCCTGCAGATAATTCTGATTAAACATCACATTCTCAAACCATTGGTGGGTCCCTAAAAAACTACTTCATTTGATTAATAATTGTTCTGAACAGAAGAGTAAAAATTTTTTCTGTTCTAGGTTATCATCTCAAAGTATGTTGATGAACTCTTAAGCTCTGTTCTGAAAGTTCAATGTGAAACTTAACTCACCTACCCCAGTAGTGTGGTCTCCTTTTGGTCCGGTGTAAGAGGTGGGAGTTGGACCCCTTCTCCTGTGCCAACTCCCACGACCTCTCTTCTTCTGGGTAAACACACACTCATCTTTTTCAAAAGTACACTCTCCAGGAGAGGGTGGCAATAGATCTATAATGAGATGTCATTGTTTAAAACTGCAAATATATTAGACAGATGTATGGAGAGATTACACAAACTACTATTGTATCTGCTCATCTGCTGAGATCACTTATATCTACCTAGCAATACTTAGGGTAGTCACAAGCCTATAAAAGTTAGCTTCAAACTGAAGTACAGGATTTAATTTCATTTTCTTCACACCTTTATGGCACCCGAGGCAGTTTAATGAGCTCCAGCATGTGTAACATGCATATTAATAGATCTTGTCAAAGATGAGGGTTTCTCTGATCTGAAATCAAACACCACATTTAGGTCTTCTATGCTGCCTTTGCATCTGATTCCACTATCACATGCAACAGACCACAGAGCTGCAATTACTAGAGTATTTTCAGGGTTTCATCTCTCTTAGATGATATAGAAGAAAGTATGTTGAGAATTCAAGTGCTCACCAGTAACATAAGGAAGTTTCCGTCAGCTCTTCTGCCACAATTTGAATTTGTACTTCAGGAGTAGGCACCATGAGCTACCTTCACCTTTTGAAAGGAGGAAGCCCTTATGCCTCACATACTCAGGGGCAGTTTTAGTGCCTTTTTTGCTGCCATCAGTGATGAATTCTAGTATGATTATACAACCAAATATCAGTTCTGCACCTTAGGTTCATTTACAAATCTCTTAGGAACTACAGAGAGGCAAAACAGGCAACTGTTGGAAATACTTTAGAAAAATGGCATGTTGCTTTATGTGTGTGACTTGTCTCTGTTCAGTAATGGCTAGCTGCCTGAATGCAGAAATCCAATCAGAAGAGGTCATAAAATAGTTATTGGCAATATAAATGCCATGGTAAATCTGCCTCATCACCATTTCAAAAGCATGGTTTTATTCCGAAAAAGAATGGCATTATAGATTGTCTGTTTTATGAGAATGGCTTCCAAATTAAGATACAATCGTTGCATTGTCAAACCTCAAAAAGCCCCAGAAGAGGGAGTTTGGGTGAATTCAGAGAGGTTAGCCCGTGCATGTCAGAGTGCAAAGTTTCACTCAGAAACCCTGAATTCCTCCCACTAAGGGAGGGAGAGTTAGACTTATCCGTGTTCATTACAGAGCTGCAGCTGAGATAAGCGACTGTATCTTGGCCTCACACAACTGTACTTCTGCACAAAAAGAACAATGCTGTGTTTTGAAAATGTGGCTTTTGGGTCTATTCCTGGTCTCCTAAAGCCACCTGAAAACTGCTTTCCTGTCAGTTTGACTGTTTTTTATGAACTGGGAAGCCCCAAAAGGAGTGATCCCCTACACGCAACTGCACTGGAGTCAGTGAAGTTAATTAGGAGTTAGCTGGTACCCCTGTGAATAAAATCTGGTCCTCACTCTATGTATGATACTCCAAAAATAGGATTAATGCAATACGTATTGGAAAAAGAAAATACACCACAATGGCACAATGGAATGTAGCCAGCTGTAGGAAAGGCTTGGAAAATGAAGGTATAAGATGTGCTCTTGCTAAAAAGAGGACAGGGAGGCAGGGGGTAGCAGCTGTTGGATGACAAATACACATGGTCTTACCAGCAGCCTGGCAGCTTCCCAGGCTCAATGATATATCATCCAGTGCCACCAGTCCACAGTCCCAGAAGCTTTTACACCAACTCACAAAGACAACCTGCAATACATGAAGGCAGTTTCAGGTACCTCCAACAAAAGCTGGCACTGTTAAGAGCCTGAAATTTTAGATTTTTCCAAATGCACTAATGATTTAACATCTACAGTACACAAATGATGAACTAACTTTGATTTGGCACATACTAATACTGCCAATGACTGACATTTTAAATCCAGTGGGGTTTAGATGTTTTTATTAAATAGAAAGTGTTTTCTGATTTTTATAGGCAAATTAGGTATATCTGTGTGTAGCTGCCATTTTACTAGGAGAGCGTGTAGTTTTTAGTGCATGCCAAAGGATGACACACTAAGGTTCTTGTTTTGTTTTGTTTTGTTTTTTACCTCCCCAACAAAACAACATTAACAGCTTAAGTGTCCTCAGCCATCCCATCCTTACAACCAGGAGGTTTTATCCATGGAGAAAAAAATTTCAAAGAGTAGTGCAGAGTGATGGCCAACAGGAATGGCCCAGGCAAATTGCTAGCAAAGTACAACAGGGAAGAGATGAAACTACTGCATAAAATGGGATTCTTCAGAAATGACACAAGGACATGATATCATAAAGTAGGAGGCTGAAAATGCTAAGCATCATTCACAGTGTTTATCTGGGTTTTGTGAAGATTAAGAACAGCGTCCAAGATGTTTTATTTGACTGCACATTAATTCTGCCATGGAAAGTACAAGTCACTCACAGGATGGCAAAATAAAATGGAAAGAAACCACTGAAACTGTTAAGATTCCCAGCTGCCCTTCTCCCAAGGTTGACACAGAGCTGTTCAAATTACATAAGACACAATAAGGTTTATTTTGTGGAAATACTGCTGACAGTTTTCNNAATACTGCTGACAGTTTTCTTTGCCTAACTACTGCAAACCATCTGGCTGGCCATTGGGGTTATGACCATAATTTGGGTGGAGCTTTTCAAAACAATTCCTTTGTGATGAGGTCTGAGCTAGTGACTGGCGACAGATAAATGTCACTTCTAACAGTTTAATATTCTGGAACAACTGTAAACACCTCAGTTACATATCTGAGGTTGAATGCTGATTGACAGTTTCAGGCTGATAGAAAAAGATTGTTAAAAGTACTTAATGCATTACCAGTGTCAGTAATATCTTTGATATAGCCATTATACAGGGTTTTGCTAGATTGCTTTGCTTAGTAGTATTTATTTACCTATCTGCTTACAAAACAGCCTTTGAATTACATGTGGGTTATGCTGCCCAGCATGGAGCAATTTTCAAAACCATTTTACATTCTGTGCTACCAATTCTGGTAAGAGAAATTATCTATCCTGAGAACTCTTAGAGGTATGGACTTGTGGATTGCCCCTGCACAGCAC
This sequence comes from Chauna torquata, assembly GCA_013399475.1. Lineage (NCBI taxonomy): Eukaryota > Metazoa > Chordata > Aves > Anseriformes > Anhimidae > Chauna > Chauna torquata. The sequence continues at coordinate 50,745 of VXAL01000018.1, forward strand.
ACGCAGCTGCTCAGTGTATAGTGGCCTAAGAGTGGTCTTAGATGTTTTTCTGTAGAGCTGCTCTCTCAGCTCTTAAGGTTTAACAGGGCAAAAATTGTCTCCTAATTTGTAAGGCCATTCTCAAGCAACAGGCACAATTTGTTAAAGAAGTGGTAGCATCTCTTGGAATAAAGAATACAATAAATACTGACGTTGGGTGGACGTCATTTACCAGACTTTTAATAAATGCATTCTGGTGAACGCTTGTAATAAACTAAAGACATATTATAGTCCTACAACCAAGAATCTTCAGAAAACCACACATGAAAGGGTGAGGTCAGTTCTCATTCGTGAAACAACATTTCCGCACTATGGAATCATGTTCTAAGTGATGTTTTCCTATTGACATCACTGGGAGCAGGATCAAATTCTTTATTCTTAACTTGCAATAATTTGTTCCATACAAGGTATGTAATCACCCATTGGATCCTGCAGAAAGTGCTCCACTTTAAATGCATCGCAACAGTAACTGTTGGTCTGTCGAAGGACATTGAACAAATACCCTTTGTACAAAGGATCAATCTGTTTCCGTGACACTTTTAAACTCATTCAGTTTGTCATCTGCAGCTTTAGCGTTACTAATTCTCTGCTTGCTTTTTGTGATACTGGGTGACATGCTGCCATGAGCAGACTTTATAATTGCACAGAGGTGGGGGGAAAGGGTGCTTGGGTATGGGTATGCAGAATTTCTAATATGAGCTATAGCACTACATACTAAAATTGTTTATTATCCTCCTGGCTTGTTTTGTTGTTATGTTCTTGATTTAGTTTTAAGCAATGGGGTAGAAGATATTTTTCTTCACAGGTCAAATCTATTCACTCTTCTTTTGTCTTAATGTCCTTTTTTTGTCTTAAATGACCATTTTGGGTATTTGAACTTTACCTACCAAAATTAACATCAATTTGGATTTCACTCAGCCACTCCTTTTCACCCTGTGTCAGATCTCTGAATCCTTTCTACACTCTCGATATGATTAGTGTCTCAGAGTGCTTAACATTTGCTCTTGTTTTGAATTAAAAAAATTCCTAGCTCAATTGTTCCAAAAGAAATTTTTATGAAGTTATCTCATGCCTTGGAGAAGAGAATAGGGGGATCTTTGTGCTCAGCTCACGCTTTTTTCACAAAACATGATGAATGAACAATATACTAATTGTTTCAAACTAGGTAACAAAACTTTCTGGATTTGCGTGCTATCTTGGAGGCTAATTAAAAACATTATTAAATGCAGGCAGTTGGTGTTTGTGTTACTGAAAAATAAAATGTAATTTTCTCTCATGTCTCCTTTTGTTCCAATAAAAGGATATAGACAGGGCGTTAGTGTCTTTCCAAATCATTGCCCTGATTTCTGGAGGCTGATTTTTTTATTTTCCAATGCTTAATCAATACGGCTGGCCTGCAGCCTCAAAAGTATTAATAATCAGTTCTTATCATTTATCCTAGAGTAGATCAGTAATGAGTAACACCAAATGAGAAGAACTGGTAGAGCAAGCAGGATTTCACTTCTCCTATAACATGCTGTTGGATCGTGCCTTAGACACTGAGTTAGCTGGAATGGACTTCTCATCTATAACTCTCTGCATATCTACAAGTTGATGTGAGCAGAATGTATGCATATGAAGTGCACGTGCTTTTGGAGGAGAAGAAAAAAGAGTAGGACATATGAGAGGAAGTACAAAGGGAAGAATAGGGAACTTTGTAAACAGCAGCTTGGAGGAAGTTGGACTGAAAAGGG
>VXAL01000018.1:56156-66756 GCA_013399475.1 Chauna torquata
CAAAGCTAAAACATATTAGATGGATTTTAAAGTATTGTTTTCAAAGCCTTGGGTGTAAATATTCATAGTGAGAAGAAAGATGAAGGACATACACATTCAGGTATTTTAGAAAAATTGTCTTCTGCCTGCAAAATCTTTATGACCTTCAGGACTCTCCAGCCAAAGGAACCTAACGACTGCCTCGCTGACCAAGCTGGCCATTAAGGAGCAGCCAGGAGACTGTTTACTGTTTCCACAGACACTGAGCCAATCTGAAAGTCACACCCAGTAACCAGGAACTTGATCAGCCAAACTACTGCGCATGCGTATAGCTTCTTATCATTTAAGTCCAGACTTGATGCACCTCAGAAAACAACGTGATAGCCACATCAACCACTACATCTCCCAGAGAAAAGGTGGTAGCTCCATCTTATTTTAACACCTCACTCCATTGAAAGACTGTGTTTTTCACTTGCTTATAACATTGCCAAGATGCAATGATTTCAACTCAGACTTTCCATTCTGGGTGCTTGCTTCAATCTTGTTTTGGAAGATGTAAGCCAAAACCATTCCATCATTTCCGAGAACAAGGCTAGGAAAAAAGGCATTATTTTGCCCCTATTTTAAAAATTCTTTGAAAAGCTTGGGCAGTCCTAGACTTTGGAGTAGGAGGATGAAATATGTCTGGGTTTGGTCTTTGTGCCAGAAATGTGCTTTTTTCAGTTCATTATTTTTTGAAAACCTAAAATTTGTAAGAACTTCGACAGGCAAGGCAAAGAAAAGGGGATATGGACAGGATCTGAGGGACTGGCTGGAGCTGAGGAGCCAGAAGTAAGATGGGGAATGTGAGTAGGGGGTTGCTGCCTACAGAGCAGGACAGAAAAGACGAAGATGTATCTGTGAGGCACCAAGAAACATGAGTACAGGTTGGAGGAGACAGGACAAGAGACGTCAAGCTTCACTGAACAGATGAGTCTCATGTTTGCTATCTCTCCCTCCAGAGCTTAAAGTGTAATCCCTGGGTTGCTGGATTGCGCCACTTCTTGCAGTCAGGCAAAATGTGCTCTGATCCACCTCCACCACCAGCCTACATTGAAGATGGCAAGCGACTATCCCTTGTCAGCTATTTCATTAGGTTCTTGGCAGATATCTTTACAGATAACTAACTGAATGTTTATATAATGTCACATAATGCTCCTTTACTTCCTCCTGTCATCTTTGAAAAAAAAGAAACAACAAAATTAAGCATGAAATGACTTTTTAAAGTATTTTGGTGGAAGAGTTGGGCATGAGGTTGCAAGGAAAAGATAGAATCAGGCTCACTGTGCAACTTAATTCAAGCCTGCTTGTGAATATTAGAGGCAAACAATCCATAACTACACGAGTTTTCCACCCTTACCTTATGGCAAGCAAGCACACACTTAAACTTTGGCATAATTTGCATTTTGCACACTACCTTCTCAGCCTTAAAAGTATTACATCAATATATTTTTCTATGTATATTTCAGGTATATGCTTTTTCATATATATACTTTTTCATGTATATTTGACTCTGCTTCAGAACATTACCCATTGTCTTCCATGCACTATGTATCTAATGAAGACTTAATAAACTAATCATGTATATACATATGCAACCATCATGAAAACCATAAAACAGTCAATCCATTATATAAAGTTCAAGGCATTACAGCTTGTTTGTGATTTATTATGTATCAATGGCATCTACTATATATTCGAAGCTGCAACTTAATCCCTATTCTAAACCTAATTTAATCTTCCAATCCAGGGGAAAAAAAAAGTATGAGAGAACAGGTTTCAATCAAGGCTAAGGCTTCATCCCTCCCAAAATACATAGTTATTTGGCTGAGGGGTGTCTGAATTATGAAACGCTGAACGCGGGAGTTCTCTAAAGCCCAATAAATCTCACTTTTTGTGATATTTGAAGAATGAGACCTCAACAGAAACATTTTGCTACTTGTCTCTGTGGGAAAGAAGGCTTTCTCATCACAAAACCTGAAGAACCTGCTGACGGTTTTTGAGAATTGCCAGAAGCCAACATATCCCCCTGCTGCAGAGCATGAGGTGTCTTCCCTCCTGCAGACCTTTGGGCTCAGAAGCAAAGAGGATATTCCCTTGACCTTTTTCTTCTCTCCTATACTGCTCTCCCCATCTATTACTGCATATAGGCAGACTGATAGCTGGCATGAAAGCTGCACTTCAAGAAAAGTTTTAACAGCTTTCCATCCTAGGCAAGCTTCTTCGCAAGTTTTTTAGATACACTAATTTCTAGGAAAACATAAAAATAGTTCTTCATAACTCCATACTGGAAAAGATTTTCCAAGTAAATGTCAGATGCTAAAAAAACCTGCCACCTCCAAGGCTATAAACCATTTGTTAACAATCATGTTCAGCTGTCATCACTACTCACACATTGTGTTATGCTGCACAAGCTACTGTGCCTTTTTAGAAGTAATAAAAAAATATGGAAGCAGGAGATCACGAAAGTATGTTATAAGCTTGCCTTTTCAACCAGTATCTTTTCACGTTTTAAGAAAAAGAGAAATATCCTTTTCTGCAAATATTTTGGGATGGTACTAAGTCAGTTTTCTGTCACTCACTTGCTGGTCAGTAATAAAATTCAGAAATTGTTCAGATAGGAGTTGAAAGGGCATTAGAAATTCATTTAAGTTTTATGTGTAAAAAATATAGACATAAGAAATTTCATCAATTTTTAATGTAACAGATATCTAGAGAAAACCACCCAACACCCAACACTTCGGATTGAAATTTTTGGTGTAAATTTCCTTTTTAACACATTTAGGCAACTTTTCTTTTGAACTTTTTTTTACAATGCATTTCCTTCCAGGCAAAACTGTTTGTTTTTTTTTTTTCAAGAAGTTACACTACATAACTCCTGCCATTTCAAAAATTACTTTATAGTGGGGTAAAATGCTGAAGCTGTTTATCTATAATTTAGCAATACTTTTGTTTGAAGAATTACTGACAAACGCTTTCACTTGTATGTGATATAGTATTATCACATTCTGTAAAAAAAAAGCTGGATTTATCTCAGTGTCCTCATGTAGTGATCCATCTGGTCTTCCTCAGATGACTCAGAGATAGTGAAAAACCATTACAAAAATCAGAATAACTGCAAAAGTTGCTCCTACGCAAATTTGTGCAAGTCACTTGAGAAAAGTGAGTCTTTGTAAAAAGAGTGGAGATGAGGAATAACAGCAGCTTGAAGACTTATTCAGGAGGTGATACGAAATACTATATCATTATTAATTTGCAGAGATATTAAAATGACCTCTCCAACCAGACACTGCACATACTTCAAGTCTGCTGCTCTAAATTACACCAACTTCTGTTTTCATATTTTAAACCAGTGGCTTAGTTTAGGAAAGTAGGATCAGCGTCCCATTTTGACCTTTTGAAGTCAACTTTTGGTTGACCTTTTGGTCAACTTTGACCAGTACTGAATTTTTTTTACAATCTGTAATTCACTAAGGTAATTGGAATCACATAGGAAACAAACACACAAAAATGTATAAACCTAAAGCACACTGAGAAACCAAGATACAACCAGCTGTCGTTCCAGCTCCTCCAGTGAAGTCTCCATGAATACTGTGACTATGCTTCAGGAAACCGGGACACTGCCGTGATCCTGGTACAAAGCCCCTTTACTGGGGCTCACATAACAGCTAGACTGCAAAGAACTCTCCTCCCCACTGTACTGCCTGGGGACCTTTATTTCACTTTGCAGGTATGGGTCACTCAGGATTAGTCCCCGGATAACAGAGTTCCCTGGAAGGAAAAGACAAGGAAAACCTCCATCTACAGCTCTGGAGATGCGAAGAGCTGGCTCTTACCTTGCAAGGCATAGGCTTTTTGAAGGAGATTTCAGCTTGAGTCCAAACTCCCTTTGGAGAGTCCAAGACGGACCAGATTTTCTCTTGAACCACATGATTCTCCTCAAAGATATAAACAGCAAGGGTGCCGCTCATTTTGAAAAAACCGTACAAGGCGTAATAAAAACGCAGACAAAACTGCAAGTTTCCTGGCAGGGTTGGGCCATACAGACGTCCAATGTACCCAGGCTGTGATGTAAACTTTGTGTTTGCCAGCAAGTAATAACCTGCAAGACAGTGCAGTTATTGACTATTTCTAATAGACAATTAGCACAGCTTATTTGCTATTAAAGCAGTTTCTGTTATTGCAGCAGACTTTGGTTGTAAAAACAGTTTCTACTGGCAGGAAACAGATATTGAAAGGAAATAAGAATTTTTTCTAAAAACATCCCTGCTATTTCAAACTAAACTGGTGCACAGCTAAGTTACTAGAAATAAGCACTCTTCAAATATACACAGAAATATTTTCTGTCCTGCTGGCCTCGCTGGAAGCCTGACTATTTCAAAGGTACTGCTCTGAGACCAAAGAATGAAGGATGGGGCGCAGAGCACACAGAGTAGGAAAGAGATGAGGCTTTAGCACACGCGTTTAATAACCACCAATACTCTACATAAGGGGATGTGTGAGAAGCACTACATCAGTGCAAAAGACATTTTCAGAACTTATTAGTAGGCCTTTCACTATGTGGCTGCACTGCACAAAATTTCAGTTTTCCCTTAAAAATGCCAACTGTTCTATGCCTGGAAGAGCTAAGAGCCCAGCTCTCATCTATATTAAAAGCAATGCATTGAGCTACTATCATATTTGCTTTCATGTTTTTGTCAAGTCATATCTTCAGTCACTGCAGATCAACGCAGCCCAGTGACACTGCTCTGATTTATGGCCCTGTGTGACCATTCGACAGGTAACACTCCCCCTGCGCATGCGGGGCCAGGCACTGCCAGAGTGCCAGCTAGGACACAGCAGTGTACAGTGATTTTTCACAGCAGGGATTTACAGCGAGGCCATCTAACCAGTGTGCCAATGATATTTAACAGCTTGAGAATATATACAACAGGTCAACCTTTATCCAGTTTGACTCTTCTAATCCAGTTTTGATTTACCAAACCCAGTAGTGTGATCTCCTGTTCTATACACATTGCGCTTCACTTTCACTCTGCTCCATCCTGGGCCATCCTTGTGATCCTGGTAAAAATTACACAGATCTTCCTCAAAATTGCAGCCCGCTTCAGCAGGATTGAAGGGAATTCCTAAAAGATAAATGCATGTTCTGTTAGGAAGAGCACAGTATAACAAGCACAGGCATTTGAAGCGCAACTGTGCCAATGTATACTCTGTTTCATCTTTCTTTGCATTACAGAAGACAAGAACACACAAAGGTGTTACACGTATATGATGCTAAGTCACACGGACATCAAGCTATCAATTTTCTATCACAAGTGGATGATGCTATTTTCTTATATTTTTGCTGGAGAGAAAAAAAATCCTCCTTCACAGACTCTATAAAATATAAATAAGCTACAAACATTAAAAGAAGATTCCTACGTTAGGACAGAATGCACAAAGACATTCAGGTATTTGTATTCATCTTTCTCCTTCACTCAGAAAATATTGGGAAAAAATAAGTGTGAGTGTATGCATGTGTGTGCATGGCTGTTATATTTTCATTTCAGTTTCCAACATTCAATATATTTTTTAAACAGTACTTCTCTCAAAACCCTTTTGTAGTAATAGATAATGTATGTGCATATACATGCTTTGAGTATGTAAGTCAAACAGATTTTGATTTGTGTACCACCTCATGGCTATTGACCTCTGGATCAATGCCTCACTCATCTGAGCACTGCACCAAAGAAAACCGCACCATTTATAGCGGAGTTTATTAAAAGCTAAGCTAACCCCCCAGCCCTGCTAACAGCTCTCTCTTGACCTGCAGCGAAAGGGTGTTTTTAAGTAAAATATCTCGACTTTTTTAAAAACCTCATCAGTCACCTGTTGCAGATGCTGGGTGAAGGAGGGGATACGACCCAAAGGGACCATGCGATTTTTGGCTAGGTCTGGAGCCTGGACCCTGTGAGCACCACTCTACAGCATCATGCACGACCACTCTGCACGGAGGGCTAAGCTGGACTCCCAGGCAAGGGCAGGGACACAGGTGATCAGCTTCAGGACAAGCAAAATTTTGAGAGATGCCTCAAGTGTTTTGTCCTCAAATAAGCCAGATCTATGCATTGCCCAGGTGTCTTTCTCTGCCTACAGAGAAATAGGTGGTAGCCCTGGCCTGCTGCCCCTGTGTTCCTTGCCAAAAGAAATGCACAGTTGGAGCGCTATCAGACCCATGTAGCATGAAACCCATCCTGTGTTGAACAAGTGTAATACTCTGATATCTTTCCCCTCCCTTAGGCTAACATTGAGATCTTCACTGACCAAAACTTTTAGAAAAATAAGGAAAAAACTTAATGCTGTAAATACACTCCTCTATGGTTGAATATAAGGTGGATGAAGATTTCTTGCTTTCTAACATCTCTACTCAAAATAATTTCAGATGGAAATAGGAAATAAGTCTGAATGATTAACCAGCAGCTAAATGTATTTCATCAAAATATCAAGCGAATGATTGGTGTTCATTTCTTATATAGGAAAAACAAAAAACAACCCACAAACCAAAAAAAAAAAAAAAAACACCCAAACCAAATCAAAACAAAAAACAAACAAACAAACAAAACCCAAAAAAAACAAAACCCAAACCTACAGATCAGACTTACTAAGCAATGCTCTTAGCTGAACCTACCAATTTCACCAGTCAGAGTGGATCTGAACTTGGGCCCTCATATCACAGCAAAATCAGCACTGGGGCAGAAAACACTATAAAATATCCCATAGCTCACTGCATGCAAGCCATCTTGAAACTTAAAATGGAAAACACAGATGAGCACACAGCTCAAATAGAACAGGCATTGAGGATTTAATGAAACAACTAGATTTACTAAGCCAAATGTGGTGGTTTTATAATATATATATAATATATAATAATAGTATACATATTAATAATATAACATACTTCCTACTGGTATTTGAGCAGTGCAAGTAAAGCAAGCAGAGATTCCATGAAGATAAAAAAGGGCAAAAATCTCTTTTTCCTCAACCACTTGAAAACACTAGCCAAAAAAAGAATGGATGGGCTCAGTGGGAAACCACTAATCTACATTTAACTATTGCTTGGCACTAGCAGTAAAAACCAAGCAACCAGTACATCGTGAGTTAAGAGGCTGCATTCACAAATGACAAAGTCCTTGGTCCCATGTGCCTCTACAGCAGAGGTCATACACACTTAGCTGATTTCTGCTGCTGTGAAAACCTAATAAAATCCTGACACACATGCCTCTATCTGAGACAAATAATATCTCCTGGAACAGTGGAGACAGAAAGGCAAGCCTCCTGTTTTGGCTCTGAAGAACACCTCAGGGCATGTGGCATGGAGGAAGGTATTCCCTACACTGGCAAAAATGGAAAGCCCAGGACACCTGCTGCCTCATACCGTCACACCTGGGGAAACCCCTCTCTCTTTTTGAGGCAGGTCTGCAAGTGGTAATTTGTTCTAACAATGGGGAGATGCAAAGGCAGCATTCAGTCCAGAGCACTGGTTGTAGATCCCTGAGGCAAGGCACTGAAGAGGAAGTATCAAGGACTGATTTCTAGATCAGCTGATCAAGCGCATGGCCTTAGTCTTTATCTGCCTCACACTGCAGTTTTGTCACTGGGATGAAGAGAAGCCCAAAGACGCTGGTCAGCTAAGAAAGCAGCATCTGCATGTCACTACCACATACTGCAAGTAATGACACAAGCAGTTCAAAGGGACAAAGCAAAGGGAGAAAACAAGGATGGTAGCAATAAGAACTCATACCTGTCTGATTGCTGCAGTAAACCGGAGAGAAAGAAATGTCATCAAGGGCAACATAACCTCCCTTGGCACTGTTGAAAGCAACTTCAAACACTACCTGGAAATAATAATCATTTGTTATTCATCTACCGTCTGCATAACAATAATTTTGGTACACATCTTCATATTACAGAATTCTGACCAGATCTCCCAGACAGACTCCACGCACCTCAGACAGCACTGCAGGTGCTGGGACAAATTGAATTATATCACTTATTTGTGATATAAATCCAAGTCTGACCCTTGCACCAGATCTTTGTCCACTCAAGGTCAGGGAAAAATCAAGGAGAACAGAGCTCTTCCACTGCTTTATGAAACATCAATTTTAAAGATGCAGTAAGGCTACTCTAATGATACCATATCAAGCCAGTATTCGGGGTCATCATCCTTTATTGACTCCAAAACTGCCTAGTTATTACTATATCTAGTATCTATCTTAATCAAGAGCTAAAACAAAACTGCACGGATTACTCTGCATGAATGGTTTTTATCACATTAACTTTTCTCTGAAGATCCTCAGACACTAAAACTCATGCCTTGGAATCAGCTGGCAAGGAAGTTTTCCTTTTAAAAAATCAGTTAAGAACCAGAAAAGCTATCTTTTTATTTTGTTTACCACAAAATCAAACACTATGTGTACTCTGCCATTCCCAAGGGGCATCATTTCCTCAAGTAAGTGGAGGACAGTCCATAACTCTTGAGGAAGTGTGTTAAAATTTATCTAAAGTATCAAAACACTGAGTTACAGGAAAACTTTGAGAAAAGGCCTGAATCACAAGACAACCCCAGGGACAAAACAAGGATGTAAGGACAAATGCTTCCACTGTGAGATCCTGTCCAGTGATAGCAATGTCTGTGATGTGTTGCCTACAGATGGGAGCCAAACTAGGAGAGCTGTGTAAGAAACCTGAAAGATTTCCTCTAGTCGGATGAAAAAAGAGAAGGATCCTCGTGAAGCAACTGAAAAAATTATATGCAAGGTTTAATCATATTTCTATAAAACTATCTCTATCTCTAACTAAACTATCCAACTACGTTCCTGGAGCAGAATAAAGGCTTGCCCAGTATCTTGTTTTCAACACAGGTCACCTACAGAAAGAACTGTAGATGATGACAAGCTTTCAGTTCTTCCCTCACATTGCATTCCCAATGGATTCTTTTCTTCCATTAATTTGTCTAATCAGCTTTTGAACTGCTCACAATAATGGTATCCATAGCGTGTTTTGGAATTGAGTTCTATTTTCCAGTTATGCTCTGTATGAAAAAATCCTCCCTCTGGCTTATTTTTGGAACAGCAATGCAAATTATGAGAAACAGTGAACAGTCAAACTTCTCTGTGTCATTCATGATTTTTATAAACTTCTAACATATTCTGCCTCACATTTTTTGCAGGCTGAGGCTGGATATTGTTATTTTATTAATGTAACTTGATTATCCCCATCTCCCTCTTGTAATTCTAAGGATATTCATTTTTAACTGAAAGGATTGGAGTTGTGCACTCTGCTGAACACAGGGATACCCTGTGCATTCATTCATTTAGTGGTACGACATCCTATGGTTTGCTGTATATTCCTGTATAGATAATTTCCAACATTCCAGATGGTCTTACAAATGACAGTAAGAACTGAGTAAATGTTTTCACAAATCTAACCACAGTAACTCCAAGGTCCAAGTGATCATTAATGAATTCACAGCCAGTGATGCTGTAGCGACCATGAAATGGTGGAGTCAGGTTCCTGAGAGGAGTGAGGGAGGAAGGTGAGTGGCAGGGCACAGACTCTGGGCTTCAGTAGAGGAGATTTTGGCTCATTCAGGCACTAGGAGATGGGATGCTACGAGATGCAGCTCTGAAGGGCAAATAAGCCCAGGAAAACTGCTCTGCCTTTGACCGACTGTTTTTTTACCTATACACACATGCTAAGACAATTCCTCTAATTTCTCTCAAGTAAAGAAAGGCTGCAGTCTGGGAGTTCCTTCACAGGGCACACAGATGCAAAATATACATTTGGCTTTTCTGCTGTGGTTCAGTATTTGTGCATTTTCGATATTTCACCTTGACTGGACCCTGAGATACTCAGACACTTTCAAATTCTAATGTGTTGTTAAAGGCTTTGTAATTCATTTTCCTGATGTCGAATGACATTCCCACATATTCTTTTCTTCCTGCCAGGGCATAAGGTCTCTTCTGTTTTTTCCATTTGCGTATAACTTCTGGTTTTTGCATAATGTTTTTTTTTTTAAATCTTCTATCTCTCTTCACTTCATTGTTTAATCACTCCAATTTTTTGACCCTTTTAAACTTTTCTGCCAATTTTTTTTTTGTTTATAATTTGTTCTTAGCCTCAAATATGGTGTTTTAAAACAATGTCCACGATATCAGCAAACATTGCACCTCTTCTTCTGTTCCTGCTGTTCTGGGTTGAAGTGTACTTTGCTATCAGATTTCATCTCGTTTCCCATACCATTTGAAGTCCATCAGTTTCAGTGGATGATTTGGTCACTGACATTACTGTGCATGAAAGAAGTATGTAACATTTAATGAAAATTAGCTTTACCCCTAATACTTCCTGAAAATCTGTAGGTTTACACTGAATTAATGAATAAATTATGTGGAAGTAAAGCAAGTAGAATTAAATCTGTTTTATTTGTAATTCTAGTATGATATATCTATATCTATATTATATATATATATAGTATATATATCTATCATAGATAATATAAATCTATAATATATATCTATATTATATAGGTATATCTATATTATAT
>VXAL01000018.1:66762-105738 GCA_013399475.1 Chauna torquata
TATAGGTATATCTATATTATATATAGATGTAGGGAAAGTATAAATACATATATACATATAACATATGTATAACGTGTATATTTTATATATGTGTAAGTATAACATGCATATATAATACAGTCTATTCCAATCTGCTTAGATATTTGTGATATTTGTGTGTATGTATATATATATACACACTGTTTATTCCAATCTTCTAAGTTATTTATTTTTCAGTAAACACTAGGGAATAAAAATATTTTTCTTCTTTCTGATACTCTTGAAATTAATTATAGTTACAGTAGAGAGCTAGCTTTCACATCTAAGGGCTACTGTACTATTAACACCCAAGTTTGGACCCTGCCTCATGAAACCAAAAATGGATTGTATGAGACAGAGAAAATATCTGGAATATTTTTAAAGTTTTTCTTCTGCAGAGGGAGGCATGCATAATTTTTTGATACTCAGCATCCTCAAAAATGGATCGTCAATTCACAGAAATATGGGACTGAGAGGACAATGATATTACTTGATAGGAACTGAAAGATCTCATATTAGTAGGACTCTACAACCTCCCAAGGCAGTGTCTTCAAGCACTTCACCACCTGCCTTCATCTTTGCTGAAAAAAAAACAGTATGAAAAGCGATTTCTCCTTGACCTTTACACAGTGGACAAAGAAAATGACAAAGGAAAAGACAGATCAGCAGCATCATTGCAACCATCTTTCAGATCAGTGGAAGACCACTGATGTGCTCCCAACTTGGCCTGAGTCAGCACTGATGCAACCTGGAAGTCATAGCTGGAGTGTACAGGAATGACTGTTTTACCTCCATGGGGTATGGTGCACTAAAGTCAACTTCTGCTAACGCCCAGTCTGCAGTCAAGGCACTGTCTGTTTTCCAGATCTCTTCATAAAAGCCACTTGTATCTCTCAAGTAAAGGGTAAAAACAATGCTGCTCTCCTGCTTAAGTTGATAATAAAAAGATAAGCAGCCAGACATTGGAGCTGTGGTCTTTGGTGAGATTAGCTGAGCCACTTCCTGAAAATGTTTGACATAAACAGAGTCCACATACATGTAGTGACCTAAAAGTATAAAAGAAACTTGGTATGAGGACACCCTTTAAAGGACAGCACTTAAAACAAGTATCAAGAGGTGGGCAGGGACTAGGTATGTATCTCTGCGACTTGGACAACAATAATTAAAGTAATACAAATAATTTTTTTTTCTCTTTGCCTCTTATGTACAGCCCTAAGTTGTTTGGCTAAGATATCATAGGCAAAACAGTTCAGCTCTTTATTTAGTCTTTATTCAAAACCTTTAATTCAAAGAAGGTAATAAACTCTCTGAATTCTGGGGTTCATTCAGAAGTGGAAAAAATGTTACAACTGAGCAAATTCTCTGCCTCCCAACAGCTTGGCATGATATTTAGTCTCTATCCAAGTGAAATTTTTATTGAGGTAAACTAAGTAAATGAACAAGACTATGAGCTATGTGTTTCCTCACCTGTTTTACTCTGAAGATCATTTAACGTAACAAATGAATTGGCAAGCACTTTGTAATTCTGCACATTTCACTGCCTGTTTAAAGCTGCTTGGTCTACTTAAGATTTGGTTTCCACATCTTTTATTTTTACTGAATAGGTTTTTTTTGCAAAATCCGTAAAAAATACTTTTAAGAGAGATTCATTAACAGAAGTATGCAATACAGATGAGTAACATCCCTTCCCCTCAACAGCCAATATGATGTGCAGGATTTTCAAAGGGTACTGATTCTCAGACTGTGATTTTGGGAGAGCTATCTTGATTTAAGCAGGACACGTGCATGTGCATGAATATGCTGTGCATCTATAGTTTTTCTTCTACATTCCAAGAACACAAGCATTAAACAGTACCAGTTGATCAATGGAAAAAAATGGTTCTTCACAAGTAGAAAACTCAAAGGAGAACAAAGTGTTAAATTGACAGGATACTTCAGCATTGACATTGCAAACTGTGCCGTTAGGTTTATACCTGTTTGTATCTACACCACTATAGCCAATTAGCTAATAGTGTTCCCAGTCCTGGAGATTTGACTTCTCACTTCAGTCCACTGGAACAAGGAGAAAGGGCTGGCTTGGCTGTGGGTCTCCTCCCGCCTGCCCACTGTCAAGGAGCTGGTGACACTTCAGTGGTACTTGCCTGAGAAGTTCTGGGCTTCATTTTCTTCTGCAGATTTACCACATTTCATATCTTAATTAAAATTTCCCTGACAAATGGTTGATGTATCTTCATAACACACTTCTTCCAAAAAGAAGGCTCTTCTGTGAATTTTGGCTTCTTGGGGTGTTCTCAGTCAATGGTCACCAGTGAGGGTTAAGTGTGAATAAGAAATAGTGTGACTACAAGAAAACAGATCCCTCCCAGCTGCCAACTTTTGCTGTCTCATATAGTACTTTTTAATATGTAGAACTGCTGTCTACCATGGCTGAAGTTGTGGTGAGTTCAACTTCCATCAAAATTTTACCAGTATTTAAGTGACTTATGGTTATGTAGGGCTGGACTGACACTCTGTACTCAACTCACACAATTGTGAAATAAAATAAAAAGGCACAGCGGCATGAGTTAAGGAAAGAGTATCAACCTCACTTTTCATGATGCAGATCTTTGCACCATCAAAATCTCCATGTTGTCCGAGATGCACAGTGTGCCACAGCAAGCCAGATCTCCCAAGTGTTATTTGCTGCAGTATTTTGTATAACACTACATCAAAGACTAAGATATCCACCATCCTTTCTCTATGACGATGTAAAATGTTCTCCTGTCAGCAAGGTACCCAGAACAAGTATTTCACATAGGCACAGTGCTGAAAAACCTTTAAGCCTTTACAGCATGCTGGATGGCATTAACAGTACCCCATTTGACTGAAAGAAACATCACTCCTAAACCCTGTGCAATTTAACATGAGATTCTCCAAACATGTTTCAATGCCTTAGCTTTCCTACTTACTTCCAATGGCTACCAGGAAGAAAATCACTGCCAGATGTACAGGCCAGTGGTACAAGTTTTTAAGTCATACTGTGGCCAGTACTTTTAGACGCCACAGCAAGATGGATTTTCCCTCCCTCCCCTGCATCATGCAAAATTTTATCATAGAATCATAGAATATCCCAAGTTGGAAGGGACCCACAAGGATCATCGAGTCCAACTCCTGGCTCCACACAGGACCACCCAAAAATCAGACCCTATGTCTGAGAGCATTGTCCAAACGCTTCTTGAACTCCAGCAGGCTCAGTGCCATGACCACTGCCCTGGGCAGCCTGTTCCAGTGCCCGACCACCCTCTCGGTGAAGAACCTTTCCCTAACACCCAGCCTGACCCTCCCCTGTCACAGCTCCATGCCGTTCCCTCGGGTTCTGTCGCTGTCACCAGAGAGCAGAGATCAGCGCCTGCCCCTCCGCTCCCCTCGTGAGGAAGCTGCAGGCCGCCATGAAGCCTCCCCTCAGCCTCCTCTTCTCTGGGCTGAACAACCCAAGTGACCTCAGCCGCTCCTCATACATCTTCCCCTCCAGACCCTCCACCATCTCTGTAGCCCTCCTTTGGACACTCTCTGATAGTTTCATGCCCTTCTTACACTGTGGTGCCCAGAACTGCACACAGCGCTCGAGGTGAGGCCGCACCAGGCAGAGCACAGCGGGACAATCCCTCCCCTCGCCCGGCCAGCAGTGCCGTGCCTGATGCACCCAGGGCACGGCTGGCCCTCCTGGCTGCCGGGGCACGCTGCTGGCTCGTGTTCAGCTTGACAGTGACCAGAACCCCCAGGTCCCTTTCTGTGGGGCTGATCTCCAGCGTCTTGTCCCCCAGTCTGTACGTATAGCCAGGGTTGCCCCTTCCCAGGTACAGAATCCAGCACTTGCTCTTGTTGAACTTCATGCGGGTGGTGATTGCCCAGCCCTCATCTGTCAAGATCTCCCTGCAAGGCCTCTGCACCCTTGAGGGAGTCAACAGCTCCTCTTAATTTAGTGTCACCTGCAAACTTACTTAGTATGCATTGGAGTTCTGCATCCAGATCATTTATGAAAACATTGAAGAGAATTGGCCCCAAAATGGTGCCCTGGGGAACACCACTAGTGACTGGCTGCCAGCCTGATGTAATTCCACATACTAACCCTTTCATCCTGACCTGTCAGCCAGTTGTTCACCCGTCGTATTATGTACTTGTCTAACTGTATGCTGGACATTTGGTCTAGAAGCATACTGTGAGAAACAGTACCGGAAGCTTTGCTGAAATCCAAAAAGATTACATCAGCTGGCTTCCCTTGTTCAGCTAGGTGGGTAACTGTGTCATGAAAGGAAGTTAAGTTAGTTAAACAGGAGTTTCCCCTTGTGAACTCATGTTGGGTATGACCAATGACTGCGCTGTCTTTCAAATGTTTTTCATTTACTCCCTGAATAATCTTCTCCATGATTTTACCAGGCACTGAAGTGAGACTGACAGGCCTGTAATTACCAGGGTCTTCTTTCTTACCATTCTTGAAAGCTGGGAAAAAAAATTGCCTTCTTTCAGTGGACTTGGAGCTCTCCAGTTTCCCAAGACCATTGAAAAATAATTGAGAGAGGTCTCGTGATTACGTCAGCCAGCTCTTTGAGTACCCTGGGATAAATGCAATTGAGCCCTAGAGACTTAGGGGCATTCAGCTGGAGCATCCAGCTCCTTGTCCTTATTTTGAAGCAGAGAAAAAGGTGTAACAACCATATTATAAAGCTTATGGGAAATTTTGTGTGAACTTCTGCAAGTTCTCCCCATCTTTTTCCGATCTCTTTTGTACAGATAAGTCACTTTCCCCACTCAGTGCCAGAAGAAAAGAAAGAACATTTATAATAATTTGCTGTGTAAGAGTCATATGCAGATCAGAGACCCAAATTCTCCACTATACTTCTGTTTTACATTTTTTGCTTACCCAATTCACTGTTAAGTGTGTGGTCTTTGGGAAGAATAGACTGGGAATTGCGAATGTTTCCTCCACCAACAAACCAGTTCACATTGGGGTTCCAGCGGTTCACGAAGCCACAAAGATGATTTTCTTCAAAGTCACATTCTGCAATTGCAAACATCAGCTCAATTAACATATTTTCATTACAGAAACTAGAAGAAAGGCTATTGCTAAGCATTGTTTTATATATGGCAGTGCAGAGAACACCTACATTTATAAAACCGGATGCACCACTTAACAGCTCATAATAAACGAAGGCAAACTTAGCCACAATTCTTGATCACTGCTATCCTCATTTCTGTCCTGCTCAATCCAATCTCTGTTCATTATTCGGTAATATACAGCTGCTGTAATTTAGAACCAAATAAAACAGACTTACAATATACCACCTTCTAGTCCTTATTGAAGAGTCAGAGCAGAACTCCCACTTGTAAAGCAGCGATGGCAGGAAGTACAGCAGGACTTCATAGTGGTGATGAGACTGTTTTGTCTCCTTTGCAGAGCCAAAGAATTGTAACAGTTTGGTTGGACTCCACCAGAGTTCCTCAGAAATCGAAAGGTGTCCCAGCCTCCTAGCCACCGAAATTTTTGAACTTAACAGTTTTTGGCAAATGTCATGAGGAAATAACAACCCGTGTAAATATCAATACATTTTTTAATCTGCAGCCTGCAGGATGCCTCTGTAAGGAAACATGAGGCAGCAGACAGCAGAAGCTGTTAAAGCTGTTATATCTAATGTTTGCAGAAGTTTAGTTTTGTGAAAATACAGCACTTGGTCCTGCTCAAGCAGCAAATAGCTTAAGAACAGAATGGATTCTGTATGTGAAATGTCTATATACACTAGAGAGATGGGTAAATACATACACATTTTAGTGTGCACAATCTTAAATTAAAAACAATGAAATATCTATATTGAATATGATGGTCAACTTCTCAATAAGAGAAAAGCCATTGTCTTTTTTGTAAACTGGAACCTTTAACTCAGTTTTAAAACAGCCAGCAAGACATTTTGTTCTATGCACAGAATATGGGAGCTCAGCAGACAGTACTTACCAATACAATATCCAGGAGTTATTTTAATTTCAAAAACCGCTATACTGGCAGATTTATCTTGTCCCATTTCACCTTCCAGCACAATCTGCACAATAGAAACCAAATCATAGATTTTAGAGTGTCAGAATGCCCATTATCACCCTGGACATTTAAACTGGATAAACAGGTGAACTAAGAAAACTTATGCAGGGGCTTCATCACCCTTACAGTCAGCAGAGGTGCTTTGCTGAAAGGCTTGGCAGAACGCATTAAAGACAACACCGTTCTCTGAGGAAAAAAAGCACACTGAAAGACAATGAGACAAGGCCAAAATAGCCTGCACTTCATATCATTCACTGCCAATAGCAGGCTTTATATTCATCAGCTTTGGCTATACAGGAAGTTACTGTGAGAGACACATTGTAAGAGGATTTGGGTAGAAATACTCTCTGCTAAGCTTCCGATCCTTACTTCTTCCAGAAGGGCACAGAGGACAGGAACAAGAGAGCACATCTGCACACCTAAGACCTGGCAGGTCACATATCTGCCACGAGACAACAGTAGCTATGTCAGGCTGCCAAGAAGTGAGGCATCTTTGCTGCTCTGGTTCAGTCAGCTGTGCTTTCCAGTGAGCCGCACGATGCCTTTGCTTGGAAGAGTATTAACTGCCTGACTCAAAACAGCATTACTCAACAGTTTTATGGATAGAAGGGGACGAGTGACTCACACACTGCTAGCCCACATCAGTTTTAACCCAGAGGTTTTAGAACAAGCACTCAGTATCCCAGGATGGAGTGCACTTCTGTTCTGTCCAGGAAGCATATACTGAAGACCACACACTCCATGGAATAAGAATAGGAAGAATAAACCCAAGAGCAGAAATGTTTAAAAAATAATCCATACACCACAACACATACACAAAAAAGCCAGTGGTATCTTCCAAAATTGGGCTTACCTTGTACTTCTTTGTGCTGTTTGTTAAATCTAAACTAGCTATGAGCCAGCTATCCGAAGGCTCCTTGGCTGACCACAGCAACTGATCAAAGCTCTCTCCTTCTTGCCTCAGATACAGGTTGAGCCTGGCGGGATCAGATGAAGTCTCTGAAGCAGTTGCTATCTGATAAATCAGTCTGATGCAGCTCCACTCCTCTGAATATAGGTCAGGACTGAAAAGCACTGCTTTCTCACCCTCATAAGATGTGTCCACAGAAATGTAATGTCCTGGGAACAAAGACAGACACACATCAGAATTTTTATTTAAGTATTGCCCTCAAAACTGATAGCTGTAGACAAACCACTTGACTAATAAGATAATTTACACAGGAATATGCTGCAGGAATGTTTAGTTTGATCTACAGATCAAACATTTCTTAATTAATTTTTGTACTTTATATTTAGAAAACAAAAAATAAAAAAATACATTGCAGTTGAAAATTTCTAAAGCATTTCTGATGTCAAAGAAGAAAATTCAAAAGACACTCATAAGTAGCAATATTAACAGGTGCAAATATACTGATTCAAAAACAGTGCTTAATATAAAGTTACATTTAAATGTATCAGCAATGTCAATGGGACTATTTCAAAATTAATCTCCAGATGGATATTTTAGGAGCAGGGCCTAAAATATCAGCTCCTCTATAAAAGCAAATGAAAGGAAGCGATGACAAGCTAAAAAGGCATAAGGAGGCCAAAAAATGCCAAAGAAACAACATGTAGAAAAAGGAGACGATAAATAAATCACAGTGGTATGGATGCGTGATCTTAGAGACCACACTAACACATCAAAACCAAGATCAGGAGAGTACAATGGCACACAGGAATCACAAGAAGCTGGAATGCAGTGCCAGAATCAAGTGAAACAGAGACAGAAACAAAAATGTCAAGGAAAAACAAAAATAAACAAACCAAAAAAAAACAAGATAGGACACCTATGGCTGAAATATTATCCCAGAGACAATCTGAAAAATGATCCTCCTAACCTACAGGCAATGTGTATCAGATAAATCAGAACTGACACCAGTTCTCAACAGCCAGGCTGCACACAAGAGTTGCAAAAGCTCTCAAGGACTGTGTCATGTCAGTCCTTCACATAGCGGGACATCACACCTACCCCGTTTTCTCTCCTCAGAGTACATATATTTCTTCTTCAATCTCATTTTACTTGACCACAGAGCCCATTCTCAGTTCCTTCACATGTGTAAGCATTTGCTTAACTTGGACATACCAGTAATCAGAGTGATGCTGTGTCTACTTCTTGCCGTTGAGGCACACCTACTCTCCCAAATCCTGCCTGAACCCTCCAACTCAACCAAACCACCCTCAGGTTGCCTATTAACCATCTCACATTCACAAGTCTTCTCTCTGTTGTGAAAAAATCATATGCATGGACGGTTGCCACCCCTCAAGGCAAACAGCAGGCACAGATCTACGCACAGTCTACACAGTTCCCAAAGTCCTCTCCCCAGCACACTCCGGAAGATGCCAGAAGCTGCCAGCAGCTCTGACAACCCCTGGTTCTTTGGGCAGTGCATGTTACAGCATCCCACTTCACCTGCTCCCTCTGTGGACACTTCACAGAAAACAACCTAACCTGTTTGTACTGTACATTTTTGTTTAGCAGACGTAAGATAAATGATTGCTACTTACTTACGGGGTAGATGCAGCCCTAAGCAGTATCAGGGTCTGTGTGGACACAGAAAAGCTGCGTTTTCTTTCCCTTTTTAGGGAATGGAATGTTTATTTTTGCCTCTTACCAGAATTTCTCCTTTTATCTGCTGTGCCTGGTTTTAGTCTCTTGGAGGAAAACACAAAATCACTGGTTAAGTGTGAGTAACTTGTTACTGCGGCAGCATGTCAAATAAACAAAGAAATACAGATTTAGAAATAGGCACCTAATGTGCCTGCCAAATACTTCGTCTGCCACTACCTACAATGTGAGTGCACAAAACATCCACCTGCAAGCAGATATCAAGTTAGCTCACAGCAGATAGCATGCACAGCATTTGTTTGCTGGCATGATCTAGTCCATGGTATGCACATTTTTTCACAAGCATGGAGCACAGAGGGAGATTACCAAGGCTCTATCAGAAGGCAAATGCTTCTCACACAACATTTGTTTTTAATTGATTTAAGTTGCAATAAAGTTCAGACAAAGAATCTGTGTTTTTAAGCTAGTCTGAATTTGGATCATTTTGCTTACAAAGAAACCTACAATTCAGAATCCATGCCTGGCAATTTCAGTTTAGATTTCTACCCTATTTTTGTCTAGATTTCATGAGAAAACCCATAGGAAACAGCGCATTCTTATAATATTCACCTTTTTTCAGAAATAAATTAGTGTTGACATAGAAAAACACATTCACATGAAGACCTCAAATCACCAGCTGTAAGGCTCAAATGGCTGCCTGGCTCTAAGACTTAATTATAAGTAGACTAAGGTTCTTCTACAGAAGTAGTCATTTAAAAAAGAAAGAAAACCTCTTAGAGTTTCCAGTCAGGATTGGTCTGAAACCCCACTGATATGAAAGCAAAGATCATGAACTCTCTCTTTAATCAGGATCTCTTGGTTCTCTTCTTTTTAAAGAATAATTTAACTTATTCTTTAAAGTCTCCAGAAGAGAAGTGCTCTCGCCCCCAATTTAATAATCCTTTTAGCTTGTTCTGGAAAGTTAAGTGTGTGATTGGCTCCGCTGAAATCAATGGGATCACTGATAGAGACGTTTATGTGTATGTTTAAAAGCCTTACTAATGAGGATCAGGGAGCATGGCACTTTGCAGAATCAAGCACAGAAAATGCTAATGTTAAATTTCTTCCAAATGAATGCTGGCATTGACTAAATGGCCTTTATACTAAATTGTGTTTCAATAATAGCAACGACATGTGCCATTGCTGCAGAAAGGAAGGTTTCACAATGCAGACCTCAAGGACTGACACAGAGCAATTGTGAGAGCAAATCAATGTGAAGAGAGGGCTCCTTGGAGTAAAGAAGCAGACAACGTTCCACACTTTTGTGGGAGTAACAGAAGGATATTTAGCAGTCTACGGAGAACTGGATGAATGCACACTGCTGTACCCAGAAATCTCTCATTTAAAATGCAACATGCAGCTTCATTTTGCAGTATGCCATACAGGACTTTTTTTTCACAAAATACTCCTCCCTCCAATCGCCTACAGCACTTAATTTATAGAAGTCATTCAGGGGTTATCAGAAGAGGGCTACTCTTCAAAATTACAGGAAGTCACATAATGCTGGGAAAAGCCTGATGACACAGAAACAAAAACACAAATTCTTGCAACTTCTGTCAGTTGCTTTCTTAGGGGGTAGATGCAGCCCTAGCCAGTATAATTGGCTGTGAAACACAGGAAAGCTGCACTTTCCTTTTTTAGAGAATACCATGCTTTTTTGTGGTTATCGTGAAGACACCATACAAGGTTTTTTAGAGGTGACAACAGCCAGAGACAGCTAACTACCTTTAACTGCTGGCAATTAGCAGTTCCCTGGTGATGGCAAACATGTACAGCTAGTAGAAGAGATGGGAGAAAAGGGACTCTCAGGTCTATTTCCCTGACCACACACTCACTGCTACATCTGGCAAATAATGCACTTTTCAGCCCAGGTTGCTGTAATGACTTCTTACCTACTGTGTAACTTCATTGCTTTCTGCTTAACAGCTGAATCAAACTCTGTACAGGAGCGAGCATGTGCTCATTTTACATTTCTGCGTGTCCAAGCAAAATATCGAGCCCCCGAGGGACTTAGGACCCAGTGCTGCAAACCTATCCATTCTCAATGCAACTACGTGTTGCGGCAGTAAGACTTACAAAATGAGACCTTTAAAATCCTTCTCTATGCATGTCTCTGATCTTGCTGCTCTAATAAACAGTTCCTTATAGAATCTGTCTCAATTACAATTGGTTATACTGTAACTCTATGAGTCATTCACTCAAATTTTCCTAATCTACATTAAACCTTTTTTTTTTTTTCATTTACTTTCTAAATGGGCATGTCTACATCAGTCAGCAGCGATTGTATCAATGGCTTGTGCGGGGCTGGGGTGAGACCAGCAATACTACTTTTTCCTCCAGTACAGTAAGGAAATGACAGTGATTGCTCTCCCTGTAAATAACACAAACAAGGCACAATGCCAGACCCTGGCTAATAAACTAAACCAAATCCATTAAGAAACTGAAAAAAAAAAAAAAAAAAACCTAGGATAAGTAAAATTACCAGCTAGCTTTTCACTGATGTATTTAGCCTGTAAACATTTGGACGCATAACCACAGACATGTTACACCCTTCATGAGGCTTACATCTGACACAGCTGTTTGCTCAGTTTAGCAACAGTGCAGCTTTACAAGAAAAATGTATACAAACAGCAAGTTCCAAGAGAAACATTATTAAGGAAATATGAAGCAGAAAAAGTTTGGGAATATACGTTTGATTAGGCACTTATTTATAGACAATATTTGCAAGAAATGCCAGTTATGTTTGGATTTCCTCTGTACTTTCCATATGGAAACAGAAAATAGTATTACTAGGGATTCTTAGGATGAAAACTGATACTGACACTTCTTTGGAATCCCAGTGTCTGGATTTTGAGGAGTGGCTTTAGTTTTTTTTTTAATATTCTACTGCCAAAAAAAAAAAAAAAAGCAAAGCAGTTCATTTTTTTAGAACCTTCTTACATCACCAGGAAAAGATGGTTAAAAACATTAATGCTAATAATATTAATTATATTAATGACCATTTTGCAATTTAAGTTTGTACTTGGAGGCTCTCCTTGGGAGCAGATTACGTTTAGATGAAGGCTCAGAGTGAGTTAACAACACAAATTCTCCTGTATGCTTGAATGAGATTTTGACTGAAGAGGAGAAGGCTTGTGAATACTGGATACAAAAGCTTCAGACTCAACAGTCTGCTTTTGGTTCAATTTCTTTTCAGTAGGAAGGAAACTTTTCAACTAACATGGGCATTTTTTGCTGGTTCGTCAGTTGTCTTGAAAAACAGAAGCACATGGATCACTGTTAAACTTGTTTTACCTAAGAAAAGCCGAGATTTTCTGGATAGAATTCTTCCTGTTAGAAGAATTATCAGGAAGAGTTATCATGCATCTTGGTAAGGGTCTTTAGAGGGAAGAGAAAGAGTGGACTTTTTCAAATTTTTTTAGGTAATGTCTTGGGAAAGCAAAAAATGGCATGAGCAAGTGACTTCTCAATAGGAGGAAAAACTTTCCCTCTGCAGTTCTATGAAGAAAGTCAAAGAAATCTCCAAGCTGATCAAGCACACAAAAGGCTCGGTCAGGGTGTCACCCTACAGCAGGCTCCAGTGAGCAAGACCCCTCGAGCGACCAGCATCTCTGGGCAAAGTGTCAGCAGCAGCTCAACCCAGGCAGCTGCAGAAAGCAGTGCCATTCACCATCGCTGCCAGACCAGAGGTGGAGGAGAGAGAGTAAGAAGAAGAGATCTGTCCATCTTCCTCACGTCCTGGTCACAGCTGTCAAATGGGGCAGAACAGCCGCAGGGGTCAGTGTTTGACCACTTCCCCTTGGTGCCCAGAGGATTTGTGGCAGCAGGTTCTGGCCCAGATAGACAGAAGCACGCACAGCGTGCGCTGGGCTGAGTGGCAAAGGCCAGCCCATGTCCATCATGGTAGAGGCTCGGCCCCAGTATGTCTGAAACATCCATGATTAAAGCTAATTGACAAGGCAACAGATAACTGGTATTTCCATCCCTGCTAAGCTGCAGTGGAGTTTATTTCCGGTAAGCTGTTAGATTCACACCAGAAGAAATGCACGGTATCCACTGGGTCCAATTATTGTTGTTGTAGGAAAAATCTTTTTGGTCTTTAAACCTCCTTGTCTCTTCTGTGGTTTCTTAAAAGCAGATCTGTGAAAACAGCTGAGGGAAAGAGACACAGGAGGCGGTCTGCATTTGCTGTCTGCAGTGACTGATGTCCTGCATCCACCGTAAACACCGTGGACAGTGTTGCTTGTACCCATGCACTGCTGCTGTCAGGGGGTTCCCCCTCTTGTGTGTCCACAGGGGCACCTCAAGCCCAAAGCTGTCACTTTCCTGCAGCAAAAGCTTGTGGTCCTGCCTGCCTGCTGGAACCCCTCTTGCTGCCCATCAGGGAGGGTACCTGAGGACCCCCTTAAATTTGCCCAGGTACTCTTCTTCTTCAGGAGAAACAATGTGGTTTCCAGGCAACTTCCACAAAGCTGAGTAATATTTACACAAAACAAAAGGTTTTTAAAGAAAACCACAGCCTTGGGCAATCCACACAGAAGTAGATCTTCCGGGCAGTCACGCGCCTTCCTCCGCTGCGCCGAGAGGTCGGAGCTGCCCCCAGCAGCTCTCTCCACACACACGCTCACCCTGCTTTACAAACTGAGTCTCTCCCTGGGAAGTGAGATTTATCACTGGGGCTTCTGGTGGACAAGGATACCAAAGGAGGTCAATGAGCTCATGTTGCCAACCCAGGGGAAAAGAGTTTTCAAAGGCTTGTTACCGATGCTGTTTCCATGCAGAGGGCTTGGACTGACTACCAGCCCCACCTCCTGCTCTGTCCTTTGCTTCTCCAGCAAGTGCACAAAGACAGCTGTTAGTGAGCCTGTCAAAAAAGGTCAAAGTAATACAATAGCCCTGAAGCCCTCTGTGCCTCTGGCGTCTGGTCACAACTACTACCATGCTGGCAATGCCTTCTCGCCTTGATCCATCAGCGTGGCTGCAAATGCCTGGCAGCGGTTCAGCTTGTGCTGCTGTTTTCTGTTTTTGATTTAGAGTGGTTGCTCCACTACAGTAGTCTCACTGGGGATGCTGTAAGAGCTTTTGGCCACCGCTGGGTCGTCTCCTCACTCTCCGTCTTGAAGTCCCAAGATCCTGACATCATGCACCAATTACACCAGATTTTCTGTTTGTTCCAAGCACAACCATGTGGGCTTGTTTTCTCTGACAATGACCTCACAGAGTTTTATACACTTTTCAAGTTTTTTTTCTGCTTGTTCCAAATACAACCATGTGGGCTGGTGAACTATCCACCAGTTCCAGTGAGCAGTCGTTCAAACTGCTCACATCTCCCTTTCACACTGTTCATTATATCATTTTGACAACTCTTTATCTGCTGACATAAAGAGCCCCAGATTCTCGTCTGGTACCTCTGATTCTACTTGCAACAGCTCTTTCAAAAGGCCATCTCCGTGATTTTTACTAGCTGGTACATCTGAGCAGAAAACAGGTAAGATTTGGAGACACAAGATTCTCTGCTGTGAATTTCTGAACTGTAAAAAAATATTTTAGAAAAGCCTTTCCTTTATTCTTTTGCACCCTAAATCAGTTTCCACTGTTGCCAGTGCATAGGGAATAGCAAAGACAAGAACCAGGTAAAGTAGAAATATATTTGCTCCCGGCGCTCATCTCTCTCATTAGGATCTCTGTCCCTTTCCCCCATCACGTTTCCCCAGGATCAAACTCAGGGGAAAGCACTGCAACAGCTCTTTCAGCACAGCTGTTTGTTCTGGCACAGCGTAGCACAGGGCTGCCTTCCCTCAGCAAAAGAAGATGAAATTTCGCTCCTAGAGTATTCCCTTGAATTGTGCTGCTTATTTACGTTGTTGGTGCGTGCCGTGGATGTGCTGGGATATGCTAACAGCACGTCACTAGCTCTGCTCTGCATTCTGCAGACCACATTTCGGCCTGCCCACAGCCAACCAACCGACCCCCAGTCCACTCAGCGGCGGCTGTTTTTTGAAGAAAAAAACATCAGATTTGCAGCCCAGACCAAGCTGTTGGCCCACACCCCGCAGGGCAAGCAACAGCTTGACGGCAGCAGCCCAGGAAGGGAGAGGACGAGTGAGCCTCGGGGCCGGGGCCCGGGGCAGAGCAGCACGAGAGCCTGCCCAGGCTGACTTGGCTTGGGCGCGGGGTCAGGACGAGCAGCAGGGTCCTGGGCCAGGCTGCACCACAGCCTCCGGGGAAAGGAAAAAACTCAACCAGCTGCCTCCTGGAGCACATCTACGAACCACAGGGATGCGCTCAGTAAGAGATTATAAAAGCAAAGCTTTTCTATTGCATGGATCTGCTCTCTCTGCATCTGCCAAATCTCTTGGCCTTCTGCATTACCCTGAAAAATAGCTCATCTGCCTAAATACTTGTCTGTTTCTCCCAGCTACATCAGATTGACTAATGAAACGTAACCTTTGCTCACAAGCCTTGTCCCTCCAAGGAAAGTTATAAATGTGCTTGGCCTACACAAATTACATTTGCTCTGATGTTCACCTGGGCCCTTGGTCTTGTATGGACTAAAATATTATTTACTTTTGAAATATTTGAAATATTTGTTTGGTTTCACTGCCTTCAGAAGTTGAACTCCTGTGAGTTCAGTTTCCTGCTTTCTGTAAGCTTGGTGCTTTTATATTTTTTGTTTATTCCAGGATCATTAGGACAACTGGCAGACTCCTGGTGAAGTGATCGTTGATCTCACATCACAAAACACAAACAGAACTACTAACAGACCAGCTTTGCATTTAGATCCAGGCCTTGAAATAGCTGGCTACAAAAGCTGCTTAAAGTTAAGCTAACCAGATCCAGATGGGTGCTAACAGTAACCTGGTAGAAGGCTGCCTGAGTGAGCAGCCTAGACACACCATCACTTTCAAAAAGCTGCTGACAGTCACTAGCTCCTGACTCATTTATTGTCGGGTGCTGCTGTGGCAGCCCCTTAGTTGCTGCTGTGTTTACTCAATGGCTACTCTCGAGTAATCCACTCTAAATGAGAAAGCAGCCACAGTGACTCATCTTCTGTCCTAGCAAGACTCATCCTGGACCAGGAGTATGCAACAGTGAAGATTCAGCATCTGCAACCACAAAACATGCAGCCAAGGAACACGTCTATTGATGTTGAACATAACAAACACCAGGACCACAGCTAACACTTCCTGGAGCTCTGCAAAACTGCATCCAGCAGTTATCCACTTCAAAGATCAATATTTGGGGCTTCACTTTACCAGGGGTGCCTCTGTGCCTGCTGTCCTGTACACGGCTCCTGCCTGGCAGGCAGCTGGTAGCAACTGTGAGGATGTGTGTGAGTGTGTACAGACTGAGCCAAAATCCACAAAATCAGAGAATAAGGGTTTTCAAGGGATTATCAAAATAGCTTCAGGTTAGATAACTGTGATCCCTAAAACACCTCATCCACATTTTACAGGAATGGAAAGTAGTTGTACAGTTAATCCTGAAATCTACATTTGCCATTTGAACTTTAAATATAACCTGCTGTACAATTACTTTCATTAGGTCTCAAATTCCCTATGTTCAGAGACGTTTACCAATGGGTTTTTCATTTAAATATAATGCAGCCAGCTTCCTGCCTCTTCAAAGAAAAAGTGTACTTCAGATGATTCATATCCATGCTGCATGGTAGATTACATCCATCGGAAACTAAGCACGGAGGTTCTGGTCACAATCCTACTCCTGCAAGGGAGCTCCTTTCCAAGAACATGAGTAATGGCTTCTGGCTGAGTACCCTGAAACAGACACTGTTAAAACTGGGAAAATTAAACTAGAAGTGGATTTCACAGCCCAGAAAGCCTGGAATTCAACCTATCAAGGCAACTACAATCTTTGTTTTTTTCCTTTTCAATTATTACTCTCTATTCCTTTTTGTTGAGGGGATGATTTTAGAAATATGAAACACTACATATCAAAGGGCAGGACTGAAAGCTTGCCATGTTTTCTTCCAGAAACGTGGATGCATTTATGAACCCCAAAATGACTTTCCAAATTGTACAGGGATTACAGACAATCATACACTTATAAATTCCCTGCTGGTTTCAAAATTCGGAAGATCCCAAAGTATTTTACAGGATGCTGGGGCCCACTGCGGGAGAGGCTGGTGCCCTACGGCTCCCTCCTTTTTGCCTCTGTAGTTGCAGTCTCTGGTACCACTAGAAGGGGACTCAGTCGTGGAGCTTTGGCTCTCAGTGAGACATTTGGACTATCCAGAATCACGTTTGTAAGGATCATTTGGTCCCAAAATCAAAAGACACTGCCTTGTGCAAACTTCAGTTTGAAGGAACAGGAAGAAATGGATGCCAATGAATGTTTAGGAATTTAAGAGATTTAGGAACAGAACCAGTGCTTTGCTTTCCACAAGGTATCTTGTGGACCCTAACTAATAGAAGTTTGCTATATTTTAGCTTTCTTGGGCTTTATGTTTTAATTAAAACAGCCAATCAAATTCTTCATTGGGACTGACTCCAACTGAGTGAATCACCTGATATCTCAAGTCCTCTCAGGCCATTAGACATCACCCAAAATATGCACAAGGCCCTGCCATCTGTCCGGCCCCCTCCACTCCTCACGCGTCCATCATGCCATGGTGGCCCCTGTGCCTCCTCCCACTCAGTGATGACCAACAAGCAAATTCTTTCAGGCAGTCCCTTCTCACGCTCCCCCAGCTGCCCAGAGCACCTGTCATCACAGATGCTCAGCCTTTATTCTTGACAGAGGCCCCAAATATTTCCCTTTCTTTCTAGATAATTTTGGAAGTGAAATGCTGAAATTTTTGATGAATTTTAGCACACACTTACTGCAACTTCGTTCCACAAATATACAGTATTAACTATACCGAGGCACGTGCTTGCAAGGGTATTTAGCATATGTCATTTGAGCTGTAACACACACTTATCAAGACAGAAATAGTACTTGAGATATACACTGGTCATTGGAAAAAATCTATCAGTCTGACCCTGCCAGTTCATGACACCATTTCCTTCAGGATATCCCCACTGACTTTAATTTCACTGCAAAAGGAAGTAAAAGTTTGGCAAAACTTTCCAAAGTATTGGACTTCATGGGTCCTCATCAGATTTTTCTTTTCCCCTAGCAGACTATTAAAGCTATTAGGTCTCATTCTACCTACTTTACATCTTAAATATCCTAGGGTGATCACACAGACATTAGTGAAGTTGAGGTGATCCATAAAACACCACTCAGACGAAGTCACTTTAGTGCACTTAGGCTGCCAAACCTCACCAGACACTGAACGCCACCCACAGGGAGCAGTTCTATTGCAAGTGTGCACCCCGATTTATTGCTCAAAAAGTTATAAAAGAACCCTGAATGGCTCCAAAAGATCCAACCCTGCAACCACCCAGCCTGGTGTTGAAACCTGACAAGATGTACGCTTGGGAAAGAATTAAGTGCAAAACAAGCATATTTAGATACTTCCCCCTGTGCCCTCCCAGTCTTGGCCACTATTCAGCTTGGAGGATTTGCTGAGCTGGTTGTGGTATCAACTGCATCAACAGATGAGCCCGTATTCAACTTAGCAGCATGTGCTTTGTATACATTCTAAATCAAAATAAACTATGTAGACAATAAACTCTGCAGAAACAACTTTGCTTTATGTGCCAAGCTTTGTGTGGTCTTTTTAAAAACAGACTATAGTCCAGTTTTTCTGAGAAAGCCAGTTTCTGAGTTTCGTATTTGCCACAAAATGTAGTTCAGAAGTTACTTGAGACAAGGCAAATGTTGGAATTCTTCAAGGTGTTAGAAAAGCTGATAAACAAAGTGTAAACAAACACATTCATCACTGGTCCCAACACATTTTCTGTATTTTTAGTCTACTCAGGAACAGTGAATTCTATACTGGAAAAGTATTTTCTGCAAACATGAAGCCTTTTGTGGGAAAATGAAGCCAAGAGCTAGCGTCTGGCACATGCGAGTGCTCCAATACATTGCTTTCTGCACTTGACAACGCTGGCTGGAGCTCTGGCGTGTCTGCCTGGTCACTGACAGTGACTCACTGCTTTGTTTCTGGTGTCAAGGAACAGATTTTCAAATCTCAAGCTGTTCTGGCAGCTGATCCCAAAAGGGAAAGAGGTTTTGCCTGTTGCCCTGCAGAGTCGGAAACTTGTGCTGCCTGCAGAGAAAGCTCATCTTTTACTGAAGAATTTTGCAGTCATATTTGCCCAAGAAGTATCAATGGGCATCCTGGGGATTATGGAGGCAATTTACTCATTATTAAATGTTAACAAGTGATTAGACTAACTCAATAATCTTCATTTCAGGTTCAATTTTCACATAGATGGAAAACCCTGCTGCAGGCCGTCTCTCAAAAGTGAATGTGTAGAATTGTCTTTTCCAGTCACTGCTCCAAGCTATAAACCCAAATAGCATTGACAGCTGCTCTACAACTCGCATACAAGAGGTATTTGTCAACATGTTATCAGTGCAACTTCCTTACACTGTGCCCAGACTCTCCCTTCACTGTGGAGCGAGAGAAAAGACCCATTTCCACAGCATAGAGAGTGAAACTCCCTCTGTTGCTGCTCCTTCTCCAAACCTCAAAAGCTGAGATTAAACTAGGCCACAAGAACAGCTGCTTGCCAAGTTTGATCTTGGAAAACAAGGAAAATATTTATGACCGTTGGGAACTTGGAAAAAAAAAAAAGACAACTTCTCAATGTGTGATACTGAAGTAACCCCAAGTACTGAGCCAGTATTCCTACAACTGGAGTGCTCTGAAGGAGGAAAACACACAGTCTCACACACCAGCCTTCAAAGTCTGGTCTCTAACACTACCAAGGGGCTACTTGTCTAATCCAGGCTGACCCAGTATATGACAGCTATCTAAAGCCGAAAATCTTCCCATTCAGAATTTAGGTAGATGTTATTTCATAAGACTACTGCAAACCACCACTTTGCTATATTGATTTTTTCAGTTAAAAAAATGCTAATGAAGGGGGGGGATGAATGAAATACATTACGTAAATAGTTGACTAACTTTTCTGTAGTGCACAATAGATATTTAAGAAGGAAAAAATACACAAAAAAGCTTTAGAGAGCAAGGGATATGGCATGCAACATGAAAAAACCACACAAACAAACAAACAAAAAACAAGCAGGGATATTCACATACATGGCTATTTCCTTGCTTTTAACAGTGCTCTATTTTCTTTTCCACAGGAATTTATTTTCACAGGATTTTAAAAATCTGCTTTGAAAAAAAGAATCAGTCCAGTACCTTTACATTCTGCAAATAAAGGAATTGTTTCTTTGTTATGCCTCAGACTCGTTGTATCACAGAAGCAAAGTACAGGACTATTAACAGTCGGGAAACTGGCCTCAAGGAATACCCGTGGTTGTCCTTGCAGCCCTCTGGGGAGGAAAACGGCTCTGCTTTCCAGCTGTTCTCAGACCCATGGACCAAGCTGTTTCAGAAAGATACAGAGTGGTTCCAGTAGAGGAAGCATACAAGGAATTTTAAACCTGCCTTTCTCCTCTACATCTCTGTGCCATGTGAAATCCAGTTAGGAGACAATCAAACTCACAGTGCCTCACTGAAAACAAATCTAACGGTGTAACTCAACCTCCACACAGCTATTTCAGGAGAGAATAAACCTGTAGCTACTTCTCTGCATCTCCCTGCGTAAGTATTTCAGAAATACAGGAGGGCTTAATTTCTGTATCAGATACAAGAGCAGAAAGGTAAAGATACCAAATCAAGGTTTCGTTTAATCATGGCCCAAGGGACTGCTGATGGAATGCTGGATAGAAACTATTAGCACAAGCCAAGTTACCTCTTGCATTCAGCTGTGGCTGCCTGCCAGAGGGTGCCATGACAAATAACCATATGGCACAGAGGTCTGCAAATATGCAGGTCAGTGGCAGACTGCAGGCAGGCAGCTACTGAAATGCATTGTGTAGATCTCTTGGCATTTAGCGCTTGTTCTTTGGCATGGAGGAAATGTGTCATAAGAAGCAGCTGGCAATCCTATACGGACAGGAAAGGAGTCCTCCGGTGCAGGATCTCAGGCAGACATACACATTCCCTACTGACTAATTTTTGTGGTTGCTACTGCTGATGATGGCACTCCCCATTAGGCACACACCTACAGAAGACAGTAAGCAAGCTTGCTATCACTGGTGTGATCCACATAGCATAAATGCAACCTCTTCCATCAGGGCTATTACCTTCTTTACTGGTTTGATGAATCTCTAGGAGATCCAGAATTCCTCACATCAAAATTTCCTGTTTCTTCTAGGCACACTTTCCCTCTTAAATTTATAGCCCTTCTTTTCAGAGAAAAAAGCGTATGGAAGTTTCATGGGACCATGACATAGTTTAGAAAGTTCTTCTTATTAAAAAGCAAATGTGGAGCAATTTTTTAAGATGCTAGCCCTCCTTTTGGGAGTGTAAGAGTGATTTCCTGGCTGTATCACTTGAGATTAACCAAACAGGGCACAATTTGGCAGTGTCTGCTTAATATTATCATTTATTTCTCCTGCAGAAGCAATAATGAAGAAGATTCCATGGCTTGAATTTTCAAGTAAAATCACACTCCATCTTTTTGAATGCCCTTCCACAACAGCTCAGGCAGTTAGCTGTGAGAATTCATCAGCAGGGTGGCCTTTTAATAAACATTAATTGAAAAAGTGAAGTATACCTTCTCCTCCAGGAAAGCTAAAACTTTGATATCAGTTTGTATATTGTGCATTGTTAGAAGTGCTGACATAAAATTACAATTGTTGGCAGCAGCATATGGAAACCTGGGCAACAAACCATGCAAACAGACAATAATCTGAATAATTATGTATGTAAATAAACAGAAAGTAATTTCCACTGTGACCAAACTGTACTTATCAGACAGACCTGTTGCAGTGTACTTCTGTGCCAGCTGTGAAAGAAACATGGTGGCATAACTGAATATAAACATATAACATTCAGAGTCTAATCAAGATGAGTCAAATATTTATTATAGCACTCATAACTAGCAGGTCCTAGTTAACCTCTGAAAATTTTCAGATATTGCATACAATCTTTGATGTTAAATATGAATGTAATTGCAGAATAAGTTGGTGGGGTGGTAGAAAACAGCAATTAATATAGAGTACTTCATTACAGTTGGCATTTCAAAATCAATTAATTTAATTAATGCTAGTTGAAAACTCAAAATATGTGTGATCTCTGTAGACAACAGCAAAGTCAGTCATTTGAGTAATACTTACGTAATCAGTTTGATTTGAATCTGACCAGGGAATGAGTTAATGTACTCAACTCCAGAACAACAGTCTGGAGCTGAACATCCCATTTCATGCTCACTTCTGACGCTTACTGAACTTGTCACGGAGCAGGCCCATCCCCTCCCCTCTCTCAGTTTATTGCTCTTTGGCTACGTGTGCTTGCAGACACCTTGCTGACACCAGGCTTTATTATCAGCTAAAGATGATGCGCAGCAGAAGCAGCTGGGATAGAGGACTCGGCATTTCATAATTTAT
Source organism: Chauna torquata (assembly GCA_013399475.1). NCBI lineage: Eukaryota > Metazoa > Chordata > Aves > Anseriformes > Anhimidae > Chauna > Chauna torquata. The sequence goes on from VXAL01000018.1 coordinate 89,025, forward strand.
AAAATTCTCTCAACTTTCCAGTAAAAACCTAGGTTTTGTTGCTCGGCAATTCACATCCATAAAATCTTTAAGGAGCTAAAGAAATTGAAAAGGAGAGCTATGGCTGTAAATTAAGCATAAAAACATGGTGGATACCAATCCCTATTTGACCTGACCCTCTTCTTCAGCACCCCTCTCAACATATTTACTGCAATTTATATATGCATTCAGGATTTGGGACAATGTCTGTCACTCTAGACCCTCATCAATGCCACTGCAGGGCTGTACTTCTTGCAGCCTTCAGGTAGCTCAATGGATAACAGTGACCATGGGAGCACTAATGGAAACCTTGCAACAGGTTTCCCATGCACGTCATGCAACCTCCTCAGCAAAATGTACAGGTGGAACTGACTTCGCTCAGACCCACCATGCAGGTACAGCTTGCAAGCATATATTTCCAGAAGATCTCACAGGCTGCCTTTGTCCATCAACCTGGAATGAGGCATTATGACAAGCACACTTCAGACTGACACCTTCCCCTCTCACGGAGTTTCTTGTAGTACAACACAGGTCATACGCATGCTGTACAAACTAGGATGGTACAATCACTAAATTAGGAAAGGCCTCAAGAGGGAGCTTCAGCTAGTGCAGTTGTCCAACAGGCAGCAATTCCATTTTCCAGCAAGTTTCAAAGATTCAGGTTTTGTTTTCTTTCCACGGAACAATTTGATTATTTTCAAACCATGGACTTAGGCCAAAACTTCCGCTGCTCTGGCTTTCAGCTTGAGCTCCTCCTCTCTCTTGCATTTTCTCTCTTACAAGTAGCAAATTTCTCTCAAGAACAGTGGATTAACTTGCAGGTTCACTAACGGCATAGCAGTGAAATTCCCTGCTGGTTGCATAACTAACAGAAAATTCAAAATGATCTGCCAAAAAGAAATAGCACAAAAACTAAACAACTCTGGAAAGGCTAACTAACAGAAAAAGATCTAGCTGACCCAGCACAGGGGGAGACTATTGTGAGTCCTCTGCTACTAAAGGGTGATTGATCATGTAACTATTTTTGGCTTCAATACCCACCGGCTGTGAAGTCTACTCCAAATTTGTGAGTGCTGTTTCATACAAAAACAAACACTGATTACAGCTTTTTGCTTTTTACCTCCATGTGGTGATCCAAGATACACATACCACTCATCTTATTTCCATATATGACAACATTGCTGTGCAAAGTTCTCTCTTCTTTTTCAAACAAACTACAGTTACTGCCCTAATAACTCTAGAGTTTGACACTTAGTTTAAAATAAGTGCTAGAAGTGGCTATATTTAGAGAACAATCTGGTATTGATATAAATCTTCTCATGTTTCCACTTAAGCACACAAGAATATTCTTGGCCAGGAAAGAAATCCCTCTGCAAAAGGCCTCATAAGAATTAACATGCAAAGCAATGAGTAAATAGGAACTAGTAGAGATTCATGCATTTGAACTCCTTCTGCCTAAACATCAACTAACCTTACACAAAGCAACAACCTAGATTTGTGTTGCCTAGCTATAGCTATGTGTATGTATATTTCAAATTCTACAAGTCATCCTACTTGAAGTGCTAAAGCAACAACTTAAAATGAAGCATTCATACAGTTATATATGTTTTCAATGATGTATATGAAGATATTAATAACTCATTTGCTGACAGCATGTACTGTCATGCCGAATATGCAACTGCACATTCAGATGCAAGCCAGTACACTGACACAGACCTGTAAACAGACATTCCTCACACTGACAGAGTTTACCACTGTGTATGCCCTGGACCTTTTCATGTCACCAAGGCATATCTCTAGGGGAAAAAGATCAAGTACGTTGATTTTCTGGAATACATTTATTGTTGCTATATTAGGTACACACTAAAAGTCTTGGTACCTAGACGCTTGTATTCACCGTTTGCATTTGTGTATGCACATGCACACTAGCACTCAAGGCAGCCTTTACCTCTCCTTATGAAGACTTAGGAATTTAAACAACCGCAAATGAGTTTACGCTTAGGAAGACCATAACCAGTGAGTGATCTGCTTAGTGGGAGGGCTCAGATTTGTTCACAGCAATGGAAGTATACTGCTGCCCAAGCTATGGCCCAAAACCTGAGCAGTACTAAAAGCTCCACATTTTCTTGCTGCCTGTTTTGAATAACCTCTCTACTGAACTCTTAAGGATGGAACCAAATTACAGAGGTCTATAATGGAAAATCATAGAATCATGGAATGGTTTGGGCTGGAACAGGCCTTTAAGGATCACCTAGTTCCAACCCCCCTGCCATGGGCAGGGACACCTTCCACTAGATCAAGTTGCCCAAAGCCCCATCCAACCTGGCCTTGAACACTTCCACGGATGGGGCATCCACAGCTTCTCTGGGCAACCTGTTCCAGTGCCTCACCACACTCACAGTGGAGAATTTCTTCCTTACATCTAATCTAAATCTACCCTCTTTCCGTTTAAAACTGTTACCCCTTGTCCTATCACTCCACTCCTTGATAAGGAGTCCCTCCCCAGCTTTCTTGTAGGCCCCCTTTAGGTACTGGAAGGCTGCTATAAGGTCTCCCCGGAGCATTCTCTTCTGCAGGCTGAACAACCCCAACTCTCTCAGCCTGGCTTCATAGGAGAGGTGCTCCAGCCCTTTCATCGTCCTCGTGGCCCTTATATGGCCCTGCTCCAACAGGTCCTTGTCCTTCTTATACTGGGGGCCCCAAAGCTGAATGCAGTAATCTGGGTGGGGTCTCCAATGTAGAGGCAAGAGATAAAAACAATGGCATTATCCCAGCTCTGGTACAAATTACCACTGTTTTTCTGCTGTAATCATGCAGAACAAAACTGCCTATCACTTGACACTTACATACTCAGCTATGATTTTCCTTGGATGAGATAGGTAGATCTCAGTCTTTAGGACACTGAGCTTGTGAAGCATGGCTTGACACATGGAAATGTGTCTTTAAGCCCCTCTAGTCTTCTGCTTTGAGCCCCTACTTAAACTTTTAAATTTTTGTGACTGCTTGCCACAAGTGTGTACATGTTTAAGGCAGGAAATACACTTCTCTGTATGCTAGACATCTGGCTTGTGGGGGAAGGAGAGAAGAAGGGACTTGCTAAGAGCAGACAACAGTGATAAATACTGATAATGAATAAATACTGATAATGCAAGTCAGCTTGGGGATAGATGGCCTTGGATTGTAAAGGTATCTATTTCCTAAGCAGACGCAAGGCAAACAGCACAGACAGCTACATGTGCTCTGTCACTTGCCTGAACCTATTCTGATCTGCTGGGAGCAACCCAGAGCCCATATCCATTCATTCATCTGTCTCCCTGCTGATTCCACTAAACATAGACGCCAATTAGTGTCAACTCAGTCATGTGTCCTTAAATGAACTCAGCTCACTTTGACTAAACAGCTATGAGATGGCACTTTCAGTCAAGGAGATTCATTTGCAGAAAGATCTGCCAAGACTGATTAGATGCAGCAGAACTATTTTCCTAAAGCTTCCTCAGCATAACAACCATGTGTAAAACAGCACACGCCAAAGACCAATAAGCCTTCAAATGGAAATCACTAAGAAGTAGGAAACGATGAAGAACAGATCCTTTTGCAAAATGCATCAGAGCGCACTACATCTTAGTTTATCTGTTTCCCATGAAATCTTACAGTTGTGAGCGTTAGAAAACCTTAGCTACATGCTAATCAAGCCTGAAAAATACCAGTAAGGAACAAATTCTCCACATCCTGTTAGTAACAGTTGAGAGATCCTTTATACAACAGGGTACTTGCAAAAAAACGTCATTTTCTCTCCTGAAAGAGGGTGCAGAGTTTGTACACACCTACACATACATGGACTCAGGCATGTACACATATTATTCTGTTTAATTCTTACCTTTAAAAGTACTAGAAATTATCACATTCCCTGCTGTGGGTGGAGATCTCTATGAAAAATGGCGACAGTAGAGCTTTTCTTATCTTTCACTCAAAAAAGTGAAGATACCACAGAATCCCAGAACGGCTGAGGTTGGAATAGACCTCTGGAGGCCATGTGGTCCAACGCCTCTGCTCAAGCAGGAACACCTCCAGCAGGTTGCCCAGGACCACGTCCAGGTGGCTTTTGAAGATCTCCAAGGAGGGAGACTCCACAACCCCTCTGGGCAACCTGTGCCAGTGCTCTGTCCCCTGCACAGTAAAGAAGTGCTTCCTGATGTTCATATGAAAGCTCCCATGTTTCAGTTTATGCCCATTGTGTCCTGTCCCTGGGCACCACTAGAAAGTATCTAGCTCTGTCTTCTGGACAGTCTCCCTTCACGTATTTATATCCAATAAAAAGATCTCCCCCGAGCCTTTACTTCTTTAGGCTGGACAGTCCAATGTCTCTCAACCTTTCCTCGTAGGAGAGATGCTCCAGTGCCTTCATCACCTTCATGGCCCTTCATTGTACTCTCTCCAGTATGTCCATGTCTCTCTTGTGGTGGGGAGCCCAGAGCTGAATGCAATACTCCAGCCTTGGCCTCACCAGTGCTGAGTAGATTATCTCCTTCAATATCCTGGCAGCTTTCCTCCCAATGCAGCCCAGAATGCCATTGACTATTTTGCCGTAAGGACACACTGCTGACTTACGGTCAACTTGGTGTACAGCAGGACCCCCAGGGCCTTTTCTGCAAAGCTGTCTTCCAGCTGGTCAGCTCCCAGCATGTACTGGTGCCTGGGGTTGTTCCTCCCCAGGTGCATGAAGTTCCCCTTGCTGAATTTCATGAGGTTCTTGTCAGCCTATTTCTCCAGACTGTTGAGGTCCCTGTGGAAGGCAGCACAACCCTCTGGCATATCAGCCACTCCTCCCAGTTTTGTGTCATCAGCAAACTTGCTGAGGGCGCACTCTGCCCCATCATCCAGATCACTAATGCAGACATTAAACAGAGTCAGTCCCAGTATTGGCCCCCCAGGTACAGCAGCAGTTACTGGCCTCCAGCTGGACTTTGTGCCACTGATCACCACCCTCTGGGCTTGACCATTTAGCCAGTTTTCAATACACCTTACTGCCTGCTCACCCAACCCATACTTCATCAGCTTCCCTATGAGGAACTTACAGATATTTAAAGTCAAACTACAACAACAACTAAACAAACACACAAACAAAAACCACAGAACTTCCAGGTGCTAAAATATGTAAATAGGTGTTCAAAGTATTCAAAAAGTTTCAAATTAAGACTAGAAGCCCTCTTTCCTTGTTCTTCAGCTTCTCATTGCACATAATGCCACAGCCTCAGCAGCTAAGTTTCTAGTTAGTTCGCCAGCAAAAGAAGGCAAGACTTCATATTTCTAAACTGGTTGCAGCTAAGGTGCCTTAGTACACCAAAGAGAGAAATTTATTTTTTTCCTCTTTGAAAACAGTTGTAAAGTATGCCTTTGGCCACTTCTACTATTCATCTGCAGCACACATGCAGTGAGAGAGCAGCCACGCCACAAGGCAGATTTCTACATCACCCACACCTTGGCTGCAGCTCTTGTTGCCTTCCCTGTAACATAGCAACTACACCTCTAAGAATACAGTCTTGCAAATATCGATAGTAATAAAAACAATAATAATAATCACTGTTGCCTCAGAAAGATTTTTAAATACAGAACACATTGATTAAGCTCATTAGTTCTACCCTCCCTTATAAGAGGGGATATGCCCCTTTCTTTAAAGGAAAATAAGAGAGATTTTCCTGCTGTCTCTTCCTATTGTATTTTCCTCCATTCAGATTTTCTAGATGAAGCCCTTAACACCCAACACTGTATTTATGTATTTTCTCTACAGTATCTATATGAACTGAAGTAAACCAAGATACTTCTGAAGCACAGAAAGCATATCAGGAGCAGCTCAGAAACCCAAATGTTAGCCAAAATTTTCTGGCTGAGATGCTGTTATACCCAGTCATTGCACTAAAGCTGAGCCATCCAAGATCTGCCAACATCTGAAACAGGAAACAGAGTCAGGGAAAAGTCAGAATGTTATTTATAACTCCCCAAGAAAGTCAGCATTATTGATTTCCAAAGAAAATATGCCACAAACCAAATTATCATCTTTTTGCAAAAATAAAATAATATATATGTATGTATATATTCATAAAAGGAAAGAAAAAAATTAAGGCAGAACTCATGGATTTTAACTCTGATAGGCTCAGGCACATTCTCCCTCCTGAGGGGAGCAGATTCCTCTGAGGTTCAGTGGTATGGCACAATAGCCACATGAACAGAGAAAAATATCTATTGTCCACTCAGCCCTTCCACACTGTTTCTCAGACGTTTCTTATCCTTATCCCATGCAATGAAGAGTTCGTGTTACTCCCATTACAGCTCCTGAGTTCATCGCTCCCTTCCACTCTGCTATTCTCAGACTATGCCCAGAAGAACTGATAACTTTTCTGCAACACACTGGGAAATAATTAGAGTACTTCAGTTTACTACAGCACCAAAAAACACGAAATATGGTCCCAAAAGACTTTCCAGTCCTCAGAAGCCTTGCAGTACCCAGAAGATTTTAACTCAGTAGTGACTTTGCTTTATGGCTATCTACATGAATATGAGGCTAGCCTGGATTCTTACAGCCAGGCACAAACCTCATCATCTACCTCCGGAGTGAAAAGACAGCCATAAAATCCCAATGGCTTCCCTTCCATATTTCACAGTCCCCTATTCCAGACAGCATACTCATCCTACCTGCTGACAACAACCTTCTTCAATGGCCTTCTCAAGTCATTTTCATGATAGCTACTGAAATGCAGAAAAAAACCACATGTTCCAGGCTGGAAGAAGCATGGTTCAGCAACTGTAAAATGGGCCTATGAAAGGAGACACATTTTCATTGCAAGACATACAAATGAAGCAGAGAGTGACATTGTACAATTCAGTTTATTTATCTCTACATCTGATGCAGAGATGAGTAAGTGCTCGTCATGACTAAGTGCTCTAAAAGCTTTTTGAAGTACTTAGAGCTTTATTGAAGTGTTTACATAGTTAATCTAAACTTTGTACTTAGATACAGTATGTTAAAACATGATCTTTAATGTTATTATCAGAAAACAGTGAAATATTTTTTCTACCCACAGAGCGGGTAGGAGGGCTGTCTGGCCTCCTTGTCTTTCAGACATGACTCTTTACCACAAACACATCTGCTGTGAATGCTGTGACACTGCTGTGACACAGAAGTATACTGACCGTTGTCCGCCCTGACTGCTAGACAAGTCAACAGTCATATCCTCAAAACAGTTTCGATCAATTGTTATGATGTAACACCTAAAAATTGAGAATCTGAAAGATGGAGAATGACTTCCTTTGAAAACTGCAGCTCACTATAAGTTTGTGTACAACAGCTGTAATCTGCCCTTCCATTTCTGTAGCTTGTCTGACGTTTTTAATATGAAATACAGTTTATGGTCCAGTAAATGTGAGGAAACTCATACAGTCACAACAGAGCCTCTTTAAGTATTTTAATGTTTCACTAATCGAAAACTGTGAAGTCTGTGTTTCGTAAAAGACTTTGACTGATGTTCCAAATGGAAATCTAATTACCACGATTCATGGATCTTTTCATACTAGGACTTGTAAGGTTTTCAGAACAGAGCAACGTGTTAGTAACATGCAGCTCATACTTATATCAGAGAATATATCAGAGAATCACAGAATCACAGAATCACAGAATGGGCAGGGTTGGAAGGGACCTCTGAAGATCATCTAGTCCAACCCCCCGGCCGAGCAGGATCACCTAGAGCACATCGTGCAGGATGGCATCCAGGCGGGCTTTGAATACCTCCAGAGAAGGAGACTCCCCAACCTCTCTGGGCAACCTGTTCCAGTGCTCTGTCACCCTCACAGTAAAGAAGTGCCCTCTCACGTTGAGCCGGGACCTCCTGTGTTTCAGTTTGTGCCCATTGCCTCTCGTCCTGTCGCTGGGCACAGCTGAGAAGAGACCGGCTCCATCCTCTCGACACCCTCCCCTCAGATGTTTATATACACATATTTTTAAAACAACTTCCAAAGTACACCAACACAACTACCCAAACTACTGGAGTTGTCTAATAGACTGATCTTTAGCCATGTCTGCCAAAAGAAAACATGTCACAGGAACAGCTATATAGTGTAGAAAAAATAATCTGTTTATCAAAGAGGATTTTTAAGGTGGCAGGCATTATATTATTATGTAATATTTTAGGAATCTTTGGCTTGATTATTATACAACCAAGGACTACAATAATCAGACTTGAATCTTTGGCTGACTAGAACCATGGGGAGAGACGAGGCAAAAGATGCTTTCTTTCTTAAATGAGAGTAAAAAAATGTGTTCAAATGATACAGAGGCTTCTAAGCAATCAAAGCACTGTATGAAGTTACATGGATGACTGCACTGGCCTTTCATCTGGCCTTCCGTTGCACTACTGTTACAAAGTTATATTAAGACAGTAAAAAATGAAAGATTAAAGGAAAATCTCCCTTTCTTTTTAAGCATATATTCTTCAGTTGTAACAGTAGAAGGTTTGATCCTGTTTGATAAATTTAATCGGTCAACTAATTATAGCGTTGCCTGTACTGCTCTTGCAAATGGTGGTTGAGAATGAAAAATCTCAGAAGGTAATACAATGACAGAACTACAAAAAAAGAAAAGGGAACACAAGATGACTAATTGTAACTGCTTTTGGTTTATTTTTTCAATAAGCTTTCAAAGTTTCCCACTTGATAGCATCCTATATAAGACTCTTATGACATTTTCAAGCTGATTCTGTTACAACTCTGCAGAATCTGAACCATACACAAAATGAACAAGTAAGATTTTTTTTACTAGTAGAAATGAAACATCTGTGGTCACCCTTCCATGCAAGTACAAGCTTTTTTTCCTCACTCACTACAGATCTTAACCCACATTGACTCCATAATTTATTGTGGAATTAGAGAGTTCTGAAAATACTTCCCCTTCCCTCCAAAAAAAAAAAAAAAAAAAAAAGAACTGGCAAATGGTTGGTTCTCCTCTTCTTTTTCAGGATAATTACTTATGTAGTGTAATAAGCTCAAAGACCACAAAGCGGTTTTATACTGCCTGTCAGCAGTTTCAGTGATTGCCTGTATTTAAAAACTCTTGCCATGCATGCACCCTGAAATTGCTAGAAACTTTATTTCAAATTGTTTAAATCTTTCACTTTTTCAGAAAATTGAAAACATTTCTAGCTGTTTTCAGCAAGTGATTTTGCAGGTTTGTACATGTATTTTAGCCACCTTCAACAATATTTACAAGGTCTGTATCCATCCTGTTTATAACAGAAGCTGAAAATACACTATTTAACTTCCTATCAATGGGGAACAAAACAGCACAAAGCCAGACCAATTTCCTAATCCTGGGCCCCATCCTTCTCCATCAGTCAGCCATGGCAGCTGTGATTTCAGGCAGGAAGTCATGCCTCACCCTCCAGCGTTCAACTGAGACAAGCCCAGGTCCCACAGCCGTTTGCACAGGCTCTGGGCATCGTCACCTTTCCCACACATGCAAGCTGCAGTGCTGTGACACTGGTCTCTCTGGGCAGGCGGTGCAACCAACACATGCAGTTGCGTTACAACTTAAAGGTAGCCCATGTGCGTCCGTACGAGCTGAAATCTCACATAGAGTGGCTGCCACACAGATGCATGGCTAGCTTTTCAGGTCTACTTGCAGCATTCGGACACGTGAAGATGCAACGCAATTTATAATAAATGTAGTTTACGTTGCTGCATCAATGGTAGGGAATCATAAAAGTTGCTCCATCCTAGTAGTGAATTAGAAACCTTCTAAGTTGGAGGAAATCAGTTTTCCTCTAGGACTGCAAGTCAGTTATTTGACTGAGTTACCATTACCCTTCCTAAACACTCTTTTGCTCTCATACAGTTTTTTTCTTTTTTCTTTTTTTTTTCAAATTCTAGTGCTAAATTACCTATTTTCAGTTGCTTCCAAGCTAAATAAAGTCCAGCCTACTGTCAGCAGTTGCAGGTATATTCAGTAAACAACAATTTTATAACAGCTGTCCTACCTCTTTTGTCTTCTACAGCTTAGCATAAAATGCACTAAAATAGTTTGTTGATTCTCTAAGCGGGGAATCACTAACAGCTGTAAGTGAAAATACACTTCTGAAGACATTTCTATCCTGTGGAGGAGGAGTAATGCTTTGAAACTCATCTCTCATGCAGTGATTCACTGATAACAACCTAGGATTTGTTTGTTCTCCCATGCAAATGGATAGCCAAGACTTATCAAAAGTCTCAAGCACAGCCAGCTGCTGATGAAGCGCTCCATGAATGTGAAGTGCACTTGGCCATCTTTTCACAAAAGACGAGCAAAAAGTATGCTAATAACCATAGTTTGGACATAGTCCAATATAAATGCTATTGCTCAGAAGCCTAGGACAGGAATATATATACCTGGGCAAGCAAAATTTCAGATGCCCTACTCGTGTCAGCAAGACAAGGGTGAGGCTGGAACAAGGCTGACTCCTACTCATATATAGTACTATTAAGCTGCTGTTGACAGACTGAACAAGAAAATTTTGAAAAAAGAGAGCTGTTAACAGAAGAGTAGCAGCTGAGCAGTCAAAGTGGAATGCGCGGGAGACATGGCACCAGAGGTAAAGGAGAAGAATGGGAGAGTCTGAGTGTACCAGAATAATGTGAGAGAATTGCTCTCTTTTTTTCCCTGTGGGAGTGACTGGTAAGGAGAGCTGTCACTCAAAATGAAATTATTTTGACCAGAAAGACAAATATTTTAATTATCAGGTCAAGGGAAAACAGGTCTAATGGCTTCTCCACTCTACAAAGTGTCATTCAGTGCAGAGATGCCCAGGCTACAGGTTTGGGAGATCCACACCAACAAGGTCACATGGCAGGATGGATTTATCAGCTGAAAACCTTGCCAATGAGCTAGCATGTGGTATGCAGCCTCGTTTTGCTGCAGGTAGGAAAAAGCTGGTGCAAGTATCCCTAAGTTACCCTCTACTTTCCTCCCAGTTACACAGTTATCACACACACGTGAGACCCCTTGTCTCATCTGAGGGTTGTATAAAGGCAGTGATATTACATCATTTTTACAGAGACATTTTAAAATTGCATACTGTCCTTTGTACAGGAGTAGTGCAGGCAGATCTTAAGAAAACTGAGACTACTGATGTGCTAATGCATCCGCCAGTAGGTTTGTAACTGAGCAAGAGACAGCACATGTCAGACATGAACTGTGTTCACTGTGCAGCTAGATGTAGGATCACTACTGATCACCTGTTTCATTGCTCCACATATTACAACCAAATGATGTGGCATTCAGGATGACAGATCTTAGGTCAAAAGAGGTCAGTTTTAAGTCATATGGCACAGCTGTGAATGCAAGCTATTTAAATGGTATGCAGGCCATGTTTAGATTAGAGACTCTGTACGCTGTGACTCCTGCCCCTGACTTACTTGATGCCCTCGAAGAGTGGTCTGTGTCTTGAAATTATTTTCCATCTTAGAACCATTTTAAAGTGTAGATATATATTTCGAGTATGTCCCAAAAGGCAAACTTCAGACTCCTGACACTGTTGTTAGTTATGCTGCTTGCTTATCTGCTTACCATAAACCACTACCTGATCGATGCCCATTTAGAGGGTATCACAGAAACACAGCCTTGGACTAGTGCAGCAAAATAAAGGCACAGTTTATGGAGAAGAAAATCAGACAATTTTAAAATACACTGTAATTTATTACACCACTTTTCTGAATGAAAACTATTTTCTTTTACGGATGGGACTCTTTTGGAATACTGCAGAAAGAAAAAATATTATTCTAAAACTCTGAAGCGCATGTTATTAAAAATACATCCACGGAAACAGGAGATTTGAAGTAATTCACACTTCCAGAATTTTAAAAGGAAAGCAACACACACTAAAACGTCCATTTAGAGCCATCAACGAGCATATAAGAGCCAGATGCATTATGGCTATATCAGCTACTAGTTACAGCTTCAGCAATTCAGTGCCACATCGCTCATTATAGATCGACACTGAAAGCTGTTTTACAGCACTCCACAGAACAGCAAAGGTGATAAGAAGACAACTGTACAAAAACTATTGACACTACTACTAAAATAGCTCCAAGTCCACTGCAACTGGCAGTGCATGGGCACACTTAACAAAGATCATCTGCTTTTCAGAGCACATTGCCAAGATAAAAAACCTCTCTTCCCTGCAGTTTGCAGGGGTAATAAGACACAATTCTTATCTAATGCTTAAATCCAGGCAAACAGATGCAGCACAACAAACTCCATTAGGGCAGATCTGAGCTGGCAGCCCAAATGCACATGACTTCTTGCTCTATTAAAATGGTCTCTATTAAAATGAAGGGAGACTGAGAAAAAAACATACCCACAGACACAGGCACATAAAATGCTGTGCAGCTATTCTTGGCAAAAATGTAAACAGATTGTCCAGAGTCATGAAAAAGATGTGCCATAGTTATTGTGTCTAATGAAACTTATTTACAATATTGCTATGAGCAGGATGTTCTTACCGCCCGGTTACGTCTGGTTCTGTGCTGGACAGAGCTGAGAAGAAAGTTAAAAATGCCAAAATCCAACCCTGCAGAATGGCTGCGGCTGACTGAAGACAGGGCTTCCCGCTCCCATTTCAGGTGGGCCTGCGCAGCTTTACTTACCGCTCTGCTCAGGATTACTGCCTATTGCATACAGTATCTTCCTTTGTTTTAAAGTATGAAGAAAGAAAGTAATCTGCTTAGTAAAGCAGATCCCTGCATTTACAAAGGACATGTGCCTTCTGAAATAATGCCTGATCTGGTTAAACAAAATCTCAAGATTATTTGATGAGATCCTATCACATGCAGTTTTACACTATGTATTAAAACTATGTGTTTGCCTTGCAACTCATCTCTAATTCTGACACATACACTGCTACACAGAAGTAAATTTCTGTGGAAACTGGCCACTATGTATCTGGAAAGCTTTATGCCCGAAGATAACCGGGCATGAACTCATGCTAAATTTACCCGTGGACGTTAGTGGCAAGCGACACGGCATTCCAGATCCTCAACTGTCTTAAAATAGCACATTTTGGTATTCATCGCATGTGATGAATACAGATCTGCTTTCTAAGTTTCTCATCAATTAATTGAGTCCAACAAGTTCAATCACTGTCTTATACCTGGATTTTTCTTTTCTTTTCTTTTCTTTTCTTTTTTTTCATAAATTTCCTGTTCAGAGGCCTCACGGATGCAGGAATATTTGTGCTAGAATGGGAGCACACCCACACCTTCGAAGCTAAAGCAGACTATCGACATCTTGACATCGTTTATCTGTATTACCAAGTCACTTAAAGTCTTCAGGGCTTACTGCTCTGTCCATTGTACACACACACGTTCATCTGTTGCTCATCAGGTTTCAGAAGCAGGGTTATGTGATGCAGCCCTTTTCCATAGCAGCAACATCACTGTCTTTCTTGTGTAGCTGGTAGCCTACAAACACCCACTTCATGAAGCGCGTCACATTTGCATGGGATTTCCATATTCTTCCCACAGCTTACACTGAAAACAGAACTGGCACGTTAGGAAACATGCTGTCACTAGCATGATGCTATATATGCCCAGCCTGGGCTCCAGACCTCAGCTGGGCATGCCTCTCAGTCATAAGTAAGCTTGCAAGAAATTTATATCCTCAGCTATTTCTACCTTAAACACTTTCCTTTGCACAGTGACTGTCTGCTAAAAACCTTTATCATTCCAAAATGTAAACATCGCAGATACTAACAGATGACTGACTCAAAAAGCTAACAGCTAAAAAGAGTATCTCGATGGTCATACTTAAAAGCCCTATTCCTGAATTCAGAGCCATATGAGAGAGCATGAGGCTTACAGAGGGTTAGAGTGAAGCAGAAGCTAATGGGAACACAGATCCACTGGACAGATATTATGGTAAGATGTCCAAATTGTTTCTTGTGTAGCTGGTATCCTACAAACACCCACTTCATTAGGGCCCAAATCGACAGTCTTGAGTAAAGCAGAACAGCTATCTGTTTTAGCATTGAGTATTTTGGCTTTATTTTCTTTTTGTGCTTAGACAGAAATGGACCCTAAAACCTCAGTCAATTACAGTTATCAAAACCAGCTAAAAAAGCCAAAATCTTTTCAATTATATAAACTATAATATTAAACAAACAGAGATCTCTTTCCCTAGTACTACGAGAATACTAAAGAGAAGCCAGAGATATCTAAAAAAAGGGCAGCCCAACCTTAGAAACCTACTAGTTTAAGTGGGAATGCACAGCCGTAAACAAAAGCAAAACTCAGCCTCTTGCTATCTGTGTCTGGCCGTTCAGAAGATATTGGCTTCCTTGGCAACGGGGCAAAAAAACTTTCAAGTATGGAGTGGAAATTTCTGAGCAGGATTGTAGTTATATTTACATCATCTTGACAGTTTGGCACAGGACCACGCTACTGAGAGATTTATAAGATGAAAGAATTTACACTGCAAGTCGGATAACCCTTAGAAGAGATTTGCTGTATATAACTATATTCCAAATAATATTTTTAAGTAATAAAATGATTTTCAAGTAACGCAAGGAGATATGGAACAATTCAAAGCTAAGTTGCCACTCCCATCCTTAACTTCCCCTGTTGTACCAGCAGATTGCCACATGCACATACACTGACCTGCAAATGCCAGAGCCTGGTACTACCAAAAGAAGCAGTTTCACAAAGTAAAAGAGCAACAGAGGAAGACTGGCTTTGCACACCTGCCACATAGAGATGGATTCTTTGGATTTACAATTCTGTGAATGCATTTCCAAAGAGGCTAATACCTTGTGTGCCAAATGTTTGCATGGAATGACTTACTACGATTAAATTGCAGACTGCAGAAAAAAGGTTTATAATGGAAACACTGACAGAACTGTACCAATTAAGAGTGCTGGTATACCACATATTCTCCCAGAGTATGACAGTTCAGTCACATATCTCTGAAAAGCAAGATCTACAATGACAGAAGCTAAGCAGTAATATTAGCCACTGGCATGCTGATGGTCAGATGCAAGAAGCAAACTGCAACGACTGAATACTGTGTTGCGGGCCAAAATATGTCAGCTGATCATGATCCAAATCTCTGACAAAATTTCCCTGTTTTTTGAAGCACTGTATTATGGATGGGCACAACAGTATGCTCGCTTGTCTGTCCAGGTATTCCTCCCAGCGTCTCACAGTCCCCTGGAGCTGAACCAGTGCCACTACCATGTGGCTTCCCATTAATCACGAGAGGAAGTGCTGCTTCAAAGCCTGGCAGCTTAAAGCGGCATAGTGTTAACAGGCGCAGCAAGGAAAGCAGAGATGGTTGCTAAATTTTCAGCAGTATCTTCAAAAATACAGGAAAATCTATGTATCTTTAAAGAAACAAGAAGAAGACAAGAATAAATTATTTTAACAGGGAATCAAGACAACCTCACAGCCTACTCTAAGTTAGCACTCTCTGTACATTCTCAGACCCCAATGACTAACCTAAAAATTAATGGTTAAGGTGATTTACTTGCATATGTGAGAACTGGGTACAAACCAGAAAAAAAGAAAAAAAGAAAAGGAAAAAAACTTCACTATAAACTGAGTGACAAGTAGAATGACAAATCTGGACCATCCTGTTTCGAATGGAGGACTGATGAGGAGTGATGAAGGGTGTCTACCTCTTTTGTATCTGTACTCACTTCTCCATTATTCTTGGTGCATGTTTTGGAGCTTAGGAACTTCTGAAGCCCATTGCTCCTTTTACTGTGTGAACACAACTTACACATTATGAATGACGTTATTGCCATAACACAACCAAAAATAATTAAAAAATAATAATACCCAGTTATAAGCACGTTATATTTATATTTGTCTAGTCTTTTCTTTGTTCACATTGATTCTGTCAAAAGTGGGAGCCTACACTAAAAACTTACTGAGTAAGAGTTGCAGTTGCATGGAAATTCTGTATAGTGACTAAATTTTGATCTTTTGAATGGCAGTCAGTCTTAATAAAGTCTAATACAACTTGAAATGCTAACGCATACATTTCCTATTGAACTGTAGGTACCACAAAATGGAAAGAAAAAAAGGAAAAGTCTTAATTGAGCACACTGTAAAGATGCTGTTCACAGACTGTCTTCTGCCCTGAAAATGTACCCACTTCTGTAGCAGAACCCAAAATACATTTCGAAAAAAGCAATACTGCTTAATAGGGATTTGACAGATGTGTCTTTTTCCTAGGAAGAGGATAAATTACCTACAGCAGATTTGATAAGACTCCTTTTCCCAACAGAAAATGAAAGCAACGGGGAGGAGGTTCCTGGGGCATCCCGCAGAAACCTGCGGAGGAACCTGTGCGGGGAAACGCGCATCTCACCGCGGCGGCTGCAAACCCAGCCTCAGGTGACCGGCACCGGCGCCGGGGACAGCGCCGGGAGACCGGCAGCGCCCCGCGGCTGGGCTGCACGCCCGGGTCTCGGCGGCTCTTACCTTCCCCGTGCAGCGCCCAGGGCAGATGCGCGTAGTCCCACTCGTAGCCGCAGGCGCTGTCCTCAAAGGCGCACGACCCGGGCGAGAGCGGGGCGGCCCCGGCCAGCCGCAGAGCTGCAAGGACAAAGCGAGCCCCGGTCACGGCCCGGCCGGCGCGGGGGCCGCGGGCTCAGTGCCGCTGCTGCCCCGGCCGGGC